>VXBQ01011625.1:418675-528547 GCA_013400175.1 Phainopepla nitens | reverse complement strand
TGTTTTTTTTTTTTTTTGTGGTACAATATGCCGGAAAACCTCTGTTATCAATTGGAATCTCGTGGCACTCTATGTAGTCCTAGACATGGGTATAGACAGTTCCTGCTTCAAAGAGATGGTAATCTGGGGTGTTTAATTTTTCCCAGAAATAGCTGTCTGTAGGCTTCTCTGTTTAGTCAAAATTTTTTTTAAAAAGACAAATGAAAAGAGCTGTTTCTGCTTAGTTCTTATTTTGTCAGAAATGGAAAGCACCAGCAGACTTGTTGGATTCTGAGCCCTGTTACTGCAGCTGTAACTTCCATCCATTTGCAGGATGTTGATATTTAAAAGCTCTAATGTCTTTGTGTATTTGAAGCTTATGATTCTTTTACTTCAAAATATAGTTTATTCATGCTTTCAGTGAGCACTATTCACTGGAATTTTAGATACTCTCAAAGTTGATATTTCTTTTCTGTTTTTTTCTTTATTTAATTATCTCTTATGTCCATCTTAAGATGACTTCACAGCATTGTGCATCTAATGGTACTTTACCAAATCATGGTGCCAGAGCAATTTCAAGAAAAAGTGATTTAAACCAGGGAGTGTTGCTTTCCTCATCTCATAGTACCTGTTGCCTCAATGTACATCAGCCAGCAGGCTGGTATGATCCATCTACTCTAAATAATGTCCCATTAGGCACCCATTATTCCACCAGTTATATTTTATTTAGGTTCATCTCTCTGATTTCTTTACTTTCAGGGAACTAAGCTCTAGATCTCTGGCTCTGTATATTAATGTTTTAGAATGATACTTAAGCTGAAAAGGCAGGTGGGCTATGGCACATGTGATAAATAAGTGGTTTGATTTTTTTTATCAAGGACAATTTTCTGGCTAACATGACTGTATTGAAAAAAATCTCTGGTTCTGGCTTAACAGAAGAAAAATGTTACTGAAATACCAATTATTTATACAATTTAGCTTTTAACTTTCAGGCAGACTTTTTAAAGAAATTATAGCTATGGAGTCTCACTATCTTATTTAGTTTCTCCGCAATACCTCTGAAATGCATTGATCAATGTAAACCAAAACTGACAAATTGAGTTCTCAGAGATATGAAATTTCTACGTGGGACACATCTGCTGGAAACTATTTTATTCTTCACAAAACAGCTTGATTGCATTTAGGTTAAATCATTTGTTCCTTCTCAAATTAAAACCTGAAATGCAAAAAAAAAAAAAATTCATTATGCTCTTTGATCAAATGTAGAGTTTTTCTCTTTCTAAATTAATTGGTTTTGAAAATGTAAAAGCATGGCACTACTTCACTTTGGAGCACAGGCCTTTTTTTGATGCAAAAATGTTTCTGGGGACAATTTCTGACCGAGCCTTGGAATAATTCAGAACAGAGCTAAGGACCTGAAGTAGTTGTATCCTTTGGAATAGCCTTGAGCTGTTTTGCTTTCACATTAATTAGCATAATTTACTGTGGAGATGTAAAGTCACTTTGCATAGGGCAAGGGGCTTTTCCTTTTCTCTCCTTGGCATGTGGCTGGCTTGGAGGAGGTGGGAGGGAGAGGATGTGGCCCTCCCCTCAGTACTCCTTGGAGGCCATGTGTGATCTGTGGGACACAAAGTTGGCTTCTGCATATTTAGAGGCTTCAAGGCACCACTTGGGGATGTGACATTATGCACCGGGACTTGTGTGGTAGAATGTGTGGAGATTCCTGGGAGAGGGCTGTGGAAAGAGGTTGTGTTTTGTCCTTGCCCAGCCTAACAACGTGGAGGTGGAGGGGAGCTGAGAAGTAGGAGGTGGGAGGAGGGATTGTGTGATGGCTGGAGAAAAGAGATGAGAGAATTCATTTGCATACAAATAGTGAGCATCACTTTCAGATCCCACTTTCGCTTTGAAGCTCAAGTGGCAGCTCTTGGTGTTTGGACGTTTCCTTAGGTTGGGGGATCTCATTTTCCTTTGTAATCACAGAACCATAGGAAACAGGGGGGGCAACAGCTTTGGTCTCCTGATCTAGTCTCTTTTCCCAGTGAAGGCTTAACTATGCCAAAACCAATCTCCCCTGATGTTTGTGGGATCTTCCCCTAAAAACTTCAGCAAATACAATTTTGGGCCTTAGAAGCCCCATCCTCAGCAGTCTTTTCCCGATGTTCAGCCTAGTATCCAGTTCTTTTTTCAACAGTTGCATTCTATCATCTTTTATCTATTTTTCCTTTGTATAGAGAACAGATTATTTCCTTCTTGCAGCTACTTCCAATTATTTGGATTGCCATGACCTGCAATGCTTTGCCTCCAACTTTAATAACTCAATTCTTTGTTTTTGCCATAAGTCATGTTTTTCCAGACCTCTGATTTTTTTTCGTCTGGTCCTCTCTTCAGTTGACTGTCTTCCTCAAAG
Organism: Phainopepla nitens; assembly: GCA_013400175.1. Lineage (NCBI taxonomy): Eukaryota > Metazoa > Chordata > Aves > Passeriformes > Bombycillidae > Phainopepla > Phainopepla nitens. The sequence continues at coordinate 526,161 of VXBQ01011625.1, read as the reverse complement.
TAGACCCAAGAATGAAGTTGAAGCCTTTCCAGTAATAAGTAGAAAGCAACCTGTTTTACAGACCAGTACTTTTCACATCCCTGGGGAATATCTGTTTCTTTCAAAACACCATGACACCAATTCTTCTGAGGGCACGAGCCTGTGTGAATTTTAGTGTTTTCTGAAGAATCTACTCACTTGTATTTCCTTCTCTGTATAGTTTAGCTGTGGAATCTCATCTTCAAACTTTCTGAAGTGTATTCTTTTTTAGACTGTTTCTCCAGTTTGTCAAACTTACTTTGAATTCTCATCCTGTCTTCCTGCAGCCTTGCAGCAACTCATATCTACAAATATACATTGCAGTCTTATTCTATTAAATTGGTCATTAAAACAAATGTTAGCTAGAACACAGTTCAGGAATGCCCATCAATATATTTACCATTTTGACAATGAATAGCTTTCTGAATATGGCTTTCCAATATATAATAGTGTCTTCTGAATGTGTGCTTCCCTGTTTTCCTTAAGCAATTGATCATATAGAACAGTGCTGGAGGATCATATAGAACAGCGCTGGAGTTCTTACTAAAGTAAAAATATGTGATATCTCCCTGAACACATCCTGTTATTTTGCTATTTCAATAAAAAAATAGCTTTGACATGATTTGTTCAGAACAAATCCAAATCAGCTGTTACTCATCTCCTTTTTTTCTTGTAGGAAATTGTGTGTGTGTGTATATAAAAATGTAAGTTTTCTGCCAGTATTTTTTCTGTTTGTTGGGATTAAGCAGACTACTCTCTAATTTTTATTTTTCCTGCTTCTTAAACAGCACAAGAATTTTTTTAGTCTTGCAGAGCCCCACCCAGTATCCACGACACAATTGTTATAACTCTGGGACTATGTAGCTTCATTGTCACAGTATTCTCAGTTCACTATTATAAGGCCAGTTGGGTGCCAGACATTTACCTCATTCAGGTATTCTCTAGTTGAGACAACAGTTTTCACTGCTCGTTTTGCTCAGGTTTGCTCTCTTGACTGCAACTGACTTTTTCTTGAAGTACTTTGTGTGGCATTATCTACTAGTATTGCTTGCTCTTAATAACAAACCAACTTCCTGAGAAAACCTGGCATATTTTCATGTTTTTAGAATGTTACTCCTGATGTCCTTGTTGGTTACATCTCATCTCTGTGTGGCTCTCTGGGGTTTGTCTCTTTGCTCATACCTTGTTGCTTACACTGTTTCAGAAATATCTCATTTATTTTGATCTTTCTGCCTGACTTCCCTGTGTCAGAGTCACTGGAGAGCTCTGAGTTGTGCCGGCTGGGATCCTGTCTGTCTTATCCCTGTGCTGCATTCACAGTATCCTTATTACCTTTTCCTTTGTTTTCTGTAGGCTTAACTGCTCAGGAGATCTTAGAGAAGGATATTCTGTATCTATTGAAACCTGTTTTCCCAAAATACTTCAGGAATTACCTTGTCCTTAATCTCTCCCGTATAAAGTGTATTGAACATTCTCATATCTTTGCCACTTCCATGTAAATTCCTTTCAGCAAGGTGGTTTTTCTGTCTTGGTTATAATCATATCTAGAAGGTCATCTCTAGCTGTTATATTTTAAAAATTGTCACCAAATCTCTTTCTACATGCATACTTGTGGTATTCCTTTACCAACACATGATTTTGTAGTTGGAATATCCTATGTTCTCCAGTTTTCTTTAATAATCCCTCACCTACGTGGACCAGGTAGAGGCCAATCATGAATGTTACTGAATGTAAATCTATTTCGAGGTTTTGGGTTTTTCACTGTAGCTGTTTTGTTTGGATGTACTTTCTTGAAGAGGAGGTTTATGGTGATGAGTTTGTCTTAATATTGTTTATGCTTCTATAATGGTTTGTGCTTAAAAAATGGTAGGCATTTCTATAGTCCAATGGAAGATAAAGTGTTTTTCTTCTATTTTTGCTCCTTTATTCGTGGAATATGAAGATATAGTTCCATTGCTTTCAAATATCTACAAATGTGTGCACAATTAGGTTTTAGTTTTCATATTTTTAAAAAAAACCAAAATATTTTTAATTAGAAATTTGATTTGCTAAGGAAATTAAGGCTTGACTGATAAAAATCTTCAGTGCTAGGAAATGTACAGTCTGTGTGTAACTGTATCACTACTGCTAATACTAATGGGCTCTCTTCTGAGTTATTGCATTGATCTTCCACACATATGTGAATAAAACAAATTATATTACCTCTTTTATGTTAGCCCATAAAACTAGAAAATGTTACTCTCTGTATGTATCACATTTGCATCACGAGGACTATGAGGGTGCTTTCATTGCGTAGCTTTATATTTTTTAGAGGGTACTATATTCAGGTATTCTGAAGGGTGGGAAATAAATGGGTTTAGTGGTGTAGCAGGACTTGTGTGAATGTAAGTGCCTGATTTCATACTTAAAAATACAATTACTGTATTTAACTAATATTTAATTGGGAAGATTCACTGAACAGTTTTGCTATTGAATATCTCCCTCAGATGCAAATTTTTAAAATGCATATCTTTTCAATTTATAAAATATGAAATCTCCCAAAGGATTCAAAATTTAATCACATTTCTTGCCTTGCTGAAGAGCAGTCTTGTTCCTATCCAAGCTACTTTTAAAAGAAACTGCATTTTTTGTTTGATTTTTATTTAGCTAGAATTCCTAAATAATTTTTCGAATAACTGCAAGACTTTTATTAATTAACATTATTACATATAATATGTATAGCATGCACATTATATAAATAATTATAAATTATTTTTAACATTAAAACTATGATCTTGAGACTAGAGAAATCATTTGTTTTAATTGTATTGGTAATCATAGTAAAGATAAAACATCTGAATTTCATCAACTGCTGCAGACATTTTTCAGTTGGAAAATTTGAACTTTTTGTGAGTGCTTCATAAGTAATTACGAAAGTGGACAATGCAAGCAATTTAAACTTTCTAATTATACCTGAGGAGCATCTTTGTGTTGGTTGATTGAAGGATAATGTCATGGATTATAATTTCTTTGTACTCAGACACGCTTATCCTGTAAATTTGAATTCTGTGAGGATTTGCATAGATGCCTCTCTCTGCACGCAGTGAACAGTCACACCGATTTCAAGCAGATCATGTGTCCGCTGTTAACTCAGTAGCCAAAAAACCCCTCTTTGCCTTCTTCCCTTTTCCTTATCTTGAATTAACCTACATCTTGATTCCCTGGTCTGCATGATCTAGACTTCTATTTTCAAAATTCTTTTCAAAACCAATGGTAGTAGAGAAGATGAGAGTCCACATATCCAAAGACTATTTATACCATAAATATTTATTTAGAATTCTAATTATTATGTTTAAAAATTGACAGTAATTTCCTTAACAGCAGCTTCTCTTAAAATAATGAATTGAGAAGTAGTTGTAAAAAGCTTACCGGTTATTGTTCCCTTTTTCATTTATGGTGCTAGGTAGCAGGGGTATCAAAATGTCCATAAATCACTAATCAGGCTAGTTAGTAATGGAAATTCTCCTATTACTGTTGCTTTCTGTCTAGCAGAGTAGCTAAAAATTTGCAGAGCCTCAAAATACTAAAATATGTTTGAAATTGCTGCAGCTATAAAGGCAATAGTCCACTGAAGTCAGCCTGGTAGGAAAAGAGTATTGCTCCAGAACCGAGTTTTGGGAGAGTCTGCACATGCTCCTTAAGGTGCTCAATAGTACTTTTATTTTTTTACCCCTGCACGCATTTTATACATTAATGTGTGAGCCCTTCTTAAAAAAAAAAATAGCCAGTAAATAATTCAGTATTATTGTAGCATTGTTTTACTGCAGATGAAACAAATATTCTTTGTTTCCCAAAAATGGCAGGACTGCACAATGTTGTATGTAAAGCCAGAGTCCTTCAGCACCATCTGCTGGCATCTGGTTGAAGCTGATCTCAGGACTGGATCCTAAGCACTGTCTAGTAAAAAATTAAAAATACCTATTTACATTTTGGAGGCAAAACAAAATTCATTTGTAGTATAACTTTTATACTTTTTGTTGAAAATATAATGAGAAAATACAATGTGAATTTAAGCTCAGCATGTGAACTGAAACAGAAATAGGTCAGGAATGTTTTGTTAAGTGGGACTGTAAAAAGAAATTGAGAACTTTTTTCTTTCTACTTTAAAGGGCTTTAACAAGCACAGTGTTACATTTTTCTATGTGTGTTGCAAGTCTAATTCAGTACAAAGTATATCATAGAGAAAATACACAAAGCTTGGAAGAAGTATCTGTAACATGCTTTTGAAAAGTGTACAGGTAAAATATAAGTAAATTTTCTTTTACCTAGTATTTATTGCTTTATTCAGTGTTAGCCTTGAAAACCTCAGGAAAGCTTAGTGGACAGAACCCCTGATGCTGTAACTGGTCCCACAGTTCCCTGTAGCTTCACAGCTAACAAGGGCTGGGACAATCTGCATGAATCTGGAACAGAGCCTCAAATTCTGCAGCCACAAAAGGTCACTGTCCTTTCTTCTTTCAGCTGGAACACATTGATACCTCAAAGGGTTTGAGGCCTCATTGAACCTCATTGTATGGAGGCCTCCGTGTGCTGTGTAAATCACACAGAAACGATGGTTCTACCTTCCACATATTTAAACTGGAAAAAAGATGAGGAATAACAGGTGGATGAATTCTGATGTATCTAGAAATCTACAATGATGGTGCACAAGCTAGATAATTTTCTATTTATATAATGCCAAAGTTTGTGTCATAGATACCTATGGGGACAAGGTCTTTATTGAAAAGAACTTGCAACAGCATTCACAGATAGTTTGGAAAGCAGCTAAATAGCCATAGTGGCTTGATAGTGATGAGCATGTAAGTTTGTGTGCCATAAATATTTGTTTTGACTAAAAGTATGTCCTACAGTATTAATTTTAGCATCTCTATCATCCTTGTTTTCATCTGGCTAGGAGATTGTGTTTCAAGACTTGTCGATCAGCAACTCAACAAAGCATTGTAGAGCAAGTTTTGAGGCAACCCAGGATGTATGTATTTTGAGACTGGAAACACAGAAGGAGTTTGGATGCTGCTTTTGTGGCAGTATCCAGCTTCAGGTGTTACTAAAACAGAGTGCATGAAATTTCCAGTGGGATAAAGATATTTAGTACTCCATGATGCAACACAGACCGTTGAGTTCCAGGAAAAGCAATGCTGTATTTATGACTTGTAACTAATAGTTGATGTGGTAAAAGGAATTACATTCAGATGGTAAATGGATACAACCTTAACGTGCACCATATACTGAGTTGTGGGATGCTGTACTAATGGATCACATTTATTTACCTTGGCTGGTTGCTGAGAAAAATCACCATTCAGTTTCAAGTCTCTACCATGTAAGACAGAACAGAGTAGTGCAGAAGATATACTGATTTATAGTCTAGAACAAGATTACGTAGCATAAATGTTACAAAAATTATTTGATCAATACAACAATCCTGATTTGGGTGAGAAGCTATTTTTTAAGTGTTTCTGCATTGAGATGCTAGTAGTAGTGCTGGCACCATGGAGATATTGGAGTTATGGCCTGCCTCATTGAAAAAGTTTCTGGTTTAAAGAGTTAGTTGTAAAAAGACAGTTGATTTATGTATTCTCTGACCTTGATGTTTGCCATGAGCACTCCCAGTTACGCTGGTGAGTGAAGGTGGTAAGCATCTCTAGTACAATATACTACTGGTGGTAGTATTGGTTTGAAATTACCTTTATAAAAGTAATCAAGTAGCTCAAGCACAGACTTTAAAATAAATTATTTTGATATATTTTAATAGGAGGAAATAAAAAAATCTTAAAAATGCGCCAAACTGAGTAGAATTATGGGAAACCTATCATCTCAGATTATATTTTGCCCAAGTTATGAAATACTTTATAGGTTTTAACTAGGTGTATTTATCTTAGTTTCTTACTTTCTTACAACAATTCCTCAGTAGCTGCTATTTCTGACTGAAATAATTGCTTGATCATTTTTTTTTCCTTTTCTGTTTAGGTTTGTTGTCTTTTTTTCTTGAACTCACTAGGTAATGCTGCTATAAACCAAAAGAGAGAAATATGAAGAAAATAGATTATTTTTTTAGTATAAACAAAAAAAGCCCCTTTCATAAACCCATTTTAGAACATTATCGGACAAAAATGACAGTGTTCTGAAACTTCAAAGCTGCCATTTAAGTAACAGTTTATGAAGTCAGGATGGTGCAAATATTAAAATATTAGTGTACTCTGACCCTGAATATTCACTTGCAGATACTTTCCAGGGGCTTCAAAAAGGCCTGGGTTGAGTGGGAGGAGTCCTGCTGAATGACTTCCAGGACTTGCAGCAGATGAATCCCCACTAAGGGACAACCTGTTCCAGAAAGTTTTGTGTTGCACATGGTGTAGGAATTAAGAGGCTGGGGATTATTGACTTTTGAAGTCTGACTTGTTTATGAAGTCTGACCCAGTTTATGAAGGCCTGTTAGACCTTCTTTATTCTGTTTGTTTTGGAAACGTAGTTTTTGTGACAGAGCATGTATGAAAAACTTCTCATTAATACTGAATAAATGTTGGTCACTTGTTGCACTGAATGACACTGAGGGAAGTAAGGTAAGCTCTCCTAGGTTATATTTATTGAAACAAGTCCTACAAGATAAATCTAATGGGTTTTTTTCCTTACTGAACAAACTATAGCATCTCCTGTGCTTTGCATGTTTAGACCTTACTTCAGGATAGAATGATACATTGTTCAAAGATGATCCTTTTTCAGAAAATATGGGGAAAAAAAAATTTGTTGTTTTTTTTTTTTTTTTTTTTTACAAAACCAAAATTTGCATCTTGGCATAAGGTTGTACTTTTTGTGGTAAAATAAATTGGAACAGATGGGAAGTAGTTTGAAGGAGTTAAGAGGAAATGCTGATGGAGTGTCACATGAAGAACCAGACAACAATGAAGTTCCTATATAATATGAAAATGTTATATTGTTATATAAAAGTTCTTATTTACAAATAAAAGATTATTCAAACTGAAACTTTAGGAATACTTCAAGGATTTTGTGTGATATCACTTGAGTAAGATTTCTCATCCATCAGGTGACTTTCTGTGCCAGTGAAATGGGGTTGTAATAATTTGGCTGATTATATGATCTATAAATAATGTTAATGCACGGACTTTATATAATATTTGACAGTTATCACTTCAGTGCAATTAAAGTCTGAAACCAACTATATATAATCAACATAGGACCTTAGCAGCAAATTAGTTTTCTTGATTTACCTACATTTTGCTGACAGCATTTTTTGTCCAGATGTCCTGTATTCTGTACATACATCTGTACTTCCCGTGTTTATTTCAAACCTTTTATTGTTTTCCTCGTTTTTTAATCATAAGAAGCAACCTCCAAATTGGGAAATTTTAAAAATGGATTTTAGAAGGCCTTTATTACATATACAGTTTGGTTTGGTTGATGTATCATTCTGAGAAAGCACTCAATCACTTTTGCAAGAAATAGGTAAAAAGAGAGATTAACTGATGCTTCATTTAATTTGGATTTTATATTGACATAAAATCGCATAATTAATTTGCCATTTAAAAGTGCCTCACAGCCTCTGCAATCAGAGAATAATTTAGAAATGGCTGTTTAGGTCTCTGTGACTTATAATAATTAACTGTCTTCTCAGTATAAAACATGAAATGGAGCACAGTCAAATATTTTATATTTTAATGTCTTAATGTCTTGCATAATATTATCTCACACATAAATAGTAGGAAGAGTATCTCAAATTTAATTGTGAGGTAAGTTTTTTAACTAATCTCTCATTTTTTTTTTTTTTTAGTAAGATATTTTTCTTCAAATGAGTTGTTGTGTTTGGCTCAGCTTTTACAGCTTAGCGCTGAAAATAAAGAAAGCCGCCATTTCAGGAATTTGCTGATGGATTTAAAATGTCATGATCCTGCTTTGTATTGTAACTTCACCAAGCTGAAAAAAATAGCAGAGAGAGACCCAGTAATACAAACCAATTTCTTGTTCTCTCCAGTAAGGCTTTTCTTCTTCTGGATGTCATTAAACTGGAAGAAAGTTTTGACTTTGCCATAATCCCACTGTTGCTTTTTAAACGTATCTCTAAAAGCCTAACATTTTTTCACTGATATATCACCACAGGCTGACATGATATCATGTGCTCTTCTTTTATCTTCTGAAGATTGAATTTTATGATTTAAAATGTACTTTAGTCACTTAGATAAGAGTGATATTTTATGTTATTTTCTGTGGGAAAACAGCTTTGCAGAAATTATTTATTGGAATGTAGGTGAGTTCTTTTGAAATAATTTGAATGGTTGCTGCAAAGGTAAAGTATTCTGTCCATTACTGGAAAGTAACTTTATGTGTGCCTCCTTTGACTTAAATAAATCATTGATGGCATTTGTAGCAATGTGAATGTGATATTAAGAACATTACAGCATTCAGCTCCAAGCAGCAATCCAGTGATGGGATAGTCTGAGGGTATCACTATATCCTACACTGAGAAAAGCACATCTGTAAAACTATTGTGTCCTGGTTATTAGTGCTAGGATTTGAACTATCTTTAATTTCATTTGACTTGTTCATCTTCCTTAAGGATCTCCATAAAGATTCTCTGAGTATTCTTTTCAGCCCTTACTTAGGGTTTGCATCAGTGGTCGTAAACCTGCTTAGCGGACAAAGACTCTCTTCCCTTTGAAGTCACTTCCCTAGCTTTTCAAAAGGGTCTGCGAGTCTGTTCTCCTAAAACAATTTAGAAAAGTTTGAAGTGGTGCCCCTTAAACCAGCAACAAAATAAAATTTTCTCTTTGCATTATTGAAAACCATGACAATCTTTTGAAGCAATAACAGTTTAAAAGCTTTTAAAGAAATCTGTTCTGCTCTATGAGCAGCTTTTAAGTTGACTCCATTATTTGGGAAATCAGGCTTGGAAACCCCTAAATACTTGACATTCTTATCAAAGGAGTCAGCCTGACTTTTCACAGGACTCTTCTTTTACAGTATCTATTCAAATCCGAAGTTCTTTGAAGATAATACTTAGTTTCTTCTCTTTTTTTGTTTGTTTGGGTTGGGTTTCTGTTGTTGGGGATTTTTTTGTTGTGGTTTTTTTTTTTTTTTTGGTGGGTTTTTTTGTGTGTTTCTTATTCAAATATAATTTAGGAAACAGTTGATACAATCTATGAAACACTGATCTTTCCACCTGTAGATTTGTACTCTTGTGTTTGAAGTCAATTCCAAATTCTGAAAAGACTGTGGGTATTACTTAAGCAATTTTATTTTCTGTGAACTGTGATAAATATATATGATCAGTTTCTACTTCTTGATTTAAGAGTCTTATCTCCTACATTTAATGGATGCAGTCATTGACAGCCTTATGCAGATAAAGCCCATAATAATGTAATTGCTGTAAGCAATAAGTTTACTCTCATGATTTTGTTTATCTGGAAGTCCTAATAATTCATTTAGGCATTGCTTCTCATAAGTGCTTCTAACTCCAACATCTTAAATTCATTACCTCCTGCAATGTTGTTTATTTAAATCTTCTCTTATTTCAAAAGTTTCATTAATGTGAAGTGTATAATTAGATTAATTCCTTGCTGATCTATGCAAATATGTGTTAATTCAATTTCTGAAAGCAGAAGAAAGCAATAAAACCAGAATTCTAAAATTTTGCTTATATAGGCAACTCATTTAAAAGAAAGCAAACTAACAGGACCTTTAAACACACAAAGTTGCCACATTTTAGGGCTTGAGAAGGAAAGGGAGAAAGAATCATTAAATTGTTACTGGATAGTATTGCTGTTACGTTTTCCCCTAAAACTGCAGATTTGTTGCTTGGCTACACCGAGCTCATTTATGAATCTTCTGAAGTGCCCAGCCCATGTTTAGGAGAGCGAAGTTCAATAGAGCAACTTTGCTCTGAAAGGTTTGTGAGCAAAATTCACAGGATCAGGCACCTGAGAAGTACCTAGAGGTCATTAAATCCACCCTTATGCTTCTAATTTGTTGGGAGTTTTTTTTCTTTGCTCCTGAACTGTCTGCCATACTTCCTGGACTTGCGTCTGTTTTTTCAAACATTCTATGAAACAAAAGTGACAGCCTCTAATGACTGTTTCTTAAGAGATTAGGATAATTCAGCAAGTTGCTCCAAAGCATGTTCACATTTAAAATGCTGGCAACATACATGCCTGGGTGTGTACATATATGCACACACATATATCATGTCTGTGGCTATATCTAAGTAGAAATAGATTTATTTACTTGTCAAGATTTTGTATTGTTACTGCAAATTGTAATAGTAACTGCTGAATAATAGAAATTTTGGAAGGTCAAAATTCTTGATTTGACACTTCCTCAGAGAATTTAACCTTTACTTAAAAGCCATTGGAATGTGGCACCTGCACAGATGTTTTGGGAGGTGGTATAAATGTTCTGAGTAAAAATATTTATGCAAGACCAGATCTTATACCTCTTTTGCAGAGAAGTCTCTTAGTATACACGTGCAGGGTCTGAGAAACTATCCCTTTGAATATATCTCCATGATTTCTAGCAACACTCAGTAGCAGTATTGCTGGTGCTGCTCTATATGAACAGATTAATGACATTATGGTGGGTTTATCTTTAAAAAAGTTGCAATCCCAAATGTAATTTGATTGATGCTAACTTAGTAACTAATGGAGTCAATTCGTCCCTCTATTACTCCGTGTCTTTGTAAAACCATCTCCTCATTTTCAAATGAAAAAAAAAGATTGATTTTATCACTGCTTTACTGCATTGTTGGTGTCTCGCATATCATTCGTTGTGAAGCGAAATTATTCTCTACTGCTTAAAAACTCATCTAAAGCTTTTGAAAATTACATTATAGCATTGCCCAAGAAACATCCTTTCGAGTTTAAATGCTTTGTGGAATGCTATGAATGAGCTAATTATATGGTGATCACAAATAACTTTGTGATTTTTGTGAAATGCCAGCATTCTTGAAGAGGGCAGTGAATAACCTGTGAGCAGTTATAAAACTATTTAAAGAGCTTTAAAGCATTTGCTTACCCTTTCTCTGCCTTGCCTGGAGAATAGTGGTTTTTTTCCTTTAAATGTGCCAGCTGTACAATTCTTCTTTTCTTATTGTATCCATATATGTTTGATTATAAAGAGAAGTACAAAAAAAAAAAAAAAAACCACCAGTTCCTGCAGCAGGCAAATGTTTAATAGGAGCATTAATGTTGGGTTTGAGTGGGACTTTTTTGCAAATTCATCAGAAATTTATACTGACTGTGGTCCAAACTCCACATCTTGCAAAGAATGAGAAACTAGACTTCAGGCTGAGGTTTCAGCACTGTTACTAGATTTAAAATAAAATCAGTCACTGGAAGTTTTCCTTCATATTTGGGCACTTTAGGTGTCTTGGTAGGTACTGTAATGATACTTGCATTTACTAATGCCTGTTGAAGGAAAGGGTAGAAATTGGCTTAAATCTCTCCCTCCACAAAATATAAATTAGAGGGAGAGGCGGAGGGAGGGGAAACCAACTTTGGTTGGTTTTACTGCACACCTGAGTTTCATGTTACTGTGTGTTGGTAAATGTGCAGGCAGAGTGCTGCCGCTGTACTACACAGGTAGGAGGACAACACTCCTGTATGCAAACAGGAGCATTGAAGTCATTTGTAAGCAACATGAACTCAAAGAGCAAGGAAACAGAGGGTGCTTCAGTGATGGAAAGCAGTGGTTTTGCGAATAGATTGTAACCAAGGATTGCTTTTATTTTTTTCACTGAAGGTGATTTTGCAACTCCTCGAGCTGTTCTGACGGGACATGACTATGAGATCACCTGTGCTGCCATTTGTGCGGAGCTTGGCCTGGTAATAAGTGGTTCAAAAGGTAAGGTAGCTCTTATCATTTCTTTCTGTTCATGAAGCTATAATCCTAATGCTAACAGGAATATAGTGTCAGGTGGCAGAATTTATAAACTTAATGGTGATTTTATTTTGAACCTTTTTTTAGTTGCTATGGAATTTGAAACCTCTTTTTAAACACGCTAAAACTGAGGATTGTTCAGACATTTATAAGAAGAGGAAACCACATCAGTTTCCCTTCTGATTGCTCTTTTTGTTTGTTTATCCTGTGTGTAATTGCATATAGCATAGTTGGATACAGCCTTTTAGGGCCAAGATGGTGAAGAGTGGCTGTTATGGATAATTTCTCAAAAAGGGGAAGCAATGATTAGTTTTGAGAGAAAGAGAATGTGCTGGACTGTTTGTTTGATGAGGGGTATGTATAAACTACTAGTAATTCTGTTCAGGCTCTTTCAGCTTGGCTGCAAAGCCTCTAATATGCTCCATTTGTTTTTCTCAAAGACCTGCTTTTAGCAGGCAAATTATAAAGAATGATGCTGATTCTGCAGATATTCTTTATAATTTTCTTATTTGCTTAATTGTCCACAATTATTTTTAAACTGTGAATTTCTTGGAATTAGTATCTTTCTACCTTAGTGTTTCTAAAGTAGCTACTCAGAGACACTTCTTCAGAATTAGGTGTACTCATGGTTTGTACCTGTGTGCATTTCTGTGTTATACGTGTGAACTCATGTGGCTTATGTGCAAAGCAGATATTTGTCAAAATATGTTAAAAGTGCAAATATTTAGTGGGTCATGTACGGCTTAAAATCTTAATATGAGAACATACACTTGTAGAATATCTACATATGTAAATTCATTACTCTTAGCTCTGTGTGTCTTTGTGTTTTGAAACTCCTTTCAAGGTTCAGTACGTTTAATTATTCAAAATTAAATAGTCTCAAAATTAACTACTACCTGCTTTAAAAGAAAATCCACAGAAGGCAATCTGGGTGATTTAAAATACCTTAATGCAAAGTTTTTAAGGGATAAGCTGTTTATCTTAGTGTATGGCACCCTTACAGTCATAGGTGATTCACCTAAACATGGAAACAACCATTATAAAGTAGTATAATAGTGATTATTTATTTAGAAGTCATGACTTATTATTTGAAAAATGATGTCTTTAATTGAGTGTATGAATCAATAACCTGAGATCCTGTTCTGTCTCACTAGAAGGACCATGTCTCATACATTCTATGAATGGAGATCTACTGAGGACGTTAGAAGGTCCTGAAAGATTACAAGTTCCCGAAAGCTGCCTGAGACCAAAACTTATTCAAGCTTCCAGAGAAGGCCACTGTGTCATATATTATGAAAATGGCCTCTTCTGTGTGTTCAGTGTGAATGGGAGACTGCAGGCCACTATGGAAACAGATGACAAAATAAGGGTGAGTGTCCTCAAATGGGTGCTGTCAGCTCCATGGGGAAAAGCTGTCAATGTTAGAGTTGTGTGGAGACTATTTCTATAGCCAGACCATAAATATATGATGCCAGACCATAGCATAGCAGTATTCTGAAAAAAATTAAGGGGACCATGTACTCTTAATAACATTAGGAGGAGTTTTTTTCATTTTTAACTGTAAAATAGCTCTGCTCATAGAGTAAGGAATACTGTGTAGGCATTTTCTTGAGCTGGAGAATGCAAATATTAGTAATTGCTGACCAGGAGAGGCTGTGCTGCGTCTTTACTTTTGAGTCTGAAGGCAGGAGGTCAGTGGACATGCTATTTTGGATGTTAGTTTTCCTTTTCTTTTGGCATCTCTGACTGCATTCCTGCATCCTCGTTCAGCTAGCATGTGCTGTGCTGACTCCAGGAAGTTTATAGGGGTATGTCTATGCTTAACTCTTTTAGCCCGTTGGCATTTGCTAAGCAGGCAGCAGAGTTCCACATCTTTAGCCGCAAGAGATGCGGAGCAAGTCCAAAACTATGCAGGAGGTATTTTAAGCTTATGGCTTTATGAAAATTATAAAATAATAGAAAATGAAGGTCACTTGACAGTTCCTGCATAATAGTACCTATGAAAAAGAGCAGGAGCTGCCAGCTGTACTGCAGTACCACACCTCCAAGCTGATTTTCGTAATCTGGTAGAAGGAACTCAGCTGCTGGGATTTCCAATGTTCTCTTGAGGTGAAAACTCTCAAAAATTTTTCCTTTATTTGGCTTACACGTGTCAGGAGGAAAATCCTTCTCTGCCGTCATGTGTGTTTTACAGAATTATTTGCATTCTTTCAGCTGTTGTGCAAAGTTGTGAGTACTTCTTTACATAATAAAGATGGAAGAATGTGTCAATGTATTTTAAAGAATTTTGATATTCATTATTTGCATTTTATAATTTGTATGGAACTGCTTCATTAGCACTGCTTTTTGGTACAGTTCAGTATATTCCACTTAAAACCTTTTAAAACTCCTGTCGTACTATGCTCTGCTAATCCAGTATCCCTATGTCATCCATTCAAAATGTCAGCTATGCTGGTGGTGGAATATGCAGAAATAACTCTGTGTAGGTCCCTTTTCCATAGTAAGAGTGCAGTTTGCAGGGGTTAGGGGACATTTGACTTCCGTGTTCTGTGGCAGCCACAAGTGCAGATTTCAGGCTGAGCAAGTGAAGTAGGAATGTGGATATTTCTGTCCCCAGACCTTTTTCCAAATTAATGTTGATTTTTGCATCAATTCCCTGAAATTGTACCTTTGGCTGTCCTTGTACAAATACTGCTGAGATTTTCAGCCTACCCTTCACCCCAGAGTTCTTTCCATAAAGCAAGACCATATCACAGTGTTTTCTCTTTTTACATTAATAATGTTGATAATCTGTCACTTTCAGTTGTGATTATGTTGTCAGCTAGGCCAGCAAATCTGTAAAATATCTAGAAATCCCTTGCCGGCTAAAACAATTTCTGTAGTGTTTCAGTCAGTACCCACAGCTTTAGGAATGTTGCTGGAGGCAGTGGAAGTTCTGCTCTCAGTGGGACAGAATTACGTTTGTAGAGGGGTTTGGGCTTTATTTTGTTTTGTTTTGTTTTCTTTCTCTCCCAGTGGTCCCAGCTGAGCTTTACACTTAAACAACCTACAGTGCCTCTGCCAGTGCTTCTGCACTACATCATCGCTGAAGGAGAATGGCAACTGCATGATTAAAGTGGGGCATTTAAAATGAATAGCACCTACCCATGGGCTGTGCTGACAAACTCTCCTCATTGGCTTTTGCTTGGAGAGGATAGAAAAGGGAAGGAAAAAGGTCATAGGTGTAGAATTTGTAATGTAACAGCTTCAGTTTTCCTATGTCCTTATGGGCCAGTATTTTGGTACATTATTGGCAAAACAAGCAGTTTTCAATAGTGATGTTGGGATCAACATTTTGATTTTCTTTCTTATATTCTTGTGCTAGAAAACTGCCAGAAAAAATTCAGACCCTCTGGGGAAATTCAGGGTCTAATCAATACCTTCCACCTGTTTTTGTTTTAAATACTGTATTGCTCAGTGGAGCTTAGGCATATCGCAGTACATCTACCATGTAATGTTTAGATATCTTAATGAATACCTTTAAATAGTCTGCTTGTTCTGAGAGGTAAAGTTATTTTACCCTAAACAAAGACTGTATGCTGTTTCACCCAGAGGAACCAATTTATTTTCCTTTCCTGAGTCTGTTTTGAAATGTGGAAGTACCCACAAGACTCCTGCTGTGGTAAGCCAGGGCTGTCACAGTGTCAGCTCTGCCTTTTTACAAAGCACTGCCTTTCAAAAACCTGAAACATTAAAAGGGATTTTTGCAAAGTTGTGAGACTTTCCAAGGAAATACAAATCAGAAATGCAGCTTTTAGAACATTGCTGAAATTGTGCACTTTGGGGATTATTTGAGAGGCTGAAGCTCATGTTGTGAGAAAGATTAGTTGCAGGGTTGTTTCAGTTTCATACCTAGCAGAATTGTAGGTAAACTACACTGGGGAAAAGCAGAACAGTAAAATTGATTCATGTCATCCTCTATACCAGCTGGAGTACTTGGGAGTAAAAACATCCTTTGGTTTGTTAAATCTTGAAGGGCATATCATGAAACTGAAATGTTGACAGGGTCACCATTTTCTTCCATTCATTCCTTCATCCCTCCATTCATTCCTTCATCTCTTCATATATATATAGGCAAGTGGCTGAGAAATTTATTTATAAACACTAAAAATTAAATAAATCAACATCTTGTCTTCATGACAAGTCAACAACTTAGTACAACTGCACAGGTATTAGTAAGGGTTCAAAGCCTGTACTTTATTTAATCAAAAGATCACAAAACCTACTGCATGTTGCAAGTAGTGGAAGAGTTAAAGATTAATGGCTTTAATTTGCCTTTTAATATAGCATTTCTTCAGTAAAAGCCTCAAGTATAAAATTCAAGTGAACCATGACCATAAGGTTAATGGATTTTCATCAGCTGAATTTTATAAGTGTAGCAAATAATTATTTGTCACGGTCTTCATTGCAATTTGGAAATACCCTTAGGAGGCTGCTATTGCTATAGAGAAGAAAACTACCTCATATTGATTTTTGCTTCTAATGAATAATCTCTTTAATACTTGTGTTGTTAGTTAGATCCAGGGATCATCCACTCAGTGCATGCTACTTCTAGATAATTTTCAGTCTTATCAGTTTGTTTTCTGCCCCTTTCTTACTCTACTCTTCAGGACAGCCTGTAAATTAGAGTTTTCAAGCTCCTTGTGTCTGTGCTTTCAAGGTGCTTAGTATGTTTCTGATAGCAACAATCACAGAAGCAATTAATCGTTGGAACATTTATTTTTTGGGGGGACAGGGAGAAACTTCAACTCAGAATACTCAATTCTAATCTTTGTTGCTCTTCTGTTTTCCATACTTAGATGTGGTTGGAAAAACTCTACAAGTTCTGCTTTATTGTTTCGAAATTTACCTGTATGTTTTGTCATCTTATGCAAAACACATCTGGAATAGATTTATCTTTTTTTTCCTTAGTGTTACATTTTGTTTACAGTATATGTTTGTGTTTCAATTACACTCCTTTTAAAGTTATTGTATGAAATAAAATTCCAGCAATGTGATCCATTCTGACTCCTTGGGAGTTGTTGCAGTAAACACTCAAAATTTATAACATAATATAGAAGCTCTATCTTAATCTAAGTGTCGCACATCGTATGATTCTTACAGGATGTATTTGGCATCATAGTAATAGAGTGCAGCAATACAAAAAATACAGATGTGCAATATGTCTGACTTCAGTTACTGCTGCTCACAAAGCAGTATCTTACACACACTGTATATTTTGGTTTCTAGGCTTTCAGCAGTCTGTGTAAACACTTCAGTGTTGCATGAACGTTACGTCTTTGTGTTTTAGTTTCTCTGATTTTTTTGTGGTGCGTGTGCTATAAATTCTCTATATTAAGAAAAGCCCCAAACTTCCTTTTCCTGAGGTATGTAAAAAGCTTTGCATATTTCCAAACCTGTATAAGCAGAGACTGCAAGTGCCAAAATAATTACAGACTTCAGCAGAGAAATGTTTGCAAAATCCTGTCTTCAGTTCTTTCTACTGTTTCTTAAATTTAAATCTCTGAGCTGGAATATTGCTTGTAGACTATCATCTTGAGGCAATGGCCTTGCCGTCCAGTGACAATGTTTTAGTCAAAAAGAATATTTTTTTTTATAGAGAATGTGTTTATGGAAATTAAAAGCCACTGCTCTGAACATCCTCCATTCTTACATCATTCTGTTGAAAAGTTGGGCCAGCTGAAATTTGTCAGAAATTAATCCTGATGTGAAGGTGTATATTGCATTGAAAGGCTGCCCAAATTTAGCTGAGTCACAAACCTTAGGTTAAATGCATTTATAGATAATGCTTAGTATCCATATTCTGTATTGAACATCTGCAGGCCGTGGATGCAGTTTTTCCCTGCAACCAGTCATCCCTCACAAAGTGGTGCACAAAAGGTCCATGGCAAGAAATGTGATGGTTGTGACCCTGGACAAGGAAAGGCAAGAACTGATAAGGAAGCAGAGGAGAAAGAAGAGCAGAACCAAGGACAGGCTGCTTCTGTGCTGAGTATTGTGGGCAAATCTAAAAGTAGACAGCAGAGAAGGAAAAACATAAGTCAAGCTGGGGAGCAAAAGTCAGGAAGAAAGTGGAGAAGAGGCACCTTGAAAGAGAAAGAGATCATAGGAAAAGGTTTGGGCTTACTGGAACTATTAATCATGGTCCAAAATGTAGTTCAAGGGTCTTGATCTTGCTGGTGGCTCATGCTGGTGTCATTCCACATGACATAATCCATTCAACTTTTTGGTTTTGTTTCTTTGGAAAATGCTGCAGACCTTTCAGTTTTCCTGGATAGTTGGAGGATGAGGCGGTAAAATCAGGGCCTGATATCCTCTACTGCTTACATTTCTTTTCTGCACAGAAGCAGGGCAGGAGCCTCCTTTCAGAGGAAGTTTTTATCCTCCTCAGAGTTTTTGTAGTAGTAATTAGAGACTCACATGGAAAAAATACTCACATGCTGTAAGAAAAGTCAGTCATGGAGTCTTCCAAGGATTGGTATTGGGAACCAGCTTCATTCAATGCTTTTTGAGATGGGAAATGCTGAATATTTACAGAGTGATGAAGGCAATGCATGAGATGAATGGAAAACTCTTATTCAGGAAACTCCACAATATGAGACCTATGGGGTATTTACTGAAACTGGTAGGATCACCACAAAACAGGGAATAAACCTGTTGTAAACTTCTACCAACTTCTTGCCCCCTCGGAAGGCCATCAGCAGGCTCAAAAAAAAATTATGAAAATTCCTGGGCAGCATTTCCATATATAGATACTAAAGGGAACAGGGACTTTCTGATCTTCCTAATCCAGTGATTTTAGGTGCTGTAGTGCACAAGAGGAGAGGGCTGTGTGCTGACCAGGCTGGCACATCTCCTACTGCCTTTGTTGCGGATAGACCTCTGGGCTAGATGGGTTATGGTCTCTCTCAGTCGTCTCTCTCACCCCATAAATTAGCACTTGATCTAGTAAAATTTCAAGTTCAGCTCTCTTAAGACCCATTTTGGCTTATTTACACTGGGAAAATGCCTATTTTAAGAAAGATTTCTTCTGAATCCTGTCCATTTAATATCTGATAGTGTCATCTGATATAGTCATCAGGTAAAGAAGGAAAATTATTCCTCTGGGTATTCAGTATATATCTTGATTTTTTCCAACAGCACACAAGAAATACTAAAATAGAGTGAAGATTCCTGTTTGAATAAGTCTTGACTCTGAAAACCAATGATATCCCACCTTTCTTCATGATCTGGTTCCCAAATAAAGATTTCAAATACAGATTTGCCATCAGTCCCCATGATGCATACAAAACAGGGTATATGCCATTGAATTTTTCACAGGCAGTTTCAGGATGGATGATGAAAGGAAACAAAGTCTCTGTTAAGAGAGGTGGATCATTATTTTATTAATCCAGTGCAGGAATTTTAAAGTGCTGGTCTAAATTAATTTTAGTGAGTTGTATAACAGTTTAGTTCCTGTCAACATTCAGCTTCTGCTAGGCTGATATTAAAGACCCTTGGGGGAATGTCAGGTGCTATATTTTAATGCCAGTGCTGCTGCATCTTGTAAATCTAGCTAATTAGAAGAGTAAATTTCTTTAGCTGACCTGATATTGGATCATTGGAACATGGAATAAATCACAGGTCAGGTGAGACTTAACTAGTGACATCTAATGTATTGGAGATTTGTGAACAACAGCATTAATTCTCTTACTGGGCAAAATAACATAATAATAATGTTGCTTCCCTAAAGCTTGTGTGGATATCAAAAGTCTCCCTGGACATTCAGCTATCAATATGAAACCTTTTGTGGGAAGGAAGAGTGGGGAAGTAAGAGCAACACACGCATTTATCTGACGAATCTCCCTGTGCTTTGCCGCCAGGCCATTCAGCTGAGCCGGGATGGACAGTACCTGCTCACGGGTGGAGACAACGGGGTTGTCATGGTCTGGCAGGTGTGGGACCTCAAGCGGCTCTTCGCTTACCCAGGGTGCGATGCTGGAATCCGATCCATGGCCCTGTCCTATGACCAAAGGTGAGACCAAAGTCTGGTCTGGACAAGAGTGTTGGGGAATATATATTTACAATTAAATTACATTTTTGTTGTTGCTCTGACTGTGATTTTCTGTGGGTCACAGATCCTGGTGATTATCTTGAGAATTCTGTGCTGGCAAAAGTGGTTTTTTTAGCATGTTATATTTAGGGCAGATAATCTTTTTCAGGATTTCAGCTCTTTGGGGAATGAAGAGAGATCCAAGAAATCTTACTTTGGCAGACTTTCAAGACAGGCTGAGTTATTGGTCCGCACCAGTGTACAGTGTGGGTCACATGGAGGTGGAAGGTTACATGTGTGCTTTCATCTCTCATCTTTCACTTACTAGACAAATCACATTCCTAATTCCAGACTTTTGTGTTAAAAATAGAACAGTTGGAATAGTTGCACAAGAAGATTCCCTCCACACATCTATATATTTGCTAAAGCAAAGAGTCATTCTCAGTTCTAGAAAAGTTTTTTTATTCACATACAGCATGACCCATTTTGAACACTCCTCCTGCTGAAGGTGGCCACTTAAAATTTTTACTGCAGTTTCACATCGTATTTTCCAATGCAGCTGTACTTGACAATGCTTCAGTGCTTTTATCACAAAAATATTGTTTGTTTATAAGATGGATGTTTCCCATTTCATCTGTACACCTTTAGCTTTTAGGCTAGGATTTTATTTGCTGTGGTGTATTTTCTAAATGGCGTTTCTGTGTGCTTTTCAAGCAGATTTGTCTCCTAAATCCCTTAGGGATGTCTACATTATGCAGTAAAGCATGTTGCTGAGGCTCTTAGCCTTCCACTTACTGAAGTCCGTACTGACCGGTTTTAAAATTTTTATCTATGTTTCTAAAACATACACAAAATGAACATGAAAAGATCCAAACCAGTAAAACTTGTGGACTTCAATGAAACACTGAACAGCTTCTTGACAAGCATAATTAGAGAGTATTGGCATTTTGGATGAAGGAGTTTTCCATTTAAAAAAGCCCTTGCTGTTAAATATATTTCAAAAACTGGAGTTACATCTGTTGAATTTTAGACCTCAGAAATTTTGCATTTAGAGAATCTTTAAACTGTAATTAATGACATGTTAATGAATGAAATTTAATATGGACATGGAGAAATTTATCCATGGCCTTGATTTAAGAACCTATTCACTTTGGGTTGGAAGACAAGGAAGAGATGTACTCAGAATATTTTACTGAGTAATTACTGATTAATTGCAGGTAATTACTCAGAGTCATTTATTTGGTATGCATGAATGTAACATGTTCGAGAGTGTGCAAAAAGACATTTTAGCATAATAGAAAAATAATCAAAATGGTACTGTTGACATGAAATAGGCTATCCTATCAAAATGCAATGTTTTGATGATCTCATACTTAATCTTTGTTTTGAAGAAAAGATTTGCAGCCTTTTACTCTGAGTTTTTTTAATTCTAAGGCTTTCTTCCCCAAAATGCCAGGATTTTATACATCCTTATAGTTCTGATTTTTGTAATGCTTTAATGAGACTGTAGAGAGAATGATCCAGAAATTCTTGTGACCGTGTCAGGGTCATGGCTTTTCAAACACATCTCAATGATCTCCAGTAGCAGGCCAAGGGTAAGGAATTCAGAAAGAAAGAGTGTCTCAGTGGGAAAGCCCAGGGATTGCTTTCAGGATCTTCCAGAAAAATTAAGCCTTCGGTTTTAGTATTTCCAGCTGAAGGCTTGTGCCCACACCCAGTTCCTTCATGTAGATGTGCTTAACTGGGGAAGTTAAAACTGGAATGAACGCTTTTCCTGGCCTTCTTTCCCTTTGCTGCTACACCAGGGCTTCATACCTGCTCCAGTAGCCCCCCAGAATCAGTCAAGAAATAACCCTGGGGAATCCCAAGTGGCCTTGCAGGACAGGGATGCTGGTGAGCAGTTCTGTTGTGCAGCTCTCAGTGTAGCTTCAGGCCGACCGCACAAACCGTTGCGCGGCGCTTTGCGTGTTTTCTGACCGGTGAATCTGCTTCCCTCAGGTGTATAATGACTGGAATGGCGTCCGGGAGCATCGTGGTTTTTTACAATGATTTCAATCGCTGGCACCACGAGTACCAGACCAGGTACTGACCTTCCCAGAGGCCGGGACAAGCACTGACAGGAGCAGCTGTGGCCAGGAGGGAGCTGCACGCAGCGCTGCCTCCCTCGGGGTCGAGCCGCCACACGGCTCCTTATAAATACTTCTATTACATCTGAATGTAACTTAAATTTGCTGGAAGAAGCAAACTATTTTTTAAAGGTAATTGCTATTTTTGTAGACCTCGCTTGACTTTTTTGGGGGAAGGGCAAAGAAGCAGAAAACCAGCTGCTGGGTTCTGTAGTTTAAAAAAATCTATATTTTTAGTCACAATGAGAAGTCTATTTTGATCCCTGTATGTAAACAAAACCTAAAGTAAAGATGGTTAAAACTCACATTCTAGCTATATTATGAAGAAACAGGTGTTCCAGCTTTATCTTTAACCTTGAGGAATATATGATTTTAACATAATGGAAATTAATTACGGTATTGGGGGAATTTTAATCTGTGCTATCCGCACCACACTTTGTCTCGTACTTTTTCAAATGATTGTACTACATTAGCACTGAAGTTTCTGGGAATCAAGGGGTAATATTTAAATTATGGTTAATGTAATTTTAAACTTTGCAAATCATTTCCATCAATGTTACTCTTCAAGCATGTTTCTAGGCCTAGACAATTAGTTCTTCTTTAGTTGTATGTTTAGCGCAGTTACGAGAGAAATCGGGAATGGAGTTTGTGTTACATCAAGTGTGAATCCTTTTTAGTTTCTACCTGGCATCTCCTTCAAAGCACACCAAAATGTGGATTGTTCCTCCAAATCAGAAAGGCTCATTTTGAAGGCTTCAAACCAGAAGCCCACAGAGTCAGGTGCTTTTTAGCAGGGGCAAGTTCCAAAGCACATTTCTGCTGGCTGATTGTGATAACAGTGAGGCAGCAGGTGCTTGCTGGTGCACAGCCCCTATCCAGCAGCAGAAGCACAAGATTTGCGGGCCACTTTTTCTTTCTTTTTCATCAGAACATGCCCCTGCAATAATGTAGCACATGCCATATTCCTTTTCTGCCTAAAACAACGTCTTTCATATTTTGCTACCACCAAATCCAGTCAGATCCTGCCCAGTCATATTAAATTACCTCATTCTTTTAGGAAATGAAAAATAATTTATACTAAGGAACAATAAATTGTTTTGGTGTTGCATAAACCTACTTTTCTATAAGATTGCTGTGCAGAACTCTGTGAAAATATTTGTGAAAAGAACTGTTATTGTTTTGTAAGTCTGTATTGCATAAAAATCTTCTTTGTATGTTGTGATCTCTGAGTTGAAATTTACATTCCATATCTGTATTGATACATACATTTCTCTAGCTGCCTACTAGAGCAGTTCCTGGTTTTTCTAAGCATTTAACTACTCTCTCTTTCAGTAATGATTTGGAATGAGAAAATTCAGTTTGAGTGAATAAATTAAATAAAATTACATTTGTAATTGAGACCTTCAGTTGGAGTACTGGGTTCTTGTTATTCAGGGTATATTCCTGACAGAGGAAAGGGGTGCTGTGGCTGATTTATTTCATATACTTTTGGTGTGTATGAAATAGTGTTTTCTGTGTTTTCTGCATTTTCATACCAAGGTGGTTGTGGTGTATTAGTAGTTACATTTTCATGTTTTGTGTAGCACAAGGATGATGGGATTAAGCAAAGGCTGTAGTTGGTAGTGTCTGTGGGAAGTGCCTAGTGTGCTTAGCTCTGTGTACTGAACATACTGAACATGCAAAACTTGTATTTCACATCTCCTGAAGTTCATCAACATTAACAGCCTTGTTATCAGCAGAGTTTGAGGGGAAATTTGAATGGTCTTGAACCTAAATTTGCATTTGTCTCAAGCCGGCGTTGAGCTTCCTTTTCCTGGGTGGAAGGAAAACAAACAAGAAAAAGGTGTATTTTGCCAAATGGAAATCCTAAAAGTCTTCTCTTTTGTGAGAAAATGCCTCATTATTGATAGAAATAATAGCTCCTGATCTTAGAGCCAAAATATTTCATGGGGAGTTGATTTGGTAGGTTGCTTGTTTTAGAAAGGACTCTATTGCATCAAGAGGTGCTTTCCCAAACAGGAAGCACAGCTGTATGTGTGTGTGCTGTCCTGAGTTGCGTCTAACCCTCCCTGGGAAGCAGCAAGCTGCTGCAGTGTAGTCTTTTGCCTTTGGAGAGCTACAGGCCTTCTGTGGGAAAGGACATCTTCACCTTCTCTTCCGTGAGCAGGCCTGCGAAGACACCCTGTTCTGGACTGCTCTGGTGAGTAGGACATCCCCTCCTTCCACAGGTGACCCCAAATACCTGGGACACCACCCTGGGGCCCAGGCATGCACCTGGGATCTCAGCTTTGGCTGGAGTAGTCCACCTCATGCTGTTTGTGATGAGGTAGAAAACAGGGTTAAACTTCCAGCTACTCAGGTTACTTGTCACTCTCTTCAGGGCAGCACTTGTGTCACATGGATCACCTGAAACCTATTTATCAGCAGGTGCCAGGCATTAACCTGCAGCTGGGCCTCATTTGGCTGGTATTGGCAGAATATTCCTGAAGAGAGGGACAGACCCCTCTCCTTGAATGCATTTATACAGAGGGAGCATTTATTAAGAACATTTTTTATGTGATAGTCTGGCCTTTCTTCAGCTCTGATGAGTTCAAATAGAGCTGCTGCCAGCTGTGGTTATGGGAAGTGCTCTGCAGCAGTGCTGCTGGTTGGGTTGTGCAGCACTTGGCAAATGTAGCTGGAAATCCTTTGTGTTTTCTATCAGCAAATTGTTGATAGAAATGCTGTAGGATCTGGCATGGGATGGTCAGAGTGGGGGTTTCTCTGAAGGCAGTTTGTGTTGTGGTGCTACTGCAGACAGAGGTAAATGAATGCTCAAAGACTTGAGAACATTTCTGCAGTTCCTGGCTATGTTGTTCTCTCTGTCTCTACACCTGAAGGCAAGCTGTGTTATGTGTCTGTTATTGTTTCTGGCCCTGACATCCTCTTGGTAGTTCTTCACCTACCTGCAGCACTTTGTTCCTGATAAACATCCCAAAGAGCTGATATGATACCAAGATAATGGGAAGTGAATTTTATTGCAGCTTTAGTCAGGACATGATTGTTGTTAGTTGCATTGAATAAGAATGGCCTAGGTAAGGTGACTGCTTAGAAAAAAAAACCTGTAGTTTTTCCACTCTATGTCCTAAATTTCATATTCATAAAGACTTCAGTGTGCTTGTGGTATGGCTACTTTTTTTTTTCTCTTTCTCCCAGAAATAATTCAAGGGGAATAACAGATCACTGTATTGTTCTTGAGAAACTGGATTTATCCTCGTTAAATAGAAGCAGAGATGGGCCATTCTGAGAGTGCTGCTCTAAACCAGTGAGGCCTCTCCCATACAGGGTTAGGATGTTTGTAACACTTGAAATGGGTCACTTGCATGGATTTACCATGTGATACAACATTATATGAAATCCAAAATAGCTTACTTTTATGCAGAACCAACCTAAGATCTTATGTAAACTAATGCAGTTAATGATGCATCATAATTTAAAGCTGCTCTTTAAAAGCTCTGGACAAAAAAAAAAAGTAAGAAATGGTTTTAGATTTTGCTTAGACGTGCTGAAATTCAACTATGTTTAATGTAAAGCTCCTCTATTCAAATTCAGTCATTGTCATTAGGTAAAAAAATATTAAAACATGCAAAGTTTGAAAGAATAAATTCTAACTTGTACTTGTAAATAGCGTACTTTCAGTTGACACTCATTAATGAGAAGCATATTGTTAGAAAAGGAATGTAAAACATTTCACAATTATTTATGTATTGTAGGAAATACAACTGCTTTTTCTTTTTTTTTTTTTGTAAATTAATTGAGATAATAGTGGAAAGCATAGTCTTGAAACCAGAGAGATGTATGTATTTAGTAAAATCTGAAATTGCACACAGATTTGCCCCTGGGACTGCATCATATAGTCAGCTAATTAAACACATTGTGGTGAATTCTTTGGAAATGATGCTGCATTGTGTGGGAATAGACAAAAAGGGGTTCCCAAAATGTGGTGCTTGCTGGTTTGCTAAATGGACAATGTTTGAAAAGTGATAATTTATTCTTTTTTTTTCTTCAAGTTATTATAGTATTTTTTTTGCTGCTGTGTGAGCTCTGAGCCACAAGATGTTGTAGGCACAGCTCAGTCTGGTTGTGTGGTGAGACTTTGGTGCAATCAGCAATAGCAATGTCCAGTAACAGAAATGACTTTGTACCTTGCTCCCCCATTTTGCTTTTTGCCTTGCTTATCCTGTGTAAAAGGGATGCTTTTTTCAAGCCTCTGTAGCTGCAAAAACCAAAATCTGAACATTTGAAACAATACAAGTAGTGTAATTCAAGCAATGTTTAAACATTCAGCATTTCAATGCTCTAGACTTCAGTATTTCCTATTAATTGGCAATTATCTCACCTATTATTTTGGGGAGGAGGGAAGAGCTTTTGGTACTTCTTTGAAATCTGCACCTTGCATGATTCATACTCTTGGCTTCCTGTTTTCAAAGAAAACAAAGATACTTAAAATTCAAACTCTCTTTGGGAAAAAAAAAAAATCAGGAAGAGAAGCAACAGCTTCCTAGTGGATGGTTGCATGGCTGCTTGCAGCTACCAGTCCCTGCTCAAGTACTTTTTTTCATAATGCTAATTTAGTTTAAAAAGAAAACAAAAATCCCCCTAGAGTGAATTCCCCTGACAGAAAACCTCAACTAAATACCTATTACTGTGCTTTAGACATTGAACCTGCCTGCAAGTAGGAGGGTTTGATTTGCTTGTCTTTCTTTGTCATCTTAAAACCATCGGTTTTACTTAACAAGCATTTTGGGTAGGTTGCTAGATTTGTGCATTTCTGCTGCTTACCAATTGCTACTTGGATGTAGCTTGAAAGAAAAAATGAGTAGATGCAAAATATAATTTCCCATTTATATTCTGATAAAATCAAAGATGATTGATTGATAAATACATATATTTATGTAAAAATGAAAGACTCAGTAGATGTATGCTATCAAGCTATAATAATTAGACCAGTGACTAATGGGAGGAAGAAAGATGTGAAAACCAGGGTTAAAAGGGATTTACTGACCTGTGTAAATATTCTTGACAATTAGCCGCTAAGAATGAGTCAATACGTGATGAAAGTAACACCATAAAACAGCATATTCATTTAATGTATTTTGAGAATTATTTTAAATAATTTTTGATGTTCCAGAATGGGGGTAATTGTCTATAAGGGTAAATATTGATAGGACTCAATCAGTGGATGTAGTATTGTACTGATTTATGGCAGGAGAGGATTCAGTCCTGGGACTTCAAATCCAGAACTGCAGGAATGGCTCATTAGACTTTTGTGAACAACTACTCACTTTCCAAAGGACCTAGAAAGATTGGGATATTTAAAAATATTTTTTTAATAATTAATTTTTTAAAATGTAGACGTGGTAGCAGTAGAGCTGTCACTATGGAGTGATTGTAACAGTCCTTTCTGAAAAATGTAATTTGTTTCCAATTTCTATAAATAGTTTCTTTCCCTTTATGACAGGAAAAAAAATCATGAACCAGAACTATTTTTGCCTTCTTCCAGCAGCAACTGGTGGTTCTGCAACAAGAGAAGGGCTAAGTGAAAGTGCAGCAGGTAAGAAACCAAATGTGATACTTAGGGGTCTTCATTAAGTGATTTTTGTGTTAACCAACACATCTTTATTTCATTTATATGTTTAAGTGTGGTATCTCCTGCACCTACGCACTGACTGAACTTACGTGGAACTGTTTTAAGGCATGGAGCAGTGCTGTAATTTTGCTAAGGTCACACAAAGAGTTGGGGGCTTTCCCAGCTATCCCATGTTTTTATCTGATTGTTGGCCATATGATCATCTTTTCCAGCTGCCATCACTATTTTTAAATAGGCATTTTGGAACCTGCCTCTCCTCTGTGAACCAAAATACTTTTCTAAGACTGTTTAAATGTTGATCAGTCCTGAACTTAGGGACATGAATTCAGGGTATTTCTCTTCACTTTCTTCTTCCATGAGACAAGGTAATAGTTTAGAACTGGCAGCTGCTGGCCAGGCAAGTGATCCTTTCTGTTATAGATGCATAATTATTTGTGCAACACAACTTGTTGGAAACCCTTGCCAATCCATGGCAGGTTTTTTTATTCATTGCTGAATCCATCCTCATAGGAAAACCAGAACTTAACCCAGCATTCATTATTTGCTTGATGCTCCCTCTCTGCTGATCTCTCAGTTCAACTGTTTGGGAGGCTGCCTGTCTTTGCTGTGGGGGCTGCTTAGCCTGCTCCACCTGAAATTCTACATCCTTTCTTTGGCTGAGTCTGAGACTTGTTGCAGAAATCACCAACCCCACAGGCAGCCAGATACAGACTCTCACCAGCTTCCCTTCTGATTAAGATTACAGTGATAGCTTCATCTTTTTGCACTGTACCAAAAAACAAACTATTTTACAGAAAGGCTATTCCCATACTCTTCAAGTATATTGAACGTGCTCCAGGGAACCCACAACCAAGTTAATTAACAAGCATTGGTTGTAGCCCAACCTTTTATCATAGTTTAAGACATGCCATGTTTTCCCACCTTTAATACCATCTTTTTTTTTTTGCCAAGATGTTACACATCTTTCAGCCACCGTGGCTTTCTCATCTTTAAATGCTCTTCAAAAAGTAAAACAACCATGTTAAATGATAGCTTTCCTAGGAAGCAATGAACTTTAAAACAATGAAGTTTATCCCTCAAAATAATTCTACTAGGTTTTTTTGGTAGGCATCTGATTGTTCAGTCTTTCCAGGGGGAATAAGACAACAGTGTCACTGACAAAATAAGTGAGCTCTCAAAGAAATGAATGACTTTTCGTGCCTTTTTTTTTTTTTTTTTAATGAAGAAAGTTTATTGCAGGTCTTTCTTTTACAATTCTAGTAGAAAGTATAGCTAAGAGAAAAAAATTAACTATGACCAATTCATAAGAACGAGCAAAGGAAAAGGATTAAGCTGAATACATACTCTATTGAACTAAGCATTATGGTAAAGAGAAAAACTTCATCTATTTTGTGACTGCAGATTAAGGAGAGCTGCTTCCCAATCCTGGTTTCCAGTGCCTGCACCAGGTGAATAGGGGGAATGCACTGACAAACCTCTGATGGCTATTGATGGCGCTCCTCTATCAGCTTGTCCTAGAATTAGGAGCTTCTCTGTTCATCATAGCTTGGATAACATGCAGCAGGCTTTCCCTTCAAAGGCCCAAAGTAATTTTATTTGATTTTATCTAACAGGTAGTCTGACCCTGGAGAAAGGTGTGGATGGAACACTTGTGGTTAGGATAAAAAATGGCTAAAGCAAAAAGGCTTCCTTCACTCCAGTCTTTGTAACAAATAAATGTCCGCTGCTCATGTTTACATCCCAAGTTACTTTATTTAAATTCATATTATCTAAACACTACCCTGCCTGCAAGTCAGATAACAAACTTGATTGAAAACAACCATCCTTCCCTCTCTAACTCCAAATGTTTGTCTCATGATATTTTACAGTTAGTCCACTAAAAAATTCTTCGTGAAAATTTGCCTCTTCAAGTTTAGTAGAAACTTGGCTAAAAATAGAGGCATTGGAATAGAAGGCAAATAGAAGATTTCTTCCCTTGTCTGCCTCTCCCCCTTTTCTGAGAATTCCCATCAGAAGAACAGAACAGGGCCTGCTGGTGGAAGTGAGGCCAGGTAACTGTTCCCCACCTCACTGCTCATATAAAAATATGGTTAGCTACACCATAAGTTAGTCTATGTAGAGCCCATGGCTGTGTGAAATGGAGTTAAGTATTAACACAGAGAACTGAAAAACCATCTAACATTGCCAGAGTCTTTCCCCTACTCCCGTTCCCAAGATGTGGTTCGTTCACCCACTGTGAGAGAGGATCAGACCCGGCTGGGGCTCGCCACGAGAGGTGCACACAAACTGAAAACAGTCATGGGAAATGAAGAAAAGTGTGGCCAGAGTGTGGGGAGCTTCAGTTGGATTTGTTTTCCCCAGTCCTATGCACCAGGCTGATCCCCAGCAAGCTCAGGAGAAGGCAGCGTGGCGGACCGGAGTGGCTCAGGAGCAGCAGGGAGGAGGGGCTCGGACCCAGCCACACGAGGATCAGCAGCTGCAGCAGCAATTGCAGAAATTTTCTCCATTCCAGCTCTACCAGAGTCTTGACAGCGCTTGCTGCAGAAAATCTGATTCTCTTTATCTAGAGCTGTGTTCTACAAATAAACAAACAAAACAAACCCGAGGCAAAACATGAAACAGCACTTCAATACAGCCCTGTCCTAAGGGTTAACACAGTCTACAAGACATAAACTGCATGCAATACAGCCAGGATAAAAAAGGAGAAATAACATTAGAAATCTTTTATATAGTGATTGGTATAATTTTTGTGATGCTGACTTCAGGAAATATAAGGAAAACCTCTCTTCCAGCTGTATGCTTGCCATGACGTTGCAGGTTTAAAATTTTTGTCTTGTAAGTCTGATGTGGAAAAAAAGATGGCACGAGTGGTTGTGATAGAGAAGGAACTTGGAATAGTAACTATTAGCAAAATTTATGTACCTATGTTTTTGCAGACACAAGAAATCAGGTGATGCTTCCTGAGAACTCAATGCTATAGTTCCTGTAACAAACTACAGGGTACAGAAGGGGAACCCTTGGGCAATGTGACAGATGGAAACCTAAACATTTTTTCTTTTTTCAAGAAAAGGGCCTGCTTTTTTGCTTAGTGGTGAAAGCAGTCAAATGACCTCTCGTGGTGGCAAAAATGCATAATTTCTGAAGTCTGTACTTAAAAATGAGTTTACTGGAGAAGGGAGCAACAGGTTCTAAGGAAAACTGAGAATTCCATAGCGAATAGGTGGATGATCTGGGGTATGTGGTAAATCTGCTGATGACGATTTCCATACCCTCTAAAGGACATGTGCTGATTGTAAAAGTGAGGTGCTCTGCCTTTTGCTCAACAATTTAGTTTTTTGATTGGACTTGCTTTACTAATGTGAAAATTTCTGTGTGTTTTTAATTGGGTTTGACTAATACACTATTCAAATTTAGCATGGTTCATTTTTATTTTTTCAGATGTGTTTATTGTATCAAAGTCATCAAGGACAGCAGATACAAGATACTTATTCTCTTTTTTTGTTGTTGTTTTGTTGGGTTTTTTTTGTTGTTTTTTTGTTTTTTTAAACTCAAGTTACATCACTAGCCTCCCTGCATAGAGGTACAAGGAGAAAATTCCATAGTCCACAACAGAGTTCTATGCTACTGACAATCAACACTGCATAGGGAGCATGCGAGGAAAGGAGCAGCTGAACTGGGTCAGGCTTTTGAGATTAGTGATGGTCTAAAGGAGTTCCATCATTATCAAGACACCATTGCATTGCCTTTTTTCTTGCTGGAAAAAGTTGTAAATAGGGGTTTCTGCTATTTCGGTGGCAGGTAAAGTTATTTAAAAGGGGAAGGGCATGCTTTCAGTTCATGCTGACAGTGATTTTCTCCTGTGTTGTCCTCATAGCAGCAATACATTCCTATGTAATGCAGTTTAGGGTTTTCTTTTTTTAATTTTACTGTTGCTAAGCAAGAGGGGTTTTTTTTATCTATTTAGGACTGATTATCTCTAAAGGCTCTAAAGGAAGTGTCAGTTTCAATTTTTATTTTAAATAGGAACAATGTTTAGTTCAGCGGTTTAGTTGTTTGCTTCTGTCTTCAAAGGGTTCTCATCTTTTTCTAACTGTTTTTAGATACAGTGAGATATAGACATGCACAAAATGACTGCCAAGAGAATAAACCAATACATGTATGAGGAAGTAAAGAATTGTTGTATTGGTGTTTGCGTAGCCTATTTCAGACACGCATCACTCAAGACAGAACACTTTTTTTTCCTAAGTGTTTAAAAGGTATTGCTTTGCTGGTTTGTTGTATAGCTTTTTCCACTTCAGACTGGCTCAGTTATTTCTCCTTTCTTGTTACAAATGGAGACCATGTACTTTTGTGCAGCAGAACAAAGCATCGCAGTTAGTACGTACCATTGCCTTGGACCTACTCAGAGGAAAGCAATGCAGGCATTGGGAAAGGAGGAAAAAAGGAAGGAAGCAAGGGACAGAAACTAGACTTACTTTAAGCAGAACTAACACAATTGCAACAAATTTATATTTACAGAACATTTTTTAATTGACAAAAAAAACCAAATCAGTAATGAATTAAGAGCAACATGCTTTTGGGGGCAGCAGGAGCCTCCTGTGCAAGGACACTGAACTGGAGATGTGCAGTTTACTTATCTGCCACAGGATGGTATTATCTGCATGGGCCAGGTGACAGTGTTGAATGAGGTGATGCTAAAGGGGCTCCAGTGAATGTGCAGGTGGACTGAGAGAGCAATGCACTGCAGTACACGAGAGTTACACAGTGTGCTTGTCTGAAGCTGAATGTTGGTAAGCAATGAGTGCTGGAACAAGTGAGGAACTTCTGAACACAAAGGTAACTGGATTTCAATGCTCAAGATAAACCAGGGCAAGAATAACAAATTGGGGCTTAACCCTCATTAGATCACAGTGTTTTGAACAAGGTTTTACTTTTCCTTTCAGCATTAACTGGGAGCTGCATTCAGCAATTAATAATTATGCATTTACATCCTTCCATACCTGTTAGAAGGAAATAAAGCAGGAAAAGGTAAAATGAGGTGCACTTTCCTGGCTGAAGGAGTGTCAGTAGCTAACAGAAAAAACCCACACCAATAAGAAGCCAGAAGCTACACTGTGTCAGAGATCTGAGACAGGCTTAAGTGGCATGCAAGTTGGAGAGGGGCTGAGAGTTAGAATTAAAATTGCTCTTATTACATATAGTGCATTTTATACCAGTTTTCAGCTTCAGGCTTATCCATAGTCTCAACAGTATAAAGAATGAAGCTCTGAAGTCCCTCTCAAACTGTCAAGTCAAACTGTCAAAATGAAATGTAGACAAGAACATGAACCTGAAATCCATTTCCTGACTTATTTTTGTTATCACTTTTCCTACATTTAAATTGTTTGCCTATTTAACTCACATAAATGTATTTGCAAAGACAGAGATGTTAGCAGAAATATTTTATTTAAATTTACTGGCTCTCAGATGATTAAAACAATTCTTTTTTTAACATAAGTGGGCTGGGCTTTGAGAGTGATTAATAGTAATGGGAGGATGAGGGTGGAAGTCCCTGTTACCTTACCATGGATGGCTTTACTTTCTTTAAGCTACTGCAGATACATTTTGGGTGCAGTGTCCATCCTTGCATTAGACAAGAATGGGCCCCAGTAAGATCAGAAAGAAAGGAAGTTTCTGGAATGGAGCCTGGTTTCCTGGGACAGGAACAACACCATGCTCAAGATGAAGCAATACTCGGTTAGACACAATGGAAGACCCTACTTTATTAAGTAGGTGGGCAGTATGATAAAAAACCCCCACAGTTTTTATAATGAAAGTTTTCAAATTGTTAAAAAACTTCATTTAAATGTATGCCTTAGGACTTAGTGTTCACATGCTTCTATTTGAAAGTTCATTTTTATCTCTTGGGTAGCACACTGTGATAGACTTGGTTGCTCTCAAGCAATGATGAGACAATCCACATTATATATCAATAAAGACTAGAATTAGAGACTGTTCTAGTTTTGGGTTTGCTATTCTTGCACCACACATGCTCATAGAGCACTGTTAGGAAAATATGCAAAGTATACTATCAATGTATAAAAATGTTCATTTCTCTTACCATGATGACAGAAACCCCAGCAGATGTGTTATTTTGCTTGGGTAGGGTGTTATTAAAGTGCTGCTTCAGTTTACCTGTTACTTCAGCTTGCATATTATTCTCCTGGGAAGCATCATCCTGTATTAGAAGGAACATAATATTCAAGTTAGGGAAGAACAGAAAGGCTTTTTACCATCAGGTACTTTCTGCTTTTTAATGCATAGTAAATATCCAGACAGGCAGTCCAAAAGTGAACACACTCTGCTACATGAGAGACAATTCCAGAGGCAAGGAACAGAGCAATAATTCACTTTTTTATGAATGAATTTCTATTTCTTAAAATGACATGTGACACTTCCAGTGCATTGATTTGTCCCACAATTACATTAAGCTGCAAGTTTGATTCAAGCAAGCTAAAAATAACATGCTTGAAATAATCTTAAAAATGAAAAGCATATTTATCACTTGGATTTCTTTCAAATCACCACTTTAAATGGCCCATCATGTTCCAAGTCTGGAGCTGTTATAAAGTATCATAAATATGTTTGAGAGGAGCTGTTATCCATTGATACACTTGTTAATAGTTGTCTTCTCTTGTGTCAGGGAACTCCACAGATCATATTCAGTCCCTCTTTTAGAACATGTCTGAAAATAAGCATTGACTGTGTTCATGTAAGCCTAGTACTTATTAATAATTAATTAATTTTAAATCAATAAGCAATGCACTTTGGTGTTCCCCTTTGCTGCTGCCTGAGAAGATGAAGGACCTGGCAGGCATCAGCTCAGTGTCTATGGTAAATTAGGTGTTATATTTGCTAATTGTACTGCTGCTTCTGAACACGACATGTTAATGGTTAGATTTACAGGTTTCATGTCAAACTAGAGACAAGTGAAATGTGATTTACTCACTGACACCCAGGGATGGCTTAGGATCTGTGCTGCTGTGTACCGGGCTTCAGCATTCACATGTAGCATCAGGCTGATTAACTCCTTCATTGAAAAAGAAAAAAAACAGGAGTTTGAAGGGAGTGGGAAAGGATATTAAAACTGAAAATACTGTTACACCAAGTTCTTCTCAGTGCAATCTTTCTTGATACCTGGATGGAAAAAAACCAACCCCAGCTGATACCAGAACCAGTGATACCGGTGTGACTTAAGTCACACTTAAATTTGCCCTTTAGGTTAAAGAGTCTGCCAGGCAGTGTGTTTGATATCAACTTCTTCACTGTACTCATGTTTCATTGAGTCTATTGAAAACAAATGAAAAATAAATGTTAAAAAAAAAATCAGCTCTAATATTCCATTTGTTCATGCACATGACCAGAACATAAACAGACAAGGGAAAGATGAGATCCTCTCTGGGCAGTGCACATGCAGTCAGTAACATTACATAAAAAACACAAGTCAGAGACAAGAATCTGCATCTCAAAGTCAAGAAATTGATGAAATTATTTGCAAACTGTTCTCTTCTGTGTTGCTGCAGAAGAATAAAAGACATTGAGCCAAGTCCCCCTCTCATAGAATCTTTTATAGCCTCCAAATTATCAGTCTTCATACTCTTTATCAAGATTATTTTGAGATGATTTCAAGGGGACTGTCCATTGCTTCAGTTTTGGGAGATAGTTTCTTCAAGCAGATTATAACAACACACCTAACTGAGAGCTTTCCCAGCCAGCCAACTTATTTAATCTGTGGAAGTCTGAAGTGAGACCTTGAATACCAAGACTGAGAACCTTGTTTGTTCAGAATGCACGTCTGGAAATGTGTGAGATGACTGGGACTTGGGAAATCTTGGTAAATGGATAAACATCCATTGGGAAATGTAGAAAAAAATGCAGGAAAAAAATTCAGCTTCTCATTGGCTGGATAAAAAAACCACCTCCACTTGCTAGCGAGCCCTCAGATATTATTCAGAGCATTTTAGTGAATTAACCTGAGAAATGGGGCTTACAGCTTGGAACCTTTGTCCTACAGACACAGTCATTTTAAGCAAAACTGCAGTTTTGTTTAAACACAAAGAACACAAAGTTTTTATTTAAAACACAAGAACTGCTGGCAATGGCAATTAGCCATGGATGCATCTCTTGAAAAGCTCTAATAAATGTCTCAAGTAAAATAGGTAGAAATGCCAACTGCATCCAGTCCACAGAGCAATAATTTTTCTTTTTAAAGAGTGACAGGAGGGAAAAATTCAGAGACACATTTATTTTACAGCTGAAGCACTGAACCTGCTGTAAAGTGCATCATGAAGTGAACTGGGTATCACGTGATGTTCCCTGAATGCAGCTGGCATTTTGCTACCCTTGCTCAGGCAGAACCACGACAGCCTGAAACACCTGAGCTTCCATCAAGCACTGTCAAGCTAAACCAACTACAAAGGCACAGCAGCTGGGGCTCCGGGCTGCTCTGGATGCTCCAGGCTACCTTCCCAACTAAGCACAGGCTGCACAGGGGCTTGTCAGAAATTCTGTTTCAGGTGGGAAAAAAAATACAAGTACCTTTGCTGAATCAGTGATGTTATCCCAGTAGGGAGAGGGAAATTCCAGCTTCCCCACAAGTATCTGATCAAAGAGGTCTTCCTGAAGGTTGTTTTCACTGTAAAACAGCAGTAACAAAAAAACATTATGAGATAAAAAGCCAATTTGTCATGGGAATTTTAACTTGATTTGGGGATGGAACAGAAATTACATTAATAACTACTAGAAATGCAGAATTTCCAAGTTTATACAGTGATAGCTCTTCTGAGCCAACACATTGAGGTAACTCTTCCACTGGAATAGGGACTGCATTATTAATACACATTTATTAATCACACTTATGACCTGGTTTTTACTAGCATGATATGGACATTCTCTGTGCTCTCCCTCCAGACTCTAACCAAAGAATACATTTGCTTGCACAATGTACGGTTCAAAACACATTTTCAGCTGTATACGTGAACTAACAACAGGAAAAACCTAAATACCTGAACTAGAATTTTTCCATCAACAATAATTGTATTATTTGCAAAATATTTTTGTTCAGTGTGGTGATTTAGTTAAAACCTAACTATTTTGTTAAGTATTTTGCTGTAAAAATGAACAGAGAATTGTTAAGAGGAGAATTCCCTGTTAAAATGTGCTAATTCCTTCTCATTCTCTGGCAAAAAAAGAAAAACAAAACCATTTGATTTGCAGTAGAACTGAGAAACAGCGTGGCTCTGAGTACCCAAAATGGTGTTTGCAAACCCCACCGCCCGTTTGACACTTCCCAAAAGGACGAACGAGGTGGAGAAGGCAGGATAAGTCCGTTTTTCCCTCTCCTGGTTTCCCACCGCCGCCCTCCCGGAGCTGCCGCGTCCCAGCGCCATCGGCAGAGGGCAGCGCCTGCCCGCGGATGGCGGAGCTGGGCTCCGCACGGAGACAAAAGGAACAGCGGCTCGGCCCTCACACCCACCCCCCAGCACTAAAACACCTGCCCCCGCAGGAAAATATATTTAAAAAATTGATCCCAAAACCTCAAATGAGGGGCAAGTGAAAACCGCTCAAAGAAATGAACAAAACTGTGAGCAAAACACGTCAGTCTGATCCAGCTTTTTTCCTCCCCCAGGGAGGCCTCCTTCAGGGACAAAGGTCAGACTTGCTCTGAAAGAACTTGATTGTTTTTGCTGGTTTTCCCTTTGACACTCACCTGCGAAAAGGTGGGAATCCACATAACAGGATGTACGTGATCACACCTGCAGCCCAAATATCCACCTTTAAGCCATACCTGAGACAACAAGGCTGTGTTACTTGTGCTGAATTAACAACATCAACAAAAAAGTCATTCCAATCAAAAATAAATGACACTGACAGGATTATGTGAGAATCTGTGGTACGTTACTTGCTGCTGATGTGGTGATGTATTTTGTGCCTGAGCATCTTTTTCTTCACACCTTTACAGTCTTTAAGGAACCATAATTGTATGGTTTTTTCTTTTTCTTTTTCCTCTAACATAAGCTTCAAGGCTCTCCAGGGTCTTCTGAATATACTGAAATCCAGGTCAGTGTCCAGGCTTCCCAATCCAGAGCCACTAATGATTAAAGACAAGGATGTGCCTTCTCAGTCTCTACAGTCAAGCAACTCTCTCTAAGGTTATCATGTGTTGCTAAGCAACAAGACACACCAATTCTGAAGCCTCCCCAGTGAGTAACACAGGGAAGAAGAGCTGCACTTTTCTTTTAAAATACAGAAATTAAAACACTGGAGGTCAGAAAGAGGCCTTTTCCCCTATTCAGTAGATTCAGTTTGTCAAAACACGCAGATGAGGTGCCCTCTGACACCGGAGCTCACTGCAGCTGTGAAATGTTTCTCAATGCAACTAATGCACTGAATAAGGAGTGAAACAGCACAACAAAACCTCCCTCCATCAGGAAATTCAGAGTGGTCACAGCTATGGCAAGAGTCTGCCAGAGCATGGAATAGAGTTCTCGTAGGTCTAGAAGGAGAGAGGACTTGTGAAAATTTGCCATTGGTGAAAATTTACCATTTTACAAAGTTTTTTCTGTATTTATGCAATGACCTGTTAAATACAGAATAATGGGGTTGTTCAATTGTTATGAAATAGGATGTGTCACCCAATAGAGTGACTTGAATCAACATGATCTAATTAGAACTGTCCTGAGAACAGGTTTAGACTAGGTGACTTCTGGAGCCTCTTCCAATATAAGTGATTCCATTTCTAATGTAAACGTTGTGTTTTGCCTGTCTGTTCTTCCCCAGGCAGCTGCCAGGGGTGGTACAATGGGCTCTGGATGCTGAGGTGAGGCAGGAAGCACAAACAAATGGACTCCACTGCACCAGAGCTGGTCCTGGGGAGGTGAGACAGGAGGCAAAGGCAAATTCTGGGAGCAGTCAGAGCAAGGATAGTGGCCTCTTGGAGGAACGGGGAGCGGTGCCCAGGGGTGGTTTGGTTACAAAACAATGGAGGGCCAGCCTGTTGGAGCATTTAGATCTTACAAGATCTTACAACCTGCCAAAACTGAGTGGTTACCAGGCCTGTGCTGTAGGCAGTCGTGCTCACCCTGTCTCTGCAATGATTTCTGGAGCCACATAGGTGGGGGTCCCACAGACGGTGTACAAAGGGCCTTCGACCACTGTCGCCAGTCCAAAGTCTCCAAGCTTCAAAGACTTGGTTCCATCTGAATATTCACACACCTAGAATCAGAGAAATTAACATAGAATAAGGAGGAGAACATCTGCATTTTTATATCCTCTAATTTCTTTGGGAAATCATCATCACCACACCAAGATGGGAAAAAGAGGTAATTTCCACAGTCCAGTAGGGAAAAAAGAGAAAAAATTATATTCCCATTGATTGCAGCTGGAGCAAGTGTTCAATGGAGCTGTCTGCCAGCTATGTAGGTCAGACCATGACACAGCCTCGAGCAA
The DNA here is from genome assembly GCA_013400175.1 of Phainopepla nitens. NCBI lineage: Eukaryota > Metazoa > Chordata > Aves > Passeriformes > Bombycillidae > Phainopepla > Phainopepla nitens. The sequence goes on along the minus strand of VXBQ01011625.1, from coordinate 486,911 downwards.
CTAGAGGTGGAAAAGAAAACCCAGTCCTTGAATGTTGGGAAGTTTTAAACATATTCAGTAAAATATAATGCTCTACTTTCATTTGACAAGGACCTAGAGTTTAAAATGGAACTGGCAGCTACAATCAGATTTGTTTAACATCTTGTTAACTTAGCATAAATCTAGTCAGCATACCGGGCAATTTCACCAGCAAATGTCTTCCCTGTGCTTGGTCTGGGCAAGTTCAGTTTAGATTTCTGTGCAGACCCACCTGCACCTTGCCAAAAGGCCCATAAACAATCTAGCACTGAGTCATTGTATTGATGAAAGAAGCTGAATTTTGTTAGAAATAAAAGTGCTGTACAACAGTGATGGCAGGAATAAATCAAACCAACACAAAGGAAACATCCCCCAGTAAATTAATCTCAGTTTTCCCCTAAAGTAAAATGTTCATATTAACATGATTTCAAAGGCATCTAGTTTCTAGAATGACCCCATAATCTCCAGAATGGCTGAATTTATTTGCCTTCCTCAAACAACTGAGCACTGCAATACCTTTCTTCATTCCCCTGTGTGATTCATATCAGTAATGGAAACACTTGTTCTCCCTTATGTAACACTTTCATATCAGCTATTACTCTTAGGGTTTGCATTTTTTAAATGCATGACTAGCAAAGGGAATGTTATTCCCATCCAGACAGGCTGGATGACCCTTTGCAAAAAAATTAACTATGTGCAATTACAGGTAGAAGTTGATGGGAATTATTTGCATTTATATTCAATACCAGGATGTTATCTCAACATTCTGCTGCTGTCAATCACAGTGAGTAAGATTTGCATCTGTTGAGTAATCTCTTTAGGCTTTCTAGGGAGAAAGGGCATTTGTGCCTATTTATAACTGATTCAATCACTAATGAGAGCTTAAAATTTCTTTGGACTGTCTGTGTTTGGAGATGCACTAATAGTATGTGAGACTTCCACCTTCATTTCCTCTCTCAAGTGCCATGTTGCTGTGACTACATTTTCCAGGAGAAGCCTCCCCCCCACCCCTTCCCCACTTCTTTTTGATACACAATCTAATTTATTTGAGGATTTATTTAAATTGCTAAACACTGTCAGTGGAATTACTGGGGAAAGAATTGACTATTAATTAGGAAATATTTTCAGCTTGTAGCCCTGTCCTTGTAATAGTTCAAAATCCAGTCTGGGATAAGCTGTGACTCCTACTCTCGGTGCAAACTCATTAAACAGGACTGACAAACACCACAAAAGACTTTAAGAAGTGCCTCAAGCAGGGGAGATTATGGCCCTGTTCGTGCAGTGCGTGACTCTTAGTATCCAATATGTAATGCACAAGTGTAACCTCTGCATATAAGCAGGACAGCCCACGCTGATCCCATTCTGTGGACAGGGTGGGAATGATGCCCTCTGTGGACTGGGGCCTAAGTAATTCCCGAAGCAGACTTCATTCTCATCAACGCAGTTATTTCATGTCTCTGCTGAAAACAAAAGTAGCCAGTTGCCTAGGGAAAGAATAAACCTATGTTTAGGGTTAATTCCCAGCCAAAATACTGGTAATCCATCAGAAAGATGATCCTACTATGGCAGGGGAAGGAAAAAACCACTGGCTTCAGATAAAAATCTTAGGATTGTCCAAAGAAATGGAAGAAATGGCTCTCAGCCCACCTTTCTCCCACTTGCAAACTGATAAATAATTCACTGACATAGCTTTAAAAGTCATTGTTTTGTGAGACAATACTCGTGCTTATCCAAAAGGCAGCCAATCAAAATGTAAATAAAGATAGGTCTAAGGACAGGTTTGAGCACAGCTCTCCTGCATTACAGTGATTGCTATCTCATGGCAAAAGGTTTACTTCATACACACTTACTCTAAATTAATATGCCTGCTGTTCTCTGCTGTGCTCCTTGACATTTATACACAAGCATTTGCATTAATGAGAACAAAACAAGAGAAAAGACTGGAAAATAAATGAGACGTACCAGAAGATTTTCTGGTTTGATGTCTCTGTGCACGATGTTGAGACCATGCAGGTATTTGAGAGCACTGGCTAAATTGTAGACCATGGCACTCCCATCTCTCTCTGTGTATTTTGTAGATGAAGTGATGGCATCAAATAGGTCTCCTCCCTATGTAATAGAAAGGAACAAGATCACTGTTTAAAAAACAATTAAGATGGTATTTCGTTAAAAAAAAACAAACTCTAAACAAACATGTAAAATCTTCCTTCACAAAAAACAAGCTCAAATTCCTGTTAAACAGCAAAAGAAAAATTATTTTGCAGAAAGATGATCTTGTCACCAATATACTAGACTGGGACTTCGGTCATTTACATTAAATTCTTAACTGTATGCCAGGCTTCTGGTGTCTGAGCTTGGCCAAATCACAGATTTTTTTTCTATTGATCTTCCTACCTTTGATCACTCATTTATATTACCTACAGGTACAGGCATACAGCATCCCTTTTCTTCATCTTATCAGTATAATACCTTCAACATACTGAAGAACAGCCCTGATTTTGAGTAAAGCCTAAAATAAATAAGCCAAATAATATAAAAAACCTCCTAACTAACAAATATGCAGCAAATCTAAATTTCTGCAGATATTGCAAGAAATACCAAATAAATATCGTTGAAGAGGACAAAAAAGATAAACACATTCCAACATAAATGAATCCACGACTGAGATACATTGAAGTGCAGAACCTCCAGGTGATTTCTGAATGTGTCAAGCTCTGTTTCTGGATGCCCTATTCCGCTGGGAATACACAGCAACGTGTGAGGGAGTTACTGATGCGGCATTTTCAGTCATTGCAACAAATTTCATGCGGGTGTCTCCATGATGGTTTCCTTGGATACCTCTGTAGGAGTGATCTGTCTGAGCTGTGGGTGGCATTCCAAGCGTTTCAATGCACACCGAAGAGAAGCAGCAATTCAGAAAATACAGGCCAAGATGGTGGTGAATTAAAACAGTAAAAAAATACCAACTTGAAACCCCAAAAAGCTTATGGGGTATAAAAATAGCTTCTAGAATGGAGGAAAGATGAGTGGGCTACAGAAATTATGTATTCAACAACTACACACTTTCTTTAGAGGTTTCCCAGTCTGGCAACCATTCTAGAGGGGACTCCTGAGAATGTAACAGTGCTTCAGTCAGAAAGAAAAAGTGCTGCTCAAAAAATGAGCAGTGCTGCTTTTGCTGTATGTTATTTGTATCTGACACGCCAATCAAGCTGATGTGCAGTGTTGCTGTGAATGTACAGAACTCAGACAAGAGAATGCACGACTAGAACCTGATGCTACTCGTGTATTTGGCTCACAAGGTGACAGCAAAATGAATATTTGTGTTTTCTCTGTACATGCATGAAAGCAGCACCTCTGCTCTGGCAAACTGTTTGATATAAGCAAAATGGGTGAGATCTTTTGAGTTTTGGTTTTTTGAGGACAAAAATCGCTTGAGTTTTATCTATCTGTCTTATCTATTAAGGGAAATTCATTACAGAGAGCTCATTGCTTTAAATCAAATTATTAAATAATGAGAAGAGTGAAATAAATGAAGGTGTTCTGTTAGCAAATGCATATCACTATTCACCCCTGTATATTGTAGGCATGATATAAAACCCACTATCCACTTCTCTCTAGACTGTGCACGTTGCAAAATTACCTCAGATCTGTGTTCATAGTCAAGTTACAACTCAAGAGAGAGAAATCCCATTAATATAATTACTTGACAGGTATAATTTTGTGGTTTAAAAATGCAGGTTGTCACTGTAACCTTATTTGATTATGTCTCCCAAGATCTTAGCACTCCTAGATACTGCTCAGATTTCACACCAACACAGAGAATTCAAACAAGGCAAATAAAGCCCCCTGAGCCTTACCTTGACCAGCTCCATCACCAGGTAGAGCTCTGTGGGGGTGTCCATCTCCTCTACGAGCATGATGATGTTTGGGTGCTTCACTCGGCGCAGAATAGACACTTCATTTTCAATCAGGTGCTCCTGTTCAGAAGAGGATGGAAATTTATATGAAACATGAATTTGCCAATTCACTTTTCCTGTGACCAGCCAATCCCTTGATCAGTAAGCACCCTTTTTGCTGATTAATTTATATAGCAGGTCATTTTCAGTTGCTGGATCTTAACTTGTATTTCATCACTGACCACATTTAATTTAAAATATATTTCACACACACAACGAATGGGGCATCTCTGAAAAAGACCCCAAAACATGACAGCAATTAAGGAAGTACAGGTTATATTCTTATGTGGGTATTATGAGGTGAAATTAAGTTCAGAACCTTTCTGCCCCCAAGCTGGATCATTGTAACCTGTCACTCCTCATCAATAGTTAACATGTTCTTGATCCTCTCCAGCCTTCATCTCTCATTTAGTGTAGGTTACTCAAGGACTGATTACCTAGGATTTAAATATAAGGATTTTATTTTTTTAAAAAAGTTGTGGAATATATTCAAGAAAAAAATATTCTGAGTGCTTTGGTTATGGGTTTTGGTTCATTTTATGTGTCTGTTCAGATTTACAATCTGCAAAATGTGTAATGGCTCAGTTAAATTGTTGTGACTCCAACAGCTTAAAAGCACACAGACTGAGTTAAACTTCCCCTTCCCTGTGCTTCTGAAGAAGTAATGGCTTTTGAGAACAAATTAGTTTCAAATGCCTTGTTTTCTAGAACATTTTAACACCGGAGAGCAAAAAATTTACATGTCCCTTCCACATGAAGAATGATTTTAGGTTTCCTTTATAAATGTTGGAATATGGATACTGTATTTAGGTTCTCTGCAAAATAAGAAACAATGCTTGCATCAGACAAGATTACCCTTCCACTCTATCAGGGAACAAATCATGTCACTGGACTGGGAACTTATCCACGTTGAATGCACTGATAAGGAGCATGCACTTCATGCACTTGTGAGCAGAGCATTAGGAGAAGATGTGATCCCCTGTGCGGAGGCAGTGACTGGAGGTCTTACACCACTTCACCTTCCTCTTGCGGGGTTATTTACGGATGCATCGTGCTTTTGCCAAAGCTTTCTGTGGCTACAAAGCTCAGAACCCACATGCCAGGTGTGCATCTCGTTTGGTGAGAGAACAGTGCAGCACACACGGGTTAAACATCACACCTTTGAATTCACTTTGAAAGAGCAGCAATTGTCACTCTGAACAAACATATGCCTGCTCCAAGCAAAGTGCTCTGGAGAGAAAACAAAACACACAAACAGGAAGCAATTCTGGTAAACACAATGATGAATCTCATCACCACACAGACGTGAGCAGCCACAGCATACTAAGCCTTAGGGATGGAAGCCTGGAAATTTAAAACTGACATTAAGAGTCCAAGCAAAAACTAGAATATTATTACAGCCTTCTCAACCTAAAGAACAGGGAACATATTAAATTTATTACACCCATTAATTACAACTACGGCACAATGGCTTTATCTGTGCTTTCTTGACTAAATTGCTCAGACATAATTAATACTTAAAATAAACAGTATTTTTTAAAAAGGCTCCAGAATGTTGTTGTGCTACTGTATAAAAATCTGTCCTCAAAAACATGCTGACTAATATGTAGCTGGTTATTTTCAACCACCCCACTATCTTGCTATGTTTTGCCATGTAAAAAAATAGTAATTCCAAAACTCTTTATGGTGTTCTCCTGGATAGTGCAATATATGTTTCAGTCTACATTAATATGATTTATTTACATAGACATTATTGTGTAATGAGCATTTTAGCCACTTGCAGAAAACTGTCAATTGGATTCAAATTTTTGAACATCCAAGACCAAGGAGCAGTGAGCAACACTTAAATCGTCCAAATTTGGGCTGGATGGGTGTTTTTAAGGCAGGGCTGTGGAACTGAGTGAGGAAGGAATAAGCTGTAGCAAAATTTAATTGTTTCCTTTGTTGGAATTCTTCCAGGATGATTCTGCCACTGCCCTTAGAGGTGTAAACATCTTCCAACAGTCTCTTGCTACGCAAATCCAGCTCCTTTGAAAATGGGCAACTATGCATCCGTGGGGTTGATTTTTTTAGATATATGTGTTTTAAAGCAAGGAGAATGATAAATATTCCTCTAAACTCTACTGTGTAAAATAGATTATCTATCTCCAGACTATTCCAATTTATGATACCTAAGCAGCTGACTCGGACAAGTAAAAACCATCTAAAGTTGCAAGCTGTACACATCATCCAAAAATTTTGTTTGCAGTGGAACGCGCTGGGTCATCCTTTCCACAGCTGAAGAAATTGCAACATTTTAATCTCAGAAAGGCAATCCTAGCACATTTTCTTGTGGCTGTACATTTTTATGACTCCTCTCTAAATTTTCTAAATAAACCCGGAGAATATGAGGTAAAATGAAACCCTCATCTCCTAGTACCTGAAACATGGTTTAAAATCTGCACAGATAATATGTTTCTGTTTGAGGACCTCACCTAACAGGAAGTCATCACAGTATCACACAGCTCCTTACCACACAAAGAGAGAAGGCAGTTTTTCTTACCATTTAAAAAATATCTATACTCAAGAAGTATGAAGGGAAAGAAGAGGTCTGACACTCACAGATATTTGCTTTGATTATATGAGGTGCTGTAGTCCTGAAGAGACAATTTTGGATTTTTCTGTTTAAAGTTTGAATTAAAAGAAAGTTTTCAGAACCCAAGAGATCTTTGTTAATACAGGAAGGTGACACTACATAAACAGAAAGAAATGGTTGTGAAAATTTCTTTTCAAATCCACGGTCTGCTTATAAAGGGAGCATGTTGAGCCATACAGAAAGAAAAATAAGAGGCAGAGTGGGATGGGAATTACATAAATAAACATATACCTGCAAATTTCCTCTCCCATATTTTACACATCAAAATCGCCCAATAAATTTTGGGTGCATGTTAGCATTTTATTTTTGTCAGCCAAATAAAATAGGCAACAATTTGTTTGTTTTTTCTCTATTATTTAGTAGACTAACACTCACTGCTTTTATTATTTGCCTCTTGGATACATTATCATCTTGTTAAAGAGATACTCAGAAAATAGTCAGGAAACCCAAACACACCCACCATTTATGACTAATGAGCAGCTGCTAGTGCTGCTTCTGTACACTTGCAAATGGTTGTACACTACCTTCCCACAGCACTTGGCCTTGTCTATGATCTTCAGGGCAAACTCCTTTCCTGTCGATCTAAGCAAGAAAAACATGAGAACCATTAATTAGAAAAACTGTGGCATTTTCTGTAAATACACCATCATAACAACGTGCTGTGGCCCATGGAGGTTGCTGACAGAAAATTCACAGAGCAGATCTGGGTTTGGTTTTTGTTTCCTCAGCAGCATTTGTGCCTGCTGTTTCCCTGACTACCACAACCCAGCTCCCTTGATGTATTAATCCCAGGATCCAGCTGCAATTTCTTCTTTGTGACCTGGCACAACTCTGTCACTCCTTTAAGGCAACATGCAAAATTTGCTGTCAGCCTTCCGCTTAGCTTTGTTCAACTGGTGGGCTTTGAAGATAAAATCATTCACATATATGTGTGAAGATTGATACACTAGTAAAAAAATTCAATAGGATTCAACAGAGCTAAAATCCCATAGCCCATTGCAGATAGTCTAAAATCCTGTAGAATTTATTAGGCACTGATGCTGAGCTTTTGTATTACTTTTTTTTTTTAACAAGTATTTTGTGGAATTCTACAGCAGTCATCTAAAGTCCCATGACATTTAACAGGGTGGGTCATATACAAAGTAAAAAAGGATTACTGTTTTCAGCAAATATTCTCACAGAAAGGAGCTGTTGTTTGTCTTTCACCCCTTTAAGCAATAAAAGTCTCCATTTCTCCGGAAGGGGGGAAAATGAGCAGAAAAAAAGCAACACAATTTAATCTTTTCTTTAAACAAAGAAGAAATTTTGACTTATATTACTGATGAATTAAAGATCATATGAAATTGCTGTAAGACCAAGTTGCTGCTGTTGTGTACTGTGCCAGTGCCTACAGACTCCAGCGTGCATCAGAACACTGCTAGAAAATAGGAGGTAGATACAAAAGCAAAAGTCAGACATGTTTTCAAACTTCCAGGGTGATTTTCACTGTGCTTTTGGCATTAGATACAACTGGTCAAAATCAGCACCTTACAGAAAAAGGAACTGAATTAACACCTAACGTTCCATTTATGCATTATTGAAAAACTGCAGGCAAGAATCCCTGCCCTGGAAGTGCAGCTGTATCTGCGAGGTTGTCATAGTTACAACCTGATCTAGTCTTCAGATAGAAGCCCTTATCTAAATGGTATCTCTGAAATGCCACCCTCTCATGTTACAGACCCGATGTGAGATCTGCTAGGAGTACAGCGTGGAAGTCAAAATCACAGTTTGTACTTTACACCATCACATCAGAAAGCCTGAGAACAACTGATCAGCAACATCCACTTAGCGAATCTTCAGCATTCAGGAGCAAGAGGAGTTAATATTCACAAAGCCAATTCATCCAACAACTTCAAATCACTCTTGCAAATGTCCCCTACCCCAGCACCCAAGGAGAAAAGTGGATATAACCCACACAGTTTGTGTGCTAATATCACTGCACATCGTACACCAGCATTGTCTGACGGGTTTCTGGGATTTCTTCTCGAGCTGTCAGTGCCCATCTGTTGACTCATGTCTTTTTAAACAGACACACAGGCACAAAAGAGACCACCTTATTCTTTTCTTGTTCTTTTTGCAGAACATCCCAGCTGGTAGCTGTGTAATAGGACCCTGACTCCACAGCTAAGGCTTCTTAGCACAACACTGTTAGAAATTAAGTATAATTAATAGGAATTAAAAAAGAAACATTTACAGTTGGCATTTCCTCTTTCATCATTATTAGCAACTCTTGTTGTACACTTATTTTACATAAAATTAATTTAATAATGCTGCACTAAAGATTTGATCACACACAAAACTAGATATTGAAGTGTAATTGTGCCTTTTTAAATTTTTTATAATTGGAGGTTTGTTTTTCTGGTCCAGTTTCCCCATTCCAAAAAGCACAGATGATGTTCAGTGACTTAGCAGCCCTTGTCCCATTTCCAGTGGGATTTAAGTGATTTCCAAAATGCACAGCTTATATTTCTGACAATAAATATGTTTTCATGTGCCTTTAATCTGCTGTCTTTCATGAAAGCCTCTGAGTGAGGATAAGGGCAGTGGAAAACAGAGGAGATGGTGTAGGGGGTGTCTGGGATCACCTGGATGGGATGTAAGCACTGATGAGTCACTCTGTGGGTAATGATGGGAAATTACTGGATCAGCAGCCCTTGCGCTTGGGGGAGATTTCAAGTTTCTCAAACACTAAATGACAGAGAATCAGCTTGGCTGAGCAGGGAGCTCCTTGTGACCTTTGGAAGCAAGGTGGGGCTTCGCAGCAAGATTACAGAGCTGTGGTTGGTGCATGCAGGGAGAGGAGAGGAAAGGCCAAAGCCCCATTACAGCTGAAACTGGCCAGTGTTGATCAGACAACAAGGCTTTCTTAAGTGTGTCAATAGCAAAGGGAGCTCGAAAGAAAACATTGGAACCTGCTGAAGACTGTCACCTGACTAACAGAGATTAAGATAAACCAAAGAGAGGGAACACTTTTTTTTGTTTGCCTAGTCTTTAGTGCCACTGATAGAAGTTGGGCTGCCCAGTCTCCTGAGCCAGAGGACCACAAGGGTGGGAGTAGTGACCTTCCATTTGCTGACACTGAATTTCCAAGGACATGATGGAAGACCCAGGGAACTAACCTCTATTCTGGTATGAGATGTTTCCATTCAGAATTCTTTTTCTTTCAATTTAACTAAAACCAGCAGATGAGGATCAAATAATAGAATGTTTCTCTAACATTTACATTTTTCACAGTCATTTGCTGAGTTTTCCCAGTATTTGCGTACAAGCTGGAGATTCCTCATAATATTTAAGAAACTGACATAACTCTCAGGTTGATGAAGATAGCAGAAGGTGCTTCTAAAAAAATACACTGAGAAAGTGACAGTCAAATCATCTGTTATGTTTGCACTGGCAGCAAAGTGTGACACAGAGCCTGCAGAGGAAGAGTGGCAGCAGTGCAGCGGTCTGCAAAGGTATCCTGCCTACCTCACAGGGAATCAGGCACAAGGATATTTCAGGCATATTGGAGGGTTCATCGGAAGTGTTTGGCTCCTCCACAACACAAAACACAGCAGCAAGCCCAGGGAGCCACCAGCACAGGCTGATAGCCAACAACTGCATGTCTTTAAGAGCACTCTGCCCACAGACTGCTGAAAACTGTGAAAAATCATGCCAGCAGCAGGCAGTGGGGGCACCACAGCAGTAGAAGTGCTGAGGCTCAAGGGGCATCTCTCAAGCTCTGTTTAGATGCCACATAGAATTTCCTGTCATCCACAACCATCTGTAGTGTGAGAGACTTCTTGAAGAGCTGTGCGACTTCCTGAGGAGGCACCATGGGAAGGTGATGCCTTCTTTAATTTAGTGGGATAAAAAGCCATGGTTCTCTGCTGCTCTCATATCCCTTTGCCAGAAGAAAACACAGGAAGCTCTGCATGTTTTGCTACACCTGATTCTCCTGAAGTGTGTGCATATTTTTGCAACTGCTCTTTGCTTTCATCCCATTACATTTGTCTAGGAAATTATGTTAATGCACAGGGCTTTATCCAGTACAATAAACAGCAGGACCGAACAGTTTCCTTGCTCACCGTTCCACGCACTCCTTTACAACAGCAAAATTGCCATCACCAATCACCTTCCCCACTTTATACTTCTCAAGAATGGTAGATGACCCTGAGAACTTGTTTCCATTCAAGCCTGTAAAAAAAATATAGAAGTCAATAATGCAAGGTGAAGGGAAGTGTCAGCAGGATGCAATATATCCCCAATGGGCTCCACAGATACAAAACAGTCACAAATGCAAAACAAAACTTCAAAGTAAGCTGTTTTCTCCACTGCAATTCCCTTGGTTTTATCTCAAGTGTAATGAAGAACAAGATGAACCCAAAATGATTTGACCTTTGAACACACAAATAAGTCTCTTGCTATGTTTTTGTATAAGCATATTCTAAAAATATGAATGCAGTTAGAAGTTCTTTATCTAAAATTTTCTGACCTCAGATTACTTTTTTGATTTATTTTTTTGCAAACTCAAAGCAAAAATGCAAATAAGATTTAGCTACAATGCATATAAAAAAAACCAAAAAGTTTTATCTGCTGAATTCCTTCAAGTTCTTATAGGTGCTCCTGAAACATCCAAAATGCGAGTAATTTTGACGCATGCTTATTTCAGTATTTTTAAAATACATAACTCCAACATGAAATTTAAAAATATTTTTAAATAATTGACATTGCTTTAAAGGAATGAGAAATGACAGGTTAAGTTTAGCTAAGGTCAGTTGATTTGCCAGTGGTTCTATTCTACCTGAAGCACAATGAGGTCTTTTAAGGAGAGTTCCTCTTTCAATCCAGTCACAAACACATTTCTGGTGATAATTCAAAATCAGTCCAATTCCTGACAGTAACTATTGAAGAGCAAGATTCAGTAATATGCTACCAGTGGACAAAAAAAATTAACAAAATTTATTTCCTAACTTTACTGCCTTGACGTAAAAATTGTGCTAAAATTTTTTCCAAGGTGAATCAACAGGGTAACAAACATCTCCAAACAGAAAATGATTTGGAGTCATCAGAAAACCTTCAGAAAGTGCTAGTGCAAGGGTCATCTATAGCAAAATCCTGGCAAGGATTGCCAGCAGTTATTGGTGTCCTACCTTCAGGACTCAGGCAATGGAGTGATTCAGGTACACCATTCACATTGGAAGAAGATCCTCCATGTGGGGAGATCTGTGGAAGTACACAAGAACTTCTAATTTCTGATGGTAATCACCAGAAAAAGCCATTAAAAAAGCAGCAAAGTAAAAAAAAAAAAACAACAAAAACAAAAACAAAACCAAACACTAGAAACACTTATACAGAGTCAGTTTATTTTTCTACTCCCATCTTATTTTCATTCGTTCTTTCTCAAAGTCCATCATTATTGTCACTTGCACCAATTTAAGATTCAGTCACAATATTTCCATTTAGATAAGCAGTTGAACAGATTTCAGTTAACAGCAAAGTTCTTTCAGCTGCATCTACAATTTTGGCCTAGGTGGCCAGGTACATGTGTGATAATCAGATTTATTTAGCCATCTATCAGGCTATATTTTAGGTTATTATAGATGTGAAGATTTATGACACCTACAAGCATTTCAATTTAGATGTCCAATATGTATCCAGATGTTGATCCAGTTTTAGTAACTGTCACACTGTAAATAAATATCTAAATGATTTTCAAGCATGACAGTGGAAGAAAACTGATTTTCCTGCACTAACAACTTAATTGGTACTGGATCTGAATCTTCATGATTCTACTTTAAGTCATCCTGTCATACTGCCCAGGGATGTAAATGATGGTAAGTTTTTATTTTCAGAAGGGGTGGAGGCATAGGAATGAATGCCATAAATAGTAAAATATACTGGATGTGTTCTGTGCACCACTTTTATAAGCTCTCCTATTACAGTTATGTATAGGGATGCTGCATGAAATTGAAATAAAGTTTAGGTCTTTCTCCCTCCCCTATGTAACATTTCTTGCTGTTCTGTGAAGTTCCAGATCTTGTTTTCTTCATGGGCTATTATGGTAGTTTTCAGCACTCACCACAGGAAGGATTAAATTGCTTCTCTGCCTTAAGCTCAGTGTCTGTTGAAATGGCTTTTCATGACACCAGGAATGCAAATGCAGCATTTTGCCTTTTAGCTGACATTGTCTGGTTACACTGCTGAATATTTTAAATCATTAACACTATTGTCAGGGAAAGAACTGAACTGACAGATAGGGATATTGTCTAAAGGCTCATGAAATGCTAATGAATGCTTAAGTTTCTAGTGGCAGCTCAGCTGCCAAATCAGCTAAAGGTACAGTAACTAGAAGCTGTACAACTTAATTTTGCAGAGCCCCTGAAACAATGAAGTTTACCAGCATTTGGCACAAAAGTAACATCAAACAGCAAGTAGGCAGCTACTACTCTGCTCCTTGCTAATAACTTAAACCCAGGCTATGTTAATGCTGCTGTCTTTCTGAGTTATCTTTCTGTTTAACAGGGATTAGGAACAAGGACATTTGGGTTAAATGACATTTGTACAAAATCATGAGTCAGTCTCTTAACCAGTCAGTCACATTTTCTTCAAGCATGAAGCAGAGATAACAGAACAGACCATGGCCAAGTATTAGTCATCAGCCTAAAATATTAGTAATCTATTTTGGGTTTTAAGTCAGTGACAATACATGGGAACATCTAGCCCACATTTCCAACTTCCTTCAGTCTTGTAATCAGGGCAGAGCATGACTGGGCATATTCCTTCTTACCACAAGAAGGAAGCAAACATTAACAGGAAAAAAATGCTAAAATGAATACAAAAACAAAATAAAATTAATGCTGCCATTGCGGCTGAGGCGTTAGATGAGAATCTGAAAAGGCAGGTTTAACCCTGGCTCTGCCACAACTCCACAGCTGGTGGGATTTTATTTTCTGTGTCATTAGAGTGTAAGGAAGGATCCACAGATACAAACCCATATTCTCTTGCAGTAGAATGGTACCTTGGTTAGCAAACCTCTGCACTCAGGATTAGACTGCCCATGACACAAATGTTTGTGGAAACATTTGGGGATTATTTTCATATTGAAAGAAATACCTTAACTCCTTGGCAGCTGCAAGGGATGGTGGTGGATCTAACTGTGCAGTACGAGTATTTTAGTGAAATTGTGAATTAACTTTGCAGAAGTATTCTCTGAAATCTGGGAACACTTTGGTTATGTCATTGTAATTCATCCTGAACGGCTGCAGTAAGAAGGGACTAAAAGATATTCTGAAGATAAATAAAATACTATTTATATAATCAGTGTTTCATAGAGATATTGAGAGTATATAATGCTTAATAGTAACAATGTGTAGAACAGAAACTTAATATTTTTTTAAGTGATCCTTAAACATGAATTGTAAATTCACCAAATGCATCACTTAAAGAATTACTCTATGAAGTGCTGTGGCCCCTGTGTCACCAGGGTGGATAATCACACATGTAAGTAATCTTTACATACAACTACACACAAAGCATACATGTATAACACTGAAGAGATTAAAAACCTTGATGAAGATAGGCACTAATCCTTCAAATCACTTAAGCACATGTTTAACTTTAAGTACATTAACATCCTCATTGAAGTAAAAGGGGCTACAAAATTGCTGAAAGTTAAGCAAGTATTTAAGTTATTTGTTGGATCAGGTTCTAATACCCTTTCACTTTGGTCATGTTGTCCATCAATTGCAAAAGTAACACCCAAACTAATTTAAACACAAAGCTATTTAGCATGATTCTGAGTCTATTAAAGGCTTCAGCGGTAAAGCCTCTTTATTTGAATGATTTTATTTTCTTTTTGAAAATATTGCAAGACTTGGCAGTCCTTAATTTCAAGAGGGGATAATAAAGCAATCCAAGTAAGCATGAGGAAGTTATGACACCACTTTCCAAAGTTACACCAATTTCCAAATTTAATTTAGTCTCTGGATAAGTTTTATGGTACAATGTGTGCAGAATAACATATGTACTGGAAGAGCCAAAGAGTCAAATCACCCCTCACAGCATTGCATAGAAATGTACACTTAGAACCAAAGTAAAATGTAAAACCTTTCCACTGCCTACAGATCAGCAAAAGGACTCCTCTTGGTCAGCTGTCCTGTGCCTCCAAATGCACCATTACCATTATTATTAACCCATGTACCAGATTTTATCTCCATGGGAATTCAACAGAAAAACAAGGAACTCAGCACATTTGATCAAAAGAGAACTATACAGAGTAGTAATTTACTTCACCAACTTTTATATCAAAATCTTCACCTTGAAACAAAGCCTATGCTAAGTGAAATGCTGAATTATAGAGTAATACTGGGATGTCACTTACTGGAATAAAGGCTTTTATTTGGGTTTGTGGGGAAATTCCATCATGTTTACTATTATGAAGACGTAGATTTAATTCCTGATTTCAGTATAACCTCAGAGTCCACTATTTAAAACACTTCTGCAAACCTGGGATGCTGGACTTACTGTATGTACTGAACAATTAATAGTGCAAGGGCACTCTGGTTGGAAGAGCTGGAAAGGGCAGAAAGAAGGCCCTTCCCTTTAAAGATAAACTGTTCACAAGGAGTCTTTCCTGTGAGGAATGTTCTGTGCCTGAACATACCACTCCTAACAAAACAGTTGTGAAGCAGAGAGAATCTCTGGGGATTGAAGAGACTTCTCTTTTAAGGAATAGTGGCATTCAGGGAATATGATATAAGATTCAGTGTCTGAGACTGGGAAGAAATTGCTGCTGCAATCAGTATTTTTGCAAGTTGTCTGCCTTGATGACTAGCACTAGCACTGATGCTCTACATTGATTGCCAAACTACAAAAAGCCTAGCAAGGTTCTAATCTACAGTAAAATATTTTACTTTGCTCTGGCTTTTCAAATAAAACAGCTTTTAAAGTGCAGTTCAAGTGCAACTGCTTTGATGCTCTCCTCTTTACAGGAAATAGAAACATCAACCCTGATTTTTTTTTCCCTATTTTATGCTGCCCCAAGCTTATACAAAACTATTATTCAGTACGGCTGTTTCATCCTCTACAAAAACAAACTTATATGATTTGTACCCAATAAAAAAATCACTCAAAATACTGAACTCCCAAAGACAGAAAACTCTATAACTCTGCCACTGACGTGGTATCTATACCTAAATTTTCATTCAGCTGTAGTCATGGCACCTTATTTATACAAGTGCAGGAAGCCAGACTGCTTGTCTGTGCAGCAATGCAGTCTTGGCAACAAGGAACTATTAAACAATAGGGAAAAGCAATCATCTCCAAATGATAAAATTGTTCCCTGCTTCTCCTTTTTTTCTCATCAGAGTAACAAAAACCCCCCAATTTCACAAAAGGACGTATGAATTTCTTAAAAGAATCTGGTTTTGCATAAAACTATGCCTCCCTGTTACTGGTTTTACACTTCCCCAAAACAGTCCTTACTACTACAACATATTGGAGAAACAAGTGTGACTGAACAGCACACTTGATCCTTTTGGAATCCCCCCTTGGATTCACCAGATAACTTTCCCTATCTTCAGTCTCAGGAGCACAGCTGGGACACTCCTGCTAAACAGATGCATCCTAAAGGATAAAACAAGAGGTACTCACTACCTCAGTGACACATCAGGTCCGAGATGCTTAATTTGATTTTGCTGTTTTCTTTGGTCATAGGAGGGTGAATTATTTGACACGAAAACCAATTAAATTCCAAATTGAAAAAGTACAGCAGCCTACTTGAGTGAAAGGGAGTGGGAAAGGGGACATGTCCACTTTGGTGAGAATTGCTTGTTGCTACCAGAATTATCTCTGCCTTAATGGAGCTTTAATCAGCTAAAAGCAGACAGGGCAGGGGTGGAAAAAAACAAGGCAAATTATCTCATTTCTAAACTTGTAATTTCATTAAAGAAAGACCAAAGAGCATTTGTTAAATAAAATGCAGGCCAGCTGAGAGCCTCAAGCCCAGTGTTTCTGGTGTCCACTACTGTGAGCTCCATAGAGGAGCTGTCCAGACAGATTTTAAAACACACAGTTCTAATTTTCCATGTCAGAACTATTACTGCTCTTGAAAATTACTTAACCAAACAGCTACAGATATAATTAAAATTAATAAAAAAAAAAGAGCAACTAAACAAACAAGAATCAAAATCCTTTGTCAGAATTATCAAGCAGTCTGGCAGAAACCGGTGCCATACTCCTTGCAGAACAAGATTTGATAACAATTAGCATGTCAAAACCCAAATCTGAGCACTATTCAAATCACGTCCTTTAGCCAGTCTCCTAATGGAGAAAATGGTTTTCCACAGAATTATGCAGCCTCTTCACAAACACTCTGTTAACCAACAGGAGTTATTACTTGATCAGAATAATCAGTGCAAACCACCCAGTCTGCTTTCAGAAAGGCTGCAATTGATGATTCCATAAGAAAATTCCCCTCGGAAGGACAGCTGCACAAACGCAGCAATGAGATGCTCCACTGTACTCCAGACTGTTCCTTTCATTTCACTGAGCCAAAGGCACAGAGCAGCCTCCAAGAACTGCAAATGCAGCCAGTTCTGATGCAGAGAGGAAGAGAAATCTCTTGGTGCAACACAAAAAATCTGCCAGACATCAGGCTGCTCCCAAAGGAAGCCCTCAAAAGCTTTCAGGCAGGCGACTGGGTTGAGGGGTGAAATTGGTGCCAGGGAGAAATAAGTCTGCTTTAGATGAAACTTGGGCAATGCTACAGACTGTAAGGTATTGAAAAGACAGTACTACATTTATCTAGGCTGAAGGGACACAAATTGCTTGGAGATTTTTGCAGCCCACAGAACAATGGAAAATTTGGAGGACAAA
This sequence comes from Phainopepla nitens, assembly GCA_013400175.1. Taxonomy (NCBI): domain Eukaryota; kingdom Metazoa; phylum Chordata; class Aves; order Passeriformes; family Bombycillidae; genus Phainopepla; species Phainopepla nitens. The sequence continues at coordinate 469,403 of VXBQ01011625.1, read as the reverse complement.
GTGGCACATTCAAGCCAGCATCACACTCTGCCTTTCCTAAGCTGAGTGCTTAACCCAGGCAAAACACAAAAATCTTACTTCAGATCTATTCTCCGTGTGAGCAAAAATCATACTTCCAAGGCAACCCTCCAAAATGATAGCTTTTTATTTTTCCTTCAGGACCAGTGTCATACAGCCAATGAATGATGAAATTTAGGGGGTTTGATGGTTCTTGCACTTACCTTGAGTCCACGAAAGCTGCCTGGGCTCGTTGGTGAAGAACTGGAGGATTTTGTAGATTTTGGCGTGGATAACTGACTGCTCGGGGTTCCATTAACTGGCCAAAGCAATAAAAGTGAACAAATGAAAGAAAAGATGAATAAAAATCAAAAGTTATCACTGAAGTCTGCAAACAAAGACCAAAACAGACTCCTCAGCATTTACAAATAAATTATACATTTGCATGTCACAAAACTGCACCCTGAAATTCATGTGGCTGGATATGGGATCAAGAAGACACAAATATTTCATTGTCATTCCAGAGATTAAAAAGGCCCATTCTGTCCTTTGCCAGGGAAAGAGTTTTGGGCACAGAAACAAACAAAGAAAAAAAAAAAAAAGCCACAGTCTTTAAAAATTGCATAATAAATTGTGATATCACATAATAAAATTTATAGAAAAAAATGTTTCTAAGGATATTTGACACTCTTCCCCTTCAGTTTGTATCAAGGCCCTACTTTCTAGGTAGAATGTTTCACAGAACACGAGTTTGTTTGTTTTCCCTAAGAAAAACAAACAAACAACAAGAATTAAATGTTTGCATGACAGAAAACCTTAGCAGTAGTTCAGAAAATATTTAAGTGAAAAAACCTCAACAAGAGAAAAGCTAGTAGGTTGGTTTTGAGCTTCCAATAAGTACAAGTGTTTTTGAAAACATAGAATACCCTCTCTCTTGACTTAAAGAGTTTATTCATTTTAAGTCCATATTTTTAGACAGGCCTCATATAACATCTATTATCTCTCTGGTGTATTGAAGGTAACTTAGGTCAGTCCTTGTATTTTTCTGAAAAGAGCAAACTGACAAATATCATTATGTGGAGAGAATAGCACACTGTCCATCAGACACAAATATGAGGCAATGTTATATGATGCGACATCATTTTTTTCTAGCTGATTCTCATTTTTTATGGGAGAGAAAAATACTAAGCAGAAATTTAAGAGTTAAAAATGCTTCATAGCAGGGTGATGAATTATTTTTCCAGAAAAAAAAGACAACCCTTGTAAACAAAAACTGAGCTTCAAATTAAAAAACAGATACACCCGCACAATTCCTTTACATATTCAGGTCTGTCATGGTTTATGCACCACTTCCTAAATTATTGGATTATTTTACAAGTGTCTATTGACCCTGCACACTAACATTTTCTGAGGATGGGAGATGCCTTTCAAGGACTGTTTTTACAACGTATCTGCCAATAGGCCAGGCTGAGTGCACTGCAACTTCCACAAATCCCTGTTTTTCACAACAATTTCCTTCTCTGGTGTATGATGTTAAGATATAACTAATTGGTGTTTACCTACACAATACGTCTATCTTGAAGTCTGATAGCTTGGATTTATATTCTCAGTTCTGTTAAAAGACCAAGACCTTAGTATTTTCTTTGAAAAGTATTCAGTGTATTTAGGATATTTTCATCTTGATTTTAACAACACTTGCCTGTAAGAAAAATCGGTGATTTAAAGGTTTTCTGTTTGTTTTGTTCTTTTTTTTGAGAAGCTGAAAGCATCTAAGAGTACACTACCCTCATGCAGATTTCAACAATTTGTTCTGGATAACGTGGCATATCAATGCATCCTTCTTTTAGAAAGAATTTGAAAGTATGACAATGGCAAGGGTTAGTGACTGCTATCTTATTGTTTTCTGCTTTTTGCATGACCAAAATTGAGATACTTCAGTAGAAGAGTTTGCTTCCAAATGACAAACTATTACCACAGGATGAGAATTGCTTTGTTTTTCTGTTCAAAGATTCTTTTATACAGCTCACAGAAAACTCACTACTTTTTTTACTAGTTTTATACAGAAAACTCACTACTTTCGGGACATGACCACTGAAAGGCATCCTTATCTAAGTCACTACCATCCTCTTTAACACTGACAGAACCACTAAACTGTTCCAGTGAAACTGGCTGGTTAATATAACGTTCTTACCTCCCCAAACTCTCTAAGGGAGAAGACCCCAGCTTGTACTGACAGTACTGTAGCTCTTTGCTAACATCTCAGGTGGAGAAGGCAGGTGTTCTGAGCCAGGGGTGTGACTAGATGACACCCAGAGGTCCCTTCCAACTGCTGTGCATCTATGATTCTACAGCACACAGCTCATCCTGCTGAGGATCCTGCTGGAAAGAGCTGTCTGCAGATTCCTCTTTGCCAGCGCCTGAGCAGATCGACTGCATGTGAGCTGCTGAGCAACTGCAGCAACAGCAAAAGCTGGAACTGGCCCTGTCTAGATGTAAAGATTTTGCACCTACACGGAGTCAGCCAACTGCTTGTGCTGGCTCTGGCTGGGGTGCAACTAATTTTCTTCACAGCAGCCAGCACAGGGCTATGTTTTGGATTTGTGCTGGGAAGTGCTGCTGATACAGGGATGTTTCTGTTATTGCTGAGCAGGGCCTGCACAGCATCGAGGCCTTTTCTGCTCCTCATGAGCTGGGAGAGGACATAGATGGAACAGCTGAGCCCAGCTGATCCAAGGAATACTGCAGACCACGTAGCATCATGCTCAGCAATAAAACGAGAGGGTATGTTGCCAGAGGGGACACTGCTTGGGGACAAGATGGCATCAGTCAGCTGCTCACTCACATCATTTGTCTTTCTCGGGTTTTATTGCTCTCTCTTTGTTATTTGCATTGCAGCATTGTTGTTGCTATTACTACTGTTGCTTCAGTTATTAAACCACTCATATATCAACCCATTAATTTTCTCACTTTCACCCTTCCATTTCACTTCCTTCATCCTGCTGCAGCAGAGAAGTCAGGAAGTGCCTGCGTGGTGCTTAGTTGCTGGCTGAGGTTGAACCATGACACTGCTATTTCAGACAGCAGCATTTTTTTTTCCCTTCACTCAATAAACCAGCAATCTGTATTGGCACAAATCTGTGTGCTGCCATTGATTTGCTGGTTATTCCCTGTGTATGCCAAACTTACCTTTTCAATCTATTTTCTAAGCATAAATTCTTTTGAGATTTCTTTCCCACATGCATACCAGTCTGAATGCACAGAAAAAAACCCCCAAACTTTTCTGTCATTCTGAAGTAGTACATGTTAGGCTACATGTCTGGCACACTAGAATGTTTAAAACTTGAAAATCTATTCATTAACTTCTAAATTTTTAACTTCTAATATGACCCAAAGACTCAATTTATTTGGTAATCAATTTGTATGTTACTTGTTTCACAAACGACTTTGAACTGAAAGTTCAACAATTCCTCAGTTTTTTTAGAATTTAGGCTGAAATAATACAAGAAAACAAAGAAAAATAAGAAATCATGCATAAAATTGAAACATATGAGATGGTTTTGCACTGCCTTTTTCAGTAATTCTCACATCTGTCTTTTTGCTGGCTGAAATTGTCTGTTATAATATACTTTAGAATAAACATACAAATGTATTGCTCCTCAGAATGCTCCTCTAGTTTTAGTCAAATTATACCTTTAAAAATTTGACTTTGACACCATTAGCAGATGTCCAACAACTGAAAAGCATTATTTCACTGAAACAATCTACCTCAACAAAAAAAACCAAACCCAACACCCATTATGTCTCTGTTTCATCAATGCCAAATGTGTTTCAAGCTTGAAAATATTCACAAATACAGCACCAAAAATACAGGCAAATGCAGAGGGAGGACACACACTAGTCATATACAGCCATGATAGCAATGGCTCACCTGGGGATTTTGCTGAAGAATGAGCACTGGAGTGGCCACCCCTCTTAACTGTACTCATATATTTGACACAAAGGAAAAAGACATTAAGGAAAGAAGTTATTAAACAGCTCTGAACATGCATGAAAGGAAGAAGGGTAAAGAAAAGATAAGTAAAGACTGCACGTAAAAAAAAAAAAAAGGCAAGTAAATAGTAGGATAAACACCAGACACTTTGCATACATTTTTCAAAATAACCACACCAAAGAGGGTCTAAGTAGAAATAACTATGGAAATGACAGCACTGATATCTAAATACTTTGCATAAAATTCACTGCTGATAGATATTCTACATGATCTCATTGGAGGTAACAGAACTGCATGAAATTTAGATCAGTTGCAAAACTTGCCCTTCATGATACATTTTCCTTCTTTGAAGCTTTCCAGTTAAACATTCAACCTTTTAAACAGATCATTAATATTCCACGTTGAAAGAAGCCAAAGATAAAATGACTTTAACCAGCATCAATTGAGCAAAACAAATGTGGAGATGAGAATATGGAACACGTCACAGTTTTGAATACATGCAGAAGATTACATTTATAGTTACATTCAAAAAAGAGCATCCATATTCAACAGTTTGATTTCAGGGTAAAAAGAAGTATTTAGAAATTAAATGCAGAGGTTAAAAAAATTTTTAAAAACCAAGTTTCTCTCCTTTAAAAAACCAAGTTTACATAAAAGACTCAGTGGCTGGAACATATGGTGTTCAGCTCAACTGGTGGCAAAATCACAGTGTGAACACCTTTCTTTGAAATTATGAGAAGCACAAAAAGAAAAATGCTCTGTTAATGGGCAATCACAGTACAGTACATCTCCTAAAATTTCTTGAACCAGAAAAGGCCTGTATTTCTGACAATATTTGGCTTATATAGGAGAAACCTTTCTAATTTAAAATTTAAGGGTATATTCTAGGTCAATGAACATGAATTTAACCACATAGATAACCCTGCAGTTAATAGTTTTCAGGAAAATCAAGTGCTATGCTGAAAACATATCCCAAGTGCACAATTAGCACAAATTACTGCAATATTCATAAATTGAAACTATTTGTGTCTGTAATTAAAAAAAAGAAACCACATTTCCTCCTAGGATTTAAAAAATAAAAATTGCAAATTTGTTTTAGATTAGTATTAAATCTCTGAGACAAAGTGAAAAGTTTTTCCCCCTGCCTCTAGAAACACTCATATTACAGACAGAGCCAAGAGGTTTTTTTCATCCCACTAAAAAAAAAATTTACTTGATTTTCATGTGGTTGCTGTGTTCAGCTCTTTCCCAGCAGTAGTACCTGAGGCAGGGGATTTGCTCCGACGTGAAGGTCCTGGACTCTTGGATGCAGCGTGCCTCATGGCAGAGGAGCGGGAGTAGGACTTCATAACGCGACATTCTACAAGGCAAGCAAACTCTCTGTCAAGGGTTTAGACAAACAGTTCAATGCACAGGCTCCCTCCACACACCACCATGTCTGTTTGTTATCCAGAAAATGACCAGCACTTTCTAAACATCTTTGCCCAGCCAAGCCAAACAGATTTGTAAGGGCATCTCACAACTCTAACCTACTCGCCATAAAAACCCACTTGAGCTACTCAATACTGTATGTGACATTCTGCAGACATATTTTCATGTCTTGAGGCTGGACTATTACAGTTCAAGTTTGTACATAGGCTGATGGCAAGGTTCTTGCTGTAATGGCGCTTCCATTCAGAGCAACTGCACAGCCAGCACTATTTCCCTTCTTTTTCAAGAAACTGATGCTGTGACCAATTTTTGAACAAGTGAAAAGTGCCTATTGTTTCCAGAAGGCTCAAACAATAGATTACTGTCATTTACCATCAGCTATATATCTTTAAATAACAACCTCAATGGGAAAAGAATCAATGAGCACACATGCATTGACATTTTGGAAACATTTTAATTCTTACGATCAGCATCATTAGCAAATCACTCCAAATGGGATCATAAATTTCTCTCCTTATTTTGTCCGTGATGCCAATGTCATCATTAGAATGCCACGTCATCATAAAAATAAGTAAGTTGAGTTGCATGCCCTGCCAGTCATGTCATCTGCTTCTATCCAGTAAGACCCCCAGAGCTATTAGAGGAAGCACAGAGCTCCAAAGCTGAAGAGATAAAGGAAAGGAAGAGATAAAGGTAAGGAAATGAGCACAACTAGTCTGTGCCTTGTGTAATGGGAAAAGCAAATTTACAGCCTTAAAACCTGCTAGGGAAATTAGGATTATGCCCAGACTGAGATTTGCACTGTGAGTCAATACATCCATGCTCTTCCCTTCTTTCATAAGAATAAAGTAACTTTTTAGCTGTTAACTATGTTAAAAAACATCCTTTTGGTCACTCCCACACTAACTGACTCAACATAATCGAGCAGTTCTGGAAAAGCAACACCTCAGCAAGAACAGCAGAATGGGAGGCAGCTGAATCCTCCATCCATCCAAATGTGGATGCCAGTGGGTAGATATACATCTGTACTTCTTGCAGCAACTGAGCATTTTGTAATGAAATAATGACGTGTAAAAATTACAGGAGCAGCAGGTGCTTTTGTTTTTATTAAAGAAAAAAACAAAAATCCTTCATGCACAACCTGAAGCTCCTCTGGAATAATCTGATTATTCTTGCAGGGCAAGTTTTCTTTACCAGAGATTAATTTATTTTCATAAAAGGAAAACATAGTGTCTCTACAGCTCAAACAATAAAGAATAAAACATGTCTAGTAGGACCTGCAGTGATAGAACAAGAGGAATGGTTTTAAAGTGTAGATTCAGACTAAATTAATTCCTTTTATTTCCTATTGAGCAAGTGGTGAAACACTAGAATAGGGTGCCCAGAGAGGTGGTAGATTATCCACCCCAGGAAACATTCAAGGTCAGGTTCAATGGAGCAACCTGAATTTCTTTTTTTTTAATATGTCCCTGTTCATTGCCAGGGGTTGGACTAGATGGTCCCTTTAAAGGTCCTTTTCAATCCAACCCATTCTACAGTTCCATGAACATGGAGGGAAAAAAACCTGACATATTTATAATTTGATATTCCAAGACAATTCCAAAACTCTCTGGTAGAGGACTGCTTTTTCCTTAAACTTAAATTACAAAGTTTTTTTTTAAGGAAAAACAACTTTCATAAACAAGTTCAATTCATGATCTGCCCAAGGCAGACAGCAGGGGCACAAAGTCCCAGTTTGTCTCACCTCCTTCCCTACCCAAGGTCCCCTATAACCTCATAATATATACAAGGCCAACACTTGATCTACAGAACACAAGACTGGAGTGTGTGAATTGTCTGGCAGGATAATTCAAGACTGGAAATGAGCATGGCTACCTACAAGATTTTTCAAAAATCTCATGAAGAAAGCAATATGCAAATTCTCTTTTAGTCACAGATGCCAAAAGTGAACATCTTCAACATCTTAATTTTGGATTCATTACATTCACGACTGAACCTTTCATATTTCAATTCTGCTTTCCATGTAACTTCAGGGACTGTGTCTGTTTTCCAGGAATTTGGATCAGGTTTGTCGGCTCATTTTAACAGGCTTACAGAATCCAGATGATGGTCTGAAAAAACTTTTTTATCAACAGGAAAATGTCTTCCCACATATATTTTCCCGAATCACACCATCCTGAGGGTTGAACAGGGGCATGGGATGAGAATTTCCAATTTCAGTGGGTTCAGGATGTGCAGTCTTACCACTGTGATCCAACACGAAGTCATCCTGAGCATACCGGTACTTCTCTGGCCCACACGCGATGAAGACGTCATCATCTCCAAAGAAGTCCTGCAAGCACGTTACCTGGACAGCAAAATAAACACATGCAGTACTTTCAAAACTAAATCTTGAGTTAGACAACAACAATTTATAAGTTTGTCTTTAGCTTCTCACAGTGATACCATCATGTTCATTTGTGATGACACAAGCACTCCAATTCCTCAGTACTTCAGCTCTCTAGTAGTGCAGGAAACATCAGGGCCAAGAACGTAAAATATGACTGCACCTTACCTCCAAAAACTCTTACATTTAGCTCCTGTATTTTTGTTTATAGTTACATAAGCATGCTGATGACTTTTGCCTATAACTATACCCACATTGCTTTGACAGGAACACCTGAAAACACTATTCAAACATCAAAGCTTCTTGTACTAAGAATACATTAATTGCTTGTGGGATGATCTGTTGAGTTAAAGTGGTTGCATCTGCAAACTGTTTTTTTATGTTCTGAGGCATTTAATTTCCATGTTTTAATGTTCTTCTAAAAAAAAAATCATGAAACAATTCCCCTTTTTATTAAAAGGTATTTCATATTCAAAAAAGTAAAGATATAGAGTCCCTTCCATGCTCTTTGCGGTTGTCTCTTCTTAATTATCTGAGTAATGATGCTGCTTGGATAATTATTCAAGTAATATATGTCAAGAAGGATTGGTGTATCAGAAAGAAAAGATGGTTTAGACATTCTTTAAAAACACAAAGCCAAAGACCTTGAAAAAATCTCCGTCCTCAAAAGTCAATAAAAATCACCTTGTGAAGGAGCAAGTGTCTGCTTTAAAAACAGTTAAAACCAAAAAGCCACAACAAGAAAATCCACTGAGGTCATTCTAATTCCCTGGTGAGGGAAACAAGTGTTTCCAGGTAGCAAGCTATTATTTTAGGCGCAAACGGATTAGAATTTTGATGTATGGCTGTTTCCCTTGTTTTTAACATTGCACATCCACATGAAATACAGAAGTAAAAGTTAGAATCATTTGGCAAAGCCATGAAATCAAAGAAGTAATACAAAAATCTGCTTTTAGAGAAACCAGCTTTTTTCCTTCCCAAATACCTGTCAAGACCATTTGCATATTTCACCCACTGTGATAACAGTAAACACTGGCAGAAATACAGGAAGGGGTGCCTGCAATATTCCAGAGGCACTCGGCATGCCAGCCACCCCCAGCTCTCCACAGGAGCTCCAGCAGGGCATTCCCCACTAGCAGAGCAGTTGTTATAGCAGCTCCCCCAGGAGAGCAGTCAGATCATCAGCATTTGTGTCACTGTGTTATGCAGCCAAAGCGGCACAGCCACCACCAAAATCCTTTTGTTGTCACCTTACTGATGCAATGAGAGCTTGCTCTCGTTGATGAGAGACGTTTTCAGCTCTGCCTGAAACTGCTGCTTTTAGTTAACTAAAGAGGCATCAAAAATTGGATTCAAAAGTCTGCACAAATTTAAGGGAAGTTTTGCTAACTTGGGATTTATTCTTCTCTGTTTAATTGCAAAGATGACACTTCATCATTTCCACAGATTTCCGGAATCCAGCAACCAAACCAACAGGAAAAGTTGTGAGAAAGCTTCCAGAAAACATCACACACATCCAGAACACAGCAGCACTGGCAGGACATGGGCAGAGATGTTCTGTGAGATGCAAGCTCACACTTGAAGCCCCTAAACCTGGGAGCCATTCCCACAAGCTCTGCTTGCCCACCACTGCTCCAGATGCCCTTGCAGTGCTGTTTCGAGCAGGCTGGAGTTAAATGCTTTGGTTTAGCAGTGCCTAAAATTAATCTTTCTGTTCTGATTGAAAGTCTCACCTCACCTCACCCCTTAACCCATCCAGTCTAATGTCTGAACTGAGAGTAAGGGAGGAAGGAATGACAGATTTGATGTCAGAGTCTAGGAAATACACAGGGGTATAACTGCAAGCAGCAGCATCCCTTTGTTGTTTGCAGAGCAATTCTACAAAGTAAGGCTCAGATCTGTGCAAAAAAGATGACAGGAGCACCCTTAGAAATGCTCTGGAAAATCTGCTGAAAACAGCTACAAGGAATAGGAAAGAATAAAGAATTTTAAGAAACACGAAATTCCCACATCCTTCCTCACAAGTTCATGTACACAGAGCTTCCCCAGGCAAAAATCCACAGGAGTAATCCTGAGTGCCAGTGATCAGACAAGCTGCTGGAGGTGGAGACACAGCCCCTTTATCTTGGAGTTCACACTGATGCCAGCCTCTGTCTGCCCACACACAATGTGCCTGACCTGTGTGACTCCCACCTGTCAGTCACACACCAAGACAGAATACCGTAAAAAGTATTCACCTTACTGAAAAAGGTTTTAAAAACAATTATAACTGAAAGCCAGATAAAAACAGCTATAAGAAAGCTTTACTCAGATGCTCATTATACTCCAGCAGGGAATACTCAAAGTCCCCCTTCTCCCCACAAATAATCCAGACTGGTTACACATAAAATACACAAGGAGAAAAATATTGAGCAAGTATATGCAACGAAGAATAAAAACCTGCTAGAATTTACCTATCCCAAATCACCCCACACTATGAGGTGAGGAAAGCATTTTTAACATCAAATTAATGGAAATGCATTTTTCTGTATGTACAATCTAACAGTTATTTTGCTAGCCTTTTATTGTAATAAAGTCAAGGGAGCATCTCACAAGGTGCAAACGATGTTAAAATGAAGTCTTCATCTCCTACAAAATTAAAATTAATGTATACATAGCAATTAATGATAAAAGCTTTTTGTTCAGTGTTCAAAAAATTATTAAGCTGAAATTATTAACTCGTTTGCATGTGATTTTGAATGCTGTAAATCCACCGTGGTCTAACTCACAAATCACATAAGTCAACTCAAAGAATATCTGAACTTAGGTCATAGGAGGGAGGGGGGTTATTACTTTAATCAGGATACAATCAGTTTAGAAATTTATAAACAAAAAAATTTTGAAAACTTTTTTTTTTTTAAAGTTTTATTAGCAGTGGAATGTGTGCACATGATTAAGATGTCAGGTATTCCAGAAAGATAGGGACCAAAATTTAGTTTCTCAAACTAATGTACGACGCTGCTTCTCTTTCCACTACCCATCCACAGTCTTTCCCACTCTTTGTTTTGTCACACTTAGCGCTAAACGCACTTTTCTGTTGACTTTGCACGTTTCAATTAACATGTTTAAAATGTGTTAAACTCTATTTATTTCTAAATTCAACACCCTTTCCCAGACAAACATTGCCTGTGACTTGGTGACTCCACTACTATCCCTTTCTTTAAAACAAGAGATGACTCATTGGTGCTCCTCTGACAACTCAAGGCTGCTCAGGTTGTCTTGCTGCACAGCTTTTCTTCAAAATATGTCTCTACACACAGCAGAGTGGAGAATGTATGAGTAAGACTGGATTGGATTTGTACTCAGTCCTTTCCTCAGAATCCTTTCCCTTGCATTCCCTCCACAGCTTTCTGAGACCATGTGCAAACCACTCAGGGCATCTCTGCTTCCTGATGGGCTCAAAAAAGACCCCAGCCGAAGGAATGAAATCTTGAGACACTGGATGGAGTTTCTGACAAAGACCTCTCTTAGAGAGTTACATATGACTAAATATGCAATATGTTACAGGAGTGTCATGACTAACAACAGCTCGCAAGAAAATTACTGGTCGAAGCTCTGCAAAATCACCCAGCTAAAAGCACAAAAGACGTGGTTAAAATGCAGAAAAAAACCCACAAACATGGGGTGTTGAAAAAGAAGGGAGAAAAACACAGCTCTTTGAAAAGTCAAATTCTTGATCCACTGCTGTCTACTAATTGCAGTGCTTTAATGTCAAATGCACTCATCAGATTTACCTTCCAAAATAGGTTTATGTTTCTGAAAAATATTTAAAACAAAAGAAGTTTGCTCTTTTCAGAGAAATACTTCTTCAGTCAGATCAAGACACTGGATTAGAATATACAAATTGTCATCCATATGGAGATCCCTTTCCCCTTACCACCACACATGCCTTGAAATGTGATTTACATCAATCCCTACTCCCACCTCATCTTACAAACAGAAGATACATTCCCTTCCAGAAAAAAACATGAATAGTGATCAGTCATTTATAAATAGAATTCATCATGTATTTATTGATTGTCCTTTATGTTGAAGATATAATGGGCAAAAATTGAAAAAAAAATAGATGAACATATATACAGAAAATATTTTTCCTCCAATCTCAATAAGAAAAATACTTAAAAAAAAAAAAAGGGAAAAAAAAAAGAGAGAATGACAGAGAGAGAGAGACTGGAGCCAAGAAAGTTTTATAAACACTTGAAAAATTCCTGGAAATTCAAATTCCCTGAAATCTTTAGCACTAAACAGAGTTCTGTGATCATATATCAACAGCCCCAGCCAGGAGCCTGGGGGGTAAATTGGTATTTATTCCAGCTCTACAAATGTTCTTCATTCTAAACGCAGAAGGCAGGCCTGTAAAGACAAATAGTTTGTCTTAATTTAGTATGTCTGATTCCATTTAAGTAATCAGCTACAGGACTGCACAGTTTAAGCCTGAAGAGCCACACCCTCTGTCTGGGGAAAGCTTCTCTGGATGACAAATTCTCAGCAGCAGCTGAAAATGGATCTAAAACATCAAAACTGGAAGAGATACAAGAGATTATTTGTATTTGTTTTAACAATGGAAGAAATATTTGTATCTACTGACTTCAAGAAAACAGGATATGGTGTAAATATTTTAAAAATTAAGCACAGAACATACGAGGCAAAAGGAAAACTAGGAAAACTGGCATGCACAGCAACAGCTGGATTTGTGAATGTGTTTTCAGCTCAGCAGCTGAGACAGGCATTTGAGGCTGAAATTCTTCAAGGACTACAGTGGGGTTTTTTTCCCCCTGGATTGCTGAAAAAAACATGAACAATTTTTTAAATGTCAGCAGGACAAATCTAGGTACAACCTCCCTGTTACTGCCTTAAGTGTGAGGGGTGTCCACATTTCTTGTGGGAAATGCTGTTCCTCTGACTGGGACAGATTATAACTGCGCTGCTCGGGCAGTTCTGTCCTTTGCCCCTTGCATCAACTTTTTTCCTGAGTAAGCAAAAGTCAAATATTTATGTACCTTAACAGTCAGGTCATATTTGCAATCACCATTTTTGTTCCCTCTTTTGAAATACTTTTAGCACTGCCACTTCTCTTCACTGCCATTCAGCCTTATTAAAATTCTTGCAGTGTTTTCTGAAGCTGCCAGCCTTACACTTCCTGGTTTATGTGTGTCCTATGGTGCAAAATGCAAGGAAAGCACTTCTGCAGAAACAGGTCAGTTGTCTGTCTGCCATTTCAGCTCCATCACCAACAGGAGCAGGCTTAACTTTGAAAAGCAAGTTTCCTCTGGGCAGCCTCAGGAACTCAAAAAGGAAGGTGAAAAGGGCATTCCCACCCTTCCCCACTGAGTGCTGTGATTTTCCCACAGAAGTTTTTACCAGGAAATTCCCCTTGGTTCTGCTCTTTCTCAGAATAACTTGACCAAGGGAAAGGGGGGTGTGTTTGACCAATATTCTCAACGACTTACTACACCATCAATGACCTTCATGACTAACCAAGAGGCACACAAGAAGTTCAGTACTAAATTATGGCAGCTTGGTTATCCTGAGTCATGTTTGCTGACATGTCTTCAGTGAGAGAATAGCCAGATGGGTAGCGAGAACACACCCAGGAAGGAGAAATACTGGGAAAAGTCAAACCAATGAGACCATGACATGCCCTTTACAAAAGTATCATAATTGCCATTATTCTTTTTTTAATTCACAACCTATTCACAGAAATGGTGAAGTGTCAAAGACAAGTATGCTAAGCAATTTGGAAGCAGGTAAAAAAAAAAAAAAACTGTTCAAGGCCCAGAAGAAGGGCCCACATTGTACACACGAACAGCAACAAAACCCACTGCTACATTGGATCTGTAGTAAACCTGGAAAATCAGGTCAAACTGGTAAGATTCCTGCTGGTGTAATAAAGAAGTACGGACACTTGCAAAAACTTCTGTTCCTCACCAGCTTATGTGTGTCCTCTGCGACAGCTCTACCACAGAATCCCTCTGGGAATTCCCAATGTGCACAAAATTACACAACTCCAAGAGAAGGGTAAGCAAGCTGCTAACCTCTGGCTTAAGGCTTGACAGAGCTCAAATGCTACAGAGGCTGAGAAAATCTGCCCAGAACAGCTTGAGGATAGGCTGGGGAGCCCTGAAGTCTGAGGACATAAAACTGTGAGCTTGGTAAGACTCTAGACACCCACACCTTTCCTACTGCAGTAGCTATGAGGAATGCAAGGCAGCACAGTAACTTCCCCAACAGTCAGCTTCCATGAGGTCATTAACAGACAAGAAGGGACAAAAATCCCTCCTTTGTTCTCCGGAAATTACTGGAATTAGGTCAAATGCCTCTCAATTTCTGAGGCTCAAGTGCACAACTATTTTGTCTGCAATATGGTAACAGATTAGATCATGCAGAAAGAATGCAAAACTATCAACTCTGTTGCAAAATTTAAAATTCATTACTTGATCTTCTGCTATATGACTGTGCATCTCGACCAGCAAAATTACCTCAGATATTAAACAGCATGTTGAAGGTCCTTTTTCTCTATAGTTAATTTAAATAATTCACTTGTTTCTTTGGTCTACTCTTACTCTAAAAGTCCCTTTAAACCCATGCCATTGGTTCATTTTAAACTTCACAGCAGTCCCACTGCAGTCAACGAAATTATTCACATTCATGAAGCTATGCACAGCCACAGCTTGGGAAAGGTCTGAGGGCCTCCTCTGCTCTGCTGGATACTGTAATAAACTATGAAATAAATCTGATTTCTAGGTCAGAGCTTCCACAAGGCATTGTCCAATTTACCATTTGAGGTTTGGCATCTTGCATCCTTTTGTCTTGTCCTTCAAGTTTAATAAATTCAGTAAGCAGTGAGAGAAAAACAAAGTTTTCTGTTTCTAATAATTTGTAAATGTTGAATTTGCCTGCCTTGGATAAAGGGAGCTCGTTAACCTATTTAGGAAAACAGAAAAAAGAGGGGAAAAATTGAAACAAAGATAATAATGAGAGCAATTCTTCTAGGCCAGCTTCTTAAATGCCTATTTAATCAGTGGCTGTGTCACATAATTATAGTCACCATTAGAAAATGAACCTCTTTCCACTGATACTCCATGACAAGGAACAGCAGTGAAAAAAGGAGAAGACAAGCCCTTCCATCCCACAGGGAATCTAAGGAGTAAGAAAGGAAACAGAAATGTTAAATCTTTGCCTGCTGCCTGGTAAACAGAAAAAGTCTGGCAGAAAGCCCAGGAAACGCCTATTACAGTATGACAATGCAGAAATACTGAATAAACAGACCAGTCAGGTCACCACAACTCACACAACCCCACAGCTGCTGGGAACAGATGACATAATAGAGCACAGCTCACATTTTAGTTTTTAATCTCAATTTCAAAAGGATTTTTGCATATATGTTTTTAACATCACAAAAATTTAATTCTGAAAATGAACACACGTGGATATGGAAGATTGCATTTAGGTGTGATCCAAACACATCATCCTCACTGCAATGGAAATGACAGGAAGAAAAATAAGCTGTAGGAATATGTATAAGTTAAAGTGAGTTCCTACATGTATCTATTTCTCAAAGACATCCAGTGCAGTAGGACTTTCTGGCAAAGTCTGATCATAGGTTTTTCCAAAGGGCAAAACTGATCTGTCTGCAAAATGGCATTTCAAAACTTGCACTGATTATGTGCAGCTATTTAGATATCAGAAAATAACGGAATATGACTGAAATTCTGGAAATCTTGAATAATTTTGAATCACTCTTTACAACTCATCTGTCTCTACAACACAAAACACCCCTGAACAACCCTTCCCTCAGCCTTATCCACTACTTCAACAAGAGTCAATAATTTCAGTATATTCAACAGTGAAATTTAATGCCATGCTTCTCAATTTCATGAGTTACACAAAGAAATAATAGCCTCACTAAACATGCAGTAAGTGGAAATTGGAAACAGAAAATCAGCAAGTGCAGCTTGTGATTGTGAACACAATCCAGTTTGTCTGAAGAGAAAAACAAACAAGAGGATTTCCAGTTACAAGACAAGAATATCTTTGCCCATAGGTGCATTAATCACACCAGCTCACCAGTCAGCATAACAGATCCTCTCCTTAAGTGGCATAACTGGGAAGCCTCATACAGAGCCAAAAATAGCACCTGACTTCACACAGCTAACCTTCCCTCTCACCATCAAGCAGCTAGGCTAAAAATAAAAGCTACTTGTATTATGAAAGAACATTAAAAGGAAAAGGGCACATATAAGAACAGATATCTGGCTCATCCAATTCAATCAAATCTTACTGATTTAATGACAGCCTGTTCCACAGTACAAATGCCGTTAAAATTTAAGCTATACCATTTCCCCCCCCTATAAAATCATCTATTCTGCACTACTACAAAAATCATGTCTCTGGCTAATCACCCTACTTGAAAAAACATGGCATCCACATACTGTGGAGAACTTAAAAACCCCAAAAACTATATGGGCAAATATTCTATGTATTTTCAGGGTTTTTTGGTTTTTTAGATCAGAAGAGTTTCTGCAGCATCAATCAATAACCTATTGCAATCCTAAGTTTCCAGTGTTTTTGGGCAGACAGTTTCCTGGAGACATTACAAAAGCTGCAGCTCTTTAAGTAAGAACTATTTTTCCACAGACAAATAAGGAATTCAAACTCAGTTTGTGGCTAGTGCAGAAAGAATAAAAGAAAAGGTATAAATCTGGAAATGTCCTTTGATGACAGGTACAAATAATGTTTCATGAATCTTTGGGCTTTAAATGAAAGATTTATAGTTTTACACTGGAACAGGTTGTCCAGCGAGACTGTGGATGTCCTATCCCTGGAAAAAATTCAAGGTCAAGTTGGATGGGGCTTTGAGCAACCTGATCTAGTTGAAGATAACCCTGCTTATTGCAGAGGGGTTGGATTAGATGACCTTTAAAGGGCCATTCAATTGATAATTCTGTGATTCTGTGTTTTTCCTATAGCTTGAACTGTTCATGCACGAGCTGCTAAATTCAGTTTTCTGCTCAAATTCTATTAAAAAATCAAATTAAGTAATTCTAAGGCACACAAAATATTAGTTGAAATGCATGACTCACTGAAATTTAATATTGTTATGTAGAGATATAAAAATCTATTGTTCCCCAAGTTCCTGTGTCAGAGGTTTCAATCTTGCAGTCACTCAAAGCTGTTTTTCATAGCACTGCAATAAGAGGGGAAAAAACTTTAGATGCCATATAAATTCAGGTCTCTCTCTCAGTTCTGTGCCCTTCACAGATAGTACTTCACATAACAAGACTTAATAAAATCCATAGAGCTCCTCACAGATTAGACGGATGCTTTTCACATGTATTTTAAGTTTTGGACCTTTAACATTTTTTTAGCCCTTTAGACACTTCATTTACTTAGTGTTCTACTTGTTTCAGCATAACAGCAAGTGTACTTCTAACTAAATTCACAGTTCTATTTTTATACTATTACCTTGCAATGCTAACAGCTTGCCATACAGCTAAAAGCACACACAGCTTTTAATGATACTTGATTCTTGAAGAATCCCCCTCACTTAACTGCAAACTGGAAATGCAGGAAGAAAATTCAGCTTATGGATGTTCTCTCTATGCACCATTTCAAACAAAGACATTTTACAGATGAAAGGACAGAAATTCTGTGTAAAAATACATCTATATAAAGCGTGGAGGTGTTTAATGCTCAGCAAATTAACTTCCATGCTTACTCCGCTTTGCCTGTCATGAATTATTGAGGCCTATGGTACTTGCAACTTGTACACAAAAACTGGAAGAGCTATGCTGGGCTAGGGGCATCAAGTGAGAAAAATGAGGATATAACTGATTAATAGAAGCATGAGAAGCTCAAAACTGTGAAAAAAATAAATGTACCACATGAAACAGAAACTACTTTTTATCTGGCTTTAAGAGATCCAATTGAATCTCATTAGCTCCCAACTTTGACCAGTATTACTTCCAAGGCTGCTGCTGCTGCTTCTGAGTTGCTTTCATAAGCTGATAAACAGATGTAAAGCACATTTGAAGACATGGAAACATGTTTGATTTCATGTTCAGACAGCAAATGTATTACACATACACTCTAGGTACTGGGAAAAGAACAGATGCATCAATACTGTCAGACCAGAGGAAAGGGTGTCTCCTTAAGCTTCTCCTTAAAACAAAACCCAACAAAATGCCACACACGCTTCTTCTTAATATCCGGAAATCTCACTTCTTCCTTTGAACAAACATCCACAATTTCAGGAAGAAAAGCAAAAATGGATGCCCTCCCACTCCAGAAACACAGAACCAAACCCCTGCCCAATTCCCCAGATCATTTAAGGGTACAGAAAAGAGGTGCTAAACCACACTAATCAGTCACTTGACTTTTGTGACATCTTGTTTTAAAATCACACCAAAATATTTTCATGGCTCTAATGCTATTAGCAGATTGGAACTCAACTTTGGTGAGTTAGGCAGAGGATTTAGGTGACTCAGTACTTTTTCTTTTCTGAGTTAAATGCTGACTCAGTGTGGGTTTTTCTTTAGTTGAAGAGTGTGTAGATCAGAAGGTAAAGATGCTTAGAGCCATAATTCAGCAATAGGCTGCTAAATATTAAAAGCCTCTAAAGTAGTCTGGATGACTATTTCTGCTGATCCACAACATGAGAAATGCTGCTGAACACTGAAAGCATCTGGGTAGCATCACCATGTGGACCTCCCTATCAATCACATCAGAGGTGATTTTGAAACACATGAGGAAGTTCATCCCATTTTTGAAATTATTAAGTCAGAAATCACTGACTTTATCTGGAAATAAATTTTCAGAGACCAGGAGCAAACTATCATAGATTGTTACTGAAGATTCATTCAAAAATATATTTTTTTCTTTTTTTAAATAACAAACTTTAAAAATATGTTCCAGGTTTCCTCCTTCTGTAAGACACTGAATTATGAAGTGTAGATATGAGCAAACACAATCATAAAACCATAACATCAGTAACAGTGAAACTCAATACTGAAGGGTCTGCTCACAAAGCTATGCTGGCACCCTTTAAGAATTTTTCACTTTCTTCCACTTATATCTGGCAGTACTTGAATCCATACATTCTTCCAAACTCCTGCTGCTCACTGAAGAGCAAATAATCCTTGTATTTACACAGAATTATACATTTATTACTTGTACTACAAACCTCTTTGACTCACAAAGCCAATTTACATAATGGGAGGCCCAATGCAAAAATCGGATTTATACAATATTGAGATTCTGGCTAACCAAACCTTTTCAGCGGTTTGGCAAAAGATTTTTTTTTTTTCCAAAATTCTATTCAAGATAACTACTACTAAACTGGCATTCTCCCAAGTTTCTGCTTTTCCAATAATAAAGTCAGAGTTCACTAAGTATATTTTTTTATTTGAGGGCTGCTTTTTTGATTAACCCTTTTTCCTCTATCTAAAAAACACTTTAAAAACATCAATACATGACCAAAAGGCATTTAAATACAATAAGAAATGTGAATGGGGGTACCTTTGTTAATTTCAGGGTTTTTTTCTTGTTAAATCACCAGTTCATGAAGCATTTCATCATACTTTGTCTGCAGGATGCTAAACACCCCACATACCAGACCTCATTATTTTCACTGCATTGATTATATTTTTTTCACAGACAGAAAACCATCAAATGCAGCAGTAAGATCTCTTCACATTCCAAGACATATTGTGTTCAAAGCTAGCTAGTATAGCAATGAGTGATCACCTATATCTAGGTAAATAAACAAACACAAACAACAAGCAAAACCTCATCTGTTTCAAGCTAAAAACTAACACTGGGCTATGGAAGTGGAAGCAAAAGTTAAACCCTGTGATTAATGAGAAAAAAAAAATTACATTGCCATATCAGCAAGAGCAGTTATGAAATAGTTTTGTGCCACTGCTTCACCATTCTGTGGAGTTCTTTTCTGTTTAACTAGTTCTCTTTAGCATCTTTATATATCTATCAAATCTGTTTTCAATTTTGATGAAAGAGGATTTTCAGAAACATTACTTAAACCGCAAATATAGATAAAAATGCAAACTATGTTTCAGTTTACAACAAAACTGGGAACAGATGAGGGCTGTAATGCTACACAGCTAGTGACAGGAGATCATCTTCAAGGATACAAAGGGTGCTCCTTGTGTTCCTGATCCTAAGCTGGTCTGTGGCACTTAAGAAGAGTGAATGCAGCCTCAGCAAGTGAACTGCATTGTTATTTTGTACAGAATTAGAAGCTACTGTAGCTGCAATGTCTCTCTGGTAGCTTTAATTCTGTTTCCATCACAGCTCTCAACAAGCGGAATGAATCAAGGTCCAGCTCAGTGTGGCTAAATCCAAGCTGCAGCACTGATGATTTTGCTGCATACTGCAGTTTAAAAAGAATGGTATCAGGATGTTCCGTCTGGATCAAAATGCATCTATGGTTGCAGCTGATGAAAATACCTATGCAAGTAACTCATGAATGTTTGGGTTACAGGTTTTTTTCGTTACCATAATCAGGATTAATTTGCAAAACACACAAAAAAAAAAAAAAAACCAAAATTCCCTCCTCGTTTTCCTAAAAAGCAATGTCCTCACCAAGACTAAGCACACACAAGATCATGACATAAAGAGCCTAAATGGGGTATTTAAACAGCTTTAAAATTTATTCTGTAGTAAGAACACTCCATGCAGGAGAGAGGTCTGTAGCACAGCCCTTTCCACAGACTGCACCTGGGCTTGCAATGGCAGAGAAAGGCACATTGTGCACCAGAGTCTGCTTGCAACACAACAGAATAAAAGGAATCTGGGCAGCCTCTCGATAGCTCAAGAACACAACTCCATGCAGCCAGCAGCAGCACCAGCTACTGTTCAGTAGCACATCAGCAGCAGGTACTGAATCTGCTCACAGCTATGCAGGATTTGAAGCAAACACAGCACAGGTTGTCCTTGTCACACATTTCTCACCACAAATGGAACAATAAAGCCCCAACCAAAACTCTAGTCTTCTGCAGTCAGGTCAAGATTTCATTGGTTTCAGCTGTGCTAAGTGCACAATGTCTGGAGAAGCATCATAATTTAAGCACATATAGGGATTTGTCTCCTTTTTATTTCTTCCTGCTAACTTCCACTACACATATGGGTTAATACAAAGTTGTCTGATGATGAAGAAGTGGGTTTTAAAAAAATACAAACCCATTTTACTAATATTTTGTAGGTACTTGTGACAGAAACACCTGAATTTTTGTCACTATATTTCTCCTTAGACCATAAGAATCATACTCTCCAAGAGCAGAAAATGCTTTCTGAGGTGTGATTTCTGACATTATCTTCCAATGCTGGAACATCACCAGCCTTGAGATAATACAGACCATAAAAGGCTAAAGCAGCTTGTTAAAGCTGTCAGAACATCACCTTTGAACCAATTATACTAAAAGATTCCCTTTACGCTGCCTGCTCTTACAAATTCTTCCAATCAGGAGAATTTCTGTCCATGCTGGAATCCTGGTTAGAATTTCACCACTCCTACACTTGTTTACAGCAGTATCAGCCTTAATCCATTTACCCGCTATTGCTAAAGCAGGAGTAATAGTTGTGGTGACTAGCCCTTTATTACTGAGGCTATTGGTGTCCTTATTTCTACTCTCAAGGTCTAAGGCCTTTGCAGATATTCCCCAGTGCTTAAAGAGCTTCCTAAGCAGCTTCTGGGAACATATGTTGTTTTTACTAGCTCTGGGTAGAGTTTCACTGTGTGTGCCAAGCAGACCTCCTTGGGGCCCTGTCAGTGATCAACTGATTCAGTGCTCAAAATTAGAACCCAAGCCCAGCTACTTTTGGCAGATTCATTCCGTGAGACAGTCTTGATTTTTGGTCTGTGTTCAGCACATACAACCATAGTTGCTTGATTTTATTTTGCTGTGAAATTTTTTCCAGTGGTTTATTAAAAAGGACTGGCATTACAGAGCACTCCGTGTAGTGCATTAAGGTGTGCTGGCAGACATCTGCCTGACTTGCAAAGCCTTCCCCAAACAACAACCTTAGAACAAACCTTAAAAAAAAAAAAAAGGCTTAGAAAAACCATTTCTCCATTTCTCTTGCTACAAATCATCCATTTGACATTAACAATAGTCTTTTTCAATTTAGTTGCAAGTGGAAAGTCTGAAGCATAAAAAGCAACATGGCTCATTTATTCCCAAAATAAGGGCATAATGCTCAAAGGTTTTCTAGAAAGCATATTGAATCAATGGAATATTTTTCCTTCTTTTCCTGAGTCTCCCTAAAAAATATTTCTAGTGGAGATACAGAACCCCAAGAAGGGAATTTTAAATTCTCAGTGACTACTTTTCTATTCCTAATTAGTTTTTGGAAACCATCTGTTTTCTGTGAACACCATGTTGAAACTGCTGCTTAGAACACCATACGGAAAAGTAAACTGCAGCTCCAGGAACCTATGGCTCATCCTGCTTCTCAGTATTCCACAGATGTTTCCCTGACAGGCTTTTCTTTTGTGGAAAGAAGGCTGTAGCAATATTTTTTATTACAAAACTCTTTGCTCACTAGTAAAAAAAAAAATATTTTGAAATTTTTGCACAAATATTTACATTCAATAGATAGCAGTCATATAATGGTGCTTTTAAAACAGGAAGGACTATTAATTGACACAGAGGAACTCAAGCATCCTGCAAGGACTGAATACAGCTTTCTGCAGAGCTGCATCAAAGTCTAAAACTCATTTTTATAATTCCTTTATTGCATTTAAGACCTACATTAAACAAAACACAACATCTCAGAGCTGGAAGTGAGCAATACATTCTCTGGACTGACACAGAGTTTTCTCAACTCAGTATTTACCAGTATGGATATTCCTGAGAGCATCTGGAGAATGCTGTAAAAGATACAGCATGACATTCCTGTAGTACAAAAATCAAGTTCATTCAAAGTTCTTAGTCCTCCTGGGAAAATTCTTTTCTCTGATTTGGTTGACTTATTTGTAACACTTAGGATGACTCTAAAACCAGCATGCTTAAAAAAATGAAAACCACTTCCAAAACATCCCACAATAGAAGTACAATCTCCCCCTACACACAGTTACTCATCATATGCTTCATGTTTAATTAAGTGCTGTCAACTTGAATTTAAGTTTACATACAGCCCCCAGGAATGTTCAAGTATTGCCCTGTGCTTCAGCAAGTTACCACTGTGATAAGTCTAGGCAGGGACGAAAAATGGAGTAAGACTCAGCAAGAATAGAAAAGCAGCAAAATTTAAGAGTATAACAGTCATGAAAACAGCATTATTTCAAACATAAACGTTTCATTTCCCTCCAAGCCAATATTAAAAATGGCAGGAGTGCAAGCTTAAAACATTTTTAAAATGAGAAGGTATTCTATGTTTTTTAACAAGTACAGAAGTTTAAAAAGTAAGCCATAATAATTTTGATATGCCTCATAGTCTATATGCAAATGTATCTACCCTCAGCCTGTGCCACCCTCTTGGTCATGCACTTTAGAAGTCATTGCCATCATCTGCCAACTCAGATTTCTCAATAAATAGTGACTTGTTTTGTCAAAATTGGCAAATTTTATTGCTATTTTAAGAATGAAATCTTCTAAAATTAAGGCTTTTACTTCAGCCAACTTCATTTAAGTATACTGAAGTAAAGGCCATATTTATTGTGTGTCATTGTAGACCCCTTATATCCAAATGAGTGCAGAAATCCTCTATGGGGATTTATTGTCTGCCACCACAAAGTGGCAGATGCTGTATCAGCTTTTCTAAAACTGTCTGGTGACATTCTTTTAAAGAAACACTGCAAAAGTGCATTTCATTTACTCCCCAACAGTCCCTCCAATCTCCACCATTCCTGGGGAGCACAATTGCTTTTCACTTACTAACATCAAGCTTGGGACAAATTGACCCAAAGGAAAATAAAACTTTTTTTTAACCCACTGAAGTGAGTTCAATTTAAAAAAGTATTCTTTTGACAGAATTACCTTTCTGTGTAGTGAGATTAGCATTACCTAATGTGAGTGGTCTGAAGCATCAATATTTCATCAGCTAAAACCCAAGAAGTATTTTTCATCAAGTTGCCAGGTTACTTATTCTTCCAATACAGTGTTTTAAATAACTTTTACTACAGACACAGCTGAAAGTTCCCTGTAGCCTTCCAACAGATTTGCCATTAAAAGATTTTATAATGACTCTATACTTTGCTGCAACAACAAAAGAAACTTCCAACAATGTATTGATACCACTATCTTACAAAATCCACTTTTTACTACAATTCATTCCACATTGGAGGAAAAATTACAAGAGAGGGAGGGGAAAAGGCAAGCAAAAATTCTTAGTGAAAATTATTTATTGAAAAGTCAGACTATTACTCTGAATAAATTCACAACACACTTATTATACTAAAGAGAACATGCAGTTATGGGTGCATTGATGTAATTTCAGAATTTGTGAAATGTTACATTTACCTTTCAGTAGAAACTGTATATTATCAGCAGGAAAGCAAAAATGTTTCTACACCAAATATTTAAAAAGACACAAAAGACAAAAAACCCAAACCTCCCCCCCCAAAAAAAACTCAACAAAAAACCCGATCAAAAACATGCAGACACTCAATCCTTTTAAGTTGGAAAGAAGGCAAAGAGAGAAAGAGCACACTGAAGCAGGTAAGTTTATCCCTCATTTCATATGCACAACTAATACTTTGCCCAGAGATACATCCTTTTAAACACCTTGCCTAGCACACACAAGCAGTGCAGGTATCAGGAGAAAAAAGGGGATATAAAAAAGCCTGTCATATTCAGACTGAAATCACTTGGGGGATTTCCAAGGCTATCTTAATACTATAATAATGAAATAATAATGCTGCAATAGTGGAAGCAAAGCAAGACAAACACAAATCAAATCCCATCAGAAAGGTGATGGAGAAAGGTTACTGTAAATTAGAGGAAAGCAGATATCAAGTTTCTGCAAAAGAGGTGATGCACAGTAAGTAATTTGCAACCAGCAATTTTATTATCACAGTTTTGCAAATGAAGAGCTTGAATAGTGCTACAAGTATATTCATGCACTAGTGAAAACATGAAGATATTTTTTGAAAATTAATTTCTCAGAACCCTAATTCTGACCTGAGAATTCATTTTTAAAAATAGTTCATAATTTCACAAATCTGAAGTATAATCTAATACATCAAATTCTAAGAACTGTCAGCCCGATTTAAGCAAAGAATCTAGTCTAACAGAATATTACAAGTAAACAATGTTTCAAATATTCTTTTTTCACAAAAAAATCTGTTATTTTGAGGATGCAAATTCTGAAAACAATTTTATTTATGTATTTAACAAATACAAACCCTCAAGCATATATACATATAGGTATGTATATATATGCATATATGGTAAAGAATGCTACTTTTCTCTCTGAAACCTGGTGATACACTATTAGAATAATAGTTCCTTTGCTAATATTCCATTTCACAGAAAGCCTGCACTCTCTGTAATAGCAAATGATAATTTTAAAAAGTAACTCTATAGAATAAGCCAATGTTATAACCTGTTCCCTGTTATTTGGGGACAGTTTACACAAACATTCTATACAAAATTACAAAGTTATACAAAATATCTAACCCTTAGCTAAAAATAAAATTTTTTGAGTGTGCTAGTCAGACTGAAAATGACTCCTGGTATGAAGGAACATGAATCATCTAAAACATTTTGAGACTAATTATATATGAATATATAAAGCACTGAGAAATACATGAGTTCAAAAAGAGCTTCTAACTTCAGACTTGTCCCTAACAAAGTCAATTTACAAGAGAGGTATTAATATGCATTCCTCATGTCACACCTGAAAAAGTTTTTTCAGTTCACTCCCCAATGAGCTTTGAACTTCATTTAATCCTTTTTTTCCCTACCATAAAAATGAGAAAGTGTTGTAATTCTTATCAGTCTTCTAACATAGATTCAGAGCGGGCTCTGCATGTGAAATCAGCTTTTCCCCTCAATCCTTCCCAAACATCCACAGCAGCAAAGAATTTTTGTTCAGAGCAATGACAATTTTAACAATGCATTGCCAGGAACCTGTATAAATTTTCATTGGCTTTGAAGAGAATGAAGAAACACAGGCACTACAATTTTGGAAAAATTCTGGAAAAAGGAAAAAGATTCCATGTAAAATATAGCTCCATTTCCAACTATCAGCCAAACCAACTAGAAGACAGGAGTATTTTGCCTCTAACACACATGTGATTCCAAGAGAACTTCACCAATAAACTCTGCTACAGACGAAGTAGTAAAACCAAACCAAAAATCACATGAAAAGATTTGGAAGTATAAGCTGCAAACTTGAAAAGAGTGAAACACCAGGGATTCATATTAAGAAGAAATGCACAGAGACCAATTCTCACAGCTTTTCCATCGTCCAGAAGAACATACCTCAGTATGCATGGTGCATTTGTGTCCAAGCACTGGAGAACAGCCACAGCAGCTATGCATCTCTTTTTCTTAGTTTACCAGTTCACTTTTTTTGTAACTTATCTTGTGTAACCAGAAGAGAATGTACAAACTATTTTCTACATGAGAGCAGCATTCTCCATAGCATAGTACCATGAACTATTCCATTTCCTCTCCTCAGGGAGGCTCTTGGTAAAGAAACAATGCCCTCCACTGCCAGCCACCAAGTGAAGACCCTGCTGAGAGGGCTAATGCAATAAAAGCTGCTTTTATTGTTTAGTTAAGAATCCTTATTCAAGCAATATGGATAAACTGAAGTTTTCAAATTCAGATAGGCATTTAGAAACTTCTGGGCTTGCATCCGCCTCCCAAGAGATGAAGAAAGGAGGTTTAAGTGTTGTGATCTGGCCTTATAAACTCCATGTGACTAATCATATTTTAATAGCTTAAAAACTAGTTGTGCTTTTTGCTTAAACATCAATCAGGATGAGTTTTCAGGCATGCCCTTCCTCCATACTTAATAACTTTTGCTAGGTGTTTATATCGAAAAGCTCCATGTAAATATTATTTCTTACAAAGGACTGTGACAGACACTTCAGAAAGCCTCAGATAAAAATAATAAAAAGTGCTAAACTCCCAGTCCCTTTTAGAGGTACATAGTCTCTCACAACTTCTGATAATTCCTGTTCTTGCATTTTGATTTGTATTGAAACAAATAAAATATCTGGCAATATCTATTTCCAAAATATCTAATATCTATTTCCATTACAGTAGGTGTGGTGTCATTCATACTTTGTTATGTAGGCCTTAAATGAAGATGAAAAAATGTAGTTCCAGAATAGAAGCTCAAGGAATAGAAACTTTCACCTCCAACTAATTATTGACAAAATATATGAGCAAGCCATGAGAGTTACTTTGGAAATTGCAGATAAATGTCTATCCATAAGAAGTAATATCAAACAGTTTCACTCCCCCACTAACTTTAGTACAGTTCTGAAATTTGAATGTTCAATGACATACAGATAAGAAGAAAAAGAAGTTACTGAGATAAGTATCACATTCTTTTTCAAGTCAAGTGTTTGAGAAGTAGAAGATTGGAAAAATTAATGTGTAAAGTGTGTTGTACGAAATCATAATTATTCATGTGCCAAACCCAAGAAGATCTGTAAAATAATTACTAGTTCCAAGAGTATTCAAAGGCCTCTCAGACCCTAAAAACTTCTCAGAAAACACCTTTGCACCTTGGACTGAAAGTACTCTCCTGGGATTCTTGATAATTTATGACAGAAGACAATGACGAGGTTTTCACACATCCGATTATCTACGTCAGTCCAAAAGCAGGAGCAAATCCCTACCAGGTGAAGGAAGATTAGTGCTTGAACTAGGAGCGTGCTCTTAAGGAGGTGACAGACTTCAAGGACTGCAGGTAATAACACCACTCTCATACTAAAACTCCAGGAAATTGTATATTTGTGTATGAAAGTGAAGGAGGACAAAATACAGAGCTTTGCAAATGAGATTTCATAATTTGTTCATTGTTCTCTTGGATTTCACAAGTTTAGAATATACATTTTACTGCATTTTTGCTTTAAGTAAAAATATAAAGTAATATATTCTAAAATATGCAAGTATATATTAAACAAATATTAAAAACATGCTCCAATACAACAGATTAGTGTGAAAAATTATGCAACAGATCTTGCATGGGTATCTGCAGAACACAGATTTCCTGGCTTAACCCCTCCAGGTCCAGGGAAGTGGAAAGAATACTTTTCCCTTCAAGGCAAAAGTATCAGCCACAAAGAGACTGGCCAGAATAGGTGTTTGCAGAGATGGATTTTTTGGGGGTTTTTTTTGAGTCAGATGTTCACTACACCAGCATGTTCTCTTTGCAAATTAAACCAGAACACTTTCCAACTTCCAAGACTGCTCCAGATGTCTGCCTGTACAGTCACATGGGCATATTTTAAGTGTCAGCATTATTGGGTCCCTTGCAAAATACAGGGAGAATAAGGAGTTCTGACCTCTCATGCTTGATTTTCTCTTAATCAATTTTATCTTGGTTAAATCAACCAGACCCTTGATTTCTTTAAAAGAGGAACAGCAGGTTTCTACATGCAAGGAAATGGCACCTTCAGAAATCACTTACAAATAGGATTCTGGCTCTTTTGGTACTCTTTGTGGTGTAACCATCTTGGGTTTTGATTTTGGGTTTTTTGTTTGTTTGTGGTTTTTGTTTTGGTTTTGTTTGTTTGTTTGGGTTTTTGTCCTTTGTTTGCATTTTTTGTTTGTTTTTGTTTTAGCTATCTGGTCTATTTTCCCCTTATTTTATCCATAACTCCCTAAGTACTAGTTGAGTTGGAAGTTAGAGATAAGATGGGGAAAGTCAAGAAAAGCCAAATCTACTAGCCAAAAGTCCAACTTCCCATTTATCTTACAAGTTATATTCTATCCTTTTTTGCTTTCTTCTGAAATATTTTGGTTTCTTCAAGCAGCCTTTCATAAATACAGATATATCCTGCACCATGTATGAGTAAATAAAGCACCAAATTAATATAAACAAAATAAATATTTAAGAACATGGCATAGACTGCATATTTGCACAACAAGGAAAAAAAAAAAGATTGTTGGCTCAGTGAACAAGTGCTACAGGAACACTGACTTTTACTGCCTACACTGTAAACACTGAGTTATCACTCCCTCCTATGCAAAGCTTTCAATCTGCAAGCCATAAATAGGGTCACAGTTGCTTTTAAGTGCTGGGAAGCTCTTTGCTTTTAAGAGTTGGCTTGTGTTGCTATTACTTTAATATTGCTTTTCCTTCTGAGTCTTCAGGTTTTTCTCTGTTTAAAGGTTCGCTGCAAATTAATCAGCTAGCAATATTTTAAACATTAAAGACAAATATTCCTTTCCTCTCTCCAACAAACTGTTTCATGTTTCCTGCCATTAATTTAGTATGGAACGGAACGTAATTTTTCTTAGCAACTGGTACAAATATAAAAGTTCATATTTTAAGATTTCAGTTGTGCTTCAGTAAACTTAAGAAACACTAGCTGATTACAGCCAACAAGCAGCTGCAGATCCATCAACCTGACAACACGAAGGCCAAATCCTAAAACAAGGAAGTCTGCTTACAAACTCCATTACGAACAGGAATGGAGAAAATTCAACCTTGAAACCCTTTCATACATGGTTGGTAAATAGCTTTACACTGTAAAGATGTAGCAAGATTCTTAAAGAAAATTTGCATGTTAAAATGTTATAATGTAAGAACTGTTTGCTGAAGGAACACAGTGTAATTTAATTACAAGAAAAAATTTCCAAGATCTCAAAGTAATGAGGAACCTGTGACACAAATCCTAATCTGGCATATGACAGCTGCAGAATAAATTCAAAAGATTTTTACCAGACTAATTATCTGTTAATGGGCAGGCTCAGCGGGACATAACAAATTCCCAAGGTTTAGTTTCCAAGTCATGTGACCCAATCTTTAGCATGGCAGATGGCAGACAATGACTGCATACCGCTCTTTTATTCCAAGAGCTCCACACACCATTTCTGTAACCCATCACTGAAATTATTGTAATCATACATCAACAAAGATACAACATTACCACGGGTGACACCGCTACTTCTGCGGGGATTGTTTCCCACACTGTGCAGCATGCCATTTTTATTAAGCGCTGTCAGCTCTTGGTGTGCACAGACAAAAATTGAAATCCCAGTAGTATTTATCTTCTCTGTAGATCCACAAAGACTTCAGCAAGTTGGATGGCACTTTTAACACGACACACATGCTTGCTGTTAGCTAAAATATCAGCAAATTTTTTTCAGCGGCCACGCTGTAATTTAAAAGTGCTGACTTCACACCAGGTTCTGATTTTATGCTCATTTTTAGAAATAACCTATTATTTTAACATCACACTTCACCAGCCTGGTAGTCCAATGGCAATGGGTATTACTGATCACATCTCTAAACTGTACCTCGCTGAAAACTATTAAATTCACCCCCAGTGGACAACAGCCATCACCAGTAATGTTACACCACAGCCCCACAGCCAGAATTGTGCATCCCTGTGGGAAGGAAAGAGATACATTGTCAATTTTATCTGTACTGTATTCTGGGTTATTGATCTCAGAAAGCAAGAATAGGACACAGGGGTTCCCCTGCTGTGACAAATTCTAAAGACCTTTGTTCCAGAGAGCCAAGACTTCCAGGGTTAGACTGTGGCTGTTTCACACGGCATGACCTTTATTTTTTGCATATGCAACAAAGCTGAAGGGCTTCCTCAGCACTATGGTTCACTTCAAGTTTAACATGCTCTTCTGAGATGACTCCCTAGACGTTCAAGGCTCTGTTTCTTTTTTTAATCCTTTTTCTGCAGCACTTTCAGAAATCCTTAGCATTTTCCTTTTTTGTTTCCTTAAAATTATAATCGAACTGGTCATGTGATCCTCATGTCAGATTATCGCAACAATGACATGGCAGGGTTCATTTCAGGTTGGTTTCAGACAAACACTTCCTTCCATATTTAACTATAGATGGGAATATTTCTATGTCCATGAGCAGAGGCCAAAATTATCTCCTCTGCTTGAGTACGCTACTTCCTCCATCCTTCTAGCAATAAATAATCCTGGCTCCCAGCTCTGAGCACACTGATTGGAAGTCTGACCAAAAATACCATGCAGTGGTGTCCATGGATGAATTAATTTCCTGCCACAAGACTTCCTGAAGATTAAAGCCACTCTAATTCTTTTGTTTTCAGTTAGACTTGCAAGGTTTGTATGCCACACTGACTAGACATAGGCATGTGTCCAGAGCTGTTCTCTAAAACAATTCCAGCCTCCAGCACAAGCCCAACTTCCCTTAAGTCACATTTCACATCAAACATTAGAATAGGTTTGCTAGTGCTAGGATAAAACTTACTTGAACTGCAACCCCTGCTGTTTGAATTCTGTGGGTTGCAGGTGTTTACACATGCACACTTTAATATTAACAGGCATTCTAATTTTTATTTTATCTCCAGCTTAACAGCTCTTTGAAAGCCATAGATCACCTTTAGTTACCGAAAATACTCAAATTCAATCAGTTTTCAGAAACCTTAGAGAATGCTGGACTCCAGTTATCTGCTGAAAATAATAATAATAGTCACCTCTTCATTATTCTTATTTTTACAGTGACTATCTACCATCAAGCTCCACAGGATCTCATCTTGACTGTAAGCCTATTATTTCTTTTTCTATACATAGGGGAGTCACAAAATGTAATTTTCTTTTGTTGCTAAGTTATTTTTTGTTCATCCTCCAAAAAACCTTGCTGATTATCTCCCTGTAGTCTCAACTATCCCATTTCCTTCAATCTTTCTTCATAGAACATTGTTCCTTACATCTTTTTACTCCTTTCTGGATTTCCACAATAAAGCTGTCCCTAGCTGGCATCATTGCATTGAAGAGGACACAGCAAAGTGGGTACCTGACACATATATCAGAAACAAGATGATTGACTGTAGCTTCCACATGGATGTTGGCTTTCCCCTCCTGTGCACAACCAGTGACACCATGAATTCGTCCTCGCATCTTCAGCTGTAATCTTTAACCACTTCAGCCAGAACTACTTGCCATTTCCTATCTGCATTGTTAATAGCCAGTGAGTGTAAGATTACTCAACCTGCTTTGTCCTAAGCTGTTTCTGTAGTTTGTCAAGATTCTAATCTTCTGTTGTCCAGGTTTCCTGTAGCTCATCTGTATTTATTAAGCATATCCTCCATTCCATCTTCCAGGTTATTTCCAGAAACTCGTACAGACACACATTCATTGACCCCTACTCAATATGAAATTCCAGTTTGGCAGTGAGTCATCAATAATCACTCGGAACAACAATATTCCAACTGTGCATTTGGTAAATAGTGCATTTTTTCTGGACCATGCTTCCCTAGCTGACTGATGAGAAAAGACAGCATGAAAAAAAACCTATTTCAGATACAAAAAAGTAGCCACTATTGTTTTCTTCCTCTTGTCTCTCTCCCCAGTCAAGTCATTGATTCATAACTATGTATTGCTAAAAAAACCCCAATAAACAACAAAAAAGCCCCCAAACCTTCCCAAAATCCCACCTCATGCACTCAGTTGAAGCATCCTTTGTTCAGCACTCAACCCAAGCCAGCAGGTTCCCTGAACAGACAGGTGCTGTGTCAGCGCCCTTCTGGTCAGTAACACACATAAAAGTCATTGTACCAAATGTGAAATTTTTCAACTTCCAGGTGCTACAGGTGTTCCACTGCTACATATTTACTCAAACAAAGGGAAACAATCCAGCTAACCATCACAAAGCGATTCATAGTACTGCTCCATCAATTTTTTGCCCTGTAAGTCTGAGAGTTAAGTTTATTTAGTTCAACCTTAGGGACTCACATCTCATCTAATGAACATCAGCTGTAAAATCATTAGACTCATGCAGACTCCTCTATATCATTTTTCAAGGTTTGCCTGCGCTCTGGAAAGTAATCTTTAGGTCTTCCACATTGGATTTTGTCTCAAGTTGTTCCAGTGAACGGGCAGAATGGCTCTTGATATCTAGCATGAGTTTTCCTCCTTTGGACTGTGTCTATATTTTCTGATTTAACTTCCCAGGCCACTTAGTTCCTACTCTCTTGGAAGATCCCTCTTTTGGAAGTTCCATTCTCTTTCTTTAAAGACAATCTAAATATACCTTCTGGATTCATACCCACAAAACATTTTACGATTTCTCACACATTAATAATGTGCAGACTCATGTCAGCTACAAAACTCCAAACAAACAAGCAAGCAAAAGAAAGAACTCCAAACCAACAATATAAATGGCTCTTTCCAGCTGATACTTCACTCTTACATTGCAGTGCTATCCCACTGCTGCATCAATAGGTCTCTGCTGGTCCTGCTCTCTCATGATGCTTCTCACACCCTAATGAACTTTCATAAGCCAATGTAAAAACTGTATGTCTCCTCTGTCCCACAATACACATAACTACCCCATGTGCAATTTCCCACAAAATAGGCAGATTGATATGCTTTTTCATGTAGATATGAACCATGAATTCTGAAAAGCCTTTCTATCCAACATATCTATTCTTTCCATAGTTCTATTGGCAATCATACCCACAGTGTCAAATCCCCAGACACTCTGCTGCCACTTGGCAAATTGTAAATTGCTTTCTAAAAGTTGACTCTACCTCTTGTGATCCTCAGCCTTTAGGCTGAATTCAAGGACTATCATTACTATTCAAAATCTTGAATTTAGCTGAGGAAAGACTCCTTGCCCACAAATTCCTTATGTAGGATCTGCAATGAAGAGCATCGCTCTCTCTGCAGCTGCCACTGACATTCCTCTGTAACAAAATATAAGCCTTTTAAAGAGTTGTGAGCTATGTGATGGCTTAAGGATTTCTTCCCCTCATACTTGCATATTAATGCAACATTTCAGCTTCAAATGTTATTTTAAATTTCAGCAGAACTAGAACAGAAAAAAAAAAAAAAAGCCAGAGATTCCTGCTGTTGCAAAATTGCTTGTAGCAGAAATTCAAACCTGTGCCACTTCCAATACATTTGTACAGTGCCTGTATTAGGTTAGAGTCTGAGATGCAAGATGAAAACTTGATTTACTTTGATAGCTTTCAACTACAAATCATGCCTGCAAGTTTCTATTATAGTTGTTTCTTAGCCTGCAATGAGGTATCAGTGATGTAACAGCACAATTAAATGACACACACAAGAAGTACAGGTGTAGAGCCTGGTTCCTTAAGGAATAGCCTCCTTTAGTAGAAGAGAATTGAACTAAAGGGAAATATTTGGCAAAAAAGTATTTAACTGCAATAAAATTATTTCTTAAAAGAATCATCTACAAGTAGGACTTTGCCAACAAAATGGAAAAGCTGAGAAAAATGAAATTCATGTGTTCGAAAACTACTCTCAGTACTAAACAGTAATCTCTACTGAGATTATAATTGTAGCAAAAATACTGTATTAATGGAAATTTTTGAGATCTGAATGACAAAAGCCTATCAAGAATATGGGGAAAATCTTTTACACTACTGAACAAAATCTCTCCTGCTCATCCCTTATTTTGGTTTCTACCCTCTGTGATGAGTATGCTAAGCAAAGCCAATACAAAATTCAGTTTTCAAAAGCTATCTTCTCACCTAAGTTTTTGAATCTGTCACTAGAGAATAAAAATAAAATTCGCTTAGAGGAGAGCACAATGAGTGATAAATACACTCACATGCAGTAACTGTCTTCTTCAGTTACCAATTTATTTTTAATGAGCACTTTATAAAAAAACCTTCATTAACAGAAAATTGGAGAACTTTTGGTTTCAGAGATAGCCCCCAATATACCTGTGGCCCATCAAAAAGGACCTTCAAAATAAGGCAAACTTTTGGTGCATTCTCACTATTTTGGCAATGGGGTATAGCAGAGGTGTTTCATTCACCTTTTCAATCCTGTTATGGACATTAATCCATGAAAGTGTGACACACTGCAGGCTTAAAAAGTGTGAAGATTTTTTTTCTTTCGTGCGTCAAATAACATAAGTTTCTGAGTTCTGTATGGTTTTTAGTGAGCTTCTCACAGGAAATCTCTCCCCCCAACTTAGCACACACTGCTACCCCACAATTCACAATGACTGAAGCTTGAAGTTTTTTTTAGCAAGAAAGAAGCACTCCATTCTCTGCAGAGATATCAAAGGGTTAACTTCCCAGCTGGAGAAGTTTCAGTCTGACTGTCCTTGCTTCACAGTAGGATAGTGACAGATTCCAGGAAAATGCAGCCAAGTAAGGAAAACACTTTGGTCAAGCAAATATATTAGGCAAACCTCAATGTCAGAAGCACAAAGGCTGGAACAGTAGAAGCCTGCACTGCAAAGTTAAAGCCTAGTTACTTTTACAGAAATACTTTTCTCACTTAAAAATCATCCCAATAATCTTGGGAGAACCAAAAAAAAGTTGGTTGCTCAATAGCTTAAAAGTTAGGATCAAGCCCAGCATCAACATAGTTGAAAAATAAATCTGTACTCCAGGCTACAAAGTACTAATATGTTAAGTTACAGCATTCATATTGAAACTGAAGATAAAAGGAAATCTTGCAAACATTATAAAAGCTTACAATTAAAAATCAGATACTTGTCTGTTTTCACACAGAATAATCAAGGAAAATACCCAACTTAGGTGTTATTCTCTGTATTACTATTATCATCAAGATGTTGTGACAATCAAGATGAATGAAGTCAGGAGGGTAAATAAAAACTCTTCTGATGACATCCTTTCTATTCTACTGGTCAGCAAGATCACTGGTTTTATCATGATTTCTTCCTAATGTTAAATGGTTCTAGTGGAATAAAAAAATCACACCACAAGTTAATGGAACAATGCATTCCCTAATCAAAGGATACAAATTTTATACATGCATGTTTTAATCATCTGAATTTCAGCCCCATTTTCATATTAAACAGAAAATACAACCTAAGTCTATTCATTCAGAAAAAAAAATGTATTTCCACAGAGATAAAAATATGAAGGAGCAAGGAAAAAAAATGAGAACCATGAGAAACACAAGAGCTACATTTATAGGAACATAGCCATTTACAAAATGCCTTTTTTTTTAATGGTTGCCTTTCAAGCTGTGCCAACACTACAACGAACATAAAAGATCTGCCTCCCTAGCAGATTTAGAAGAATAAGCAATTACTACATTAGGGAAAATAGGCTCAGAAATTTCCACCAATTGGTAGTTGGCAGCAAAGCAACTCTTTATGTGCCAAACCCCAAAAAGCCCTTCGGCACCAACCTCTACATATACCGGCAGTTAACAAACAAATTAAAAAAAACCCTCCTGCCTCAAAGTGGGGTCAGCCCTTCACTTTGGGGAAAGAGAAATAAACAAAAAATAAAACAAAACAAGAGCTTTCCATCCTCCTGGGTAAGTAATAGGAGGCTTTTAGTTTTGTCAGGGTGTTTGAAGTGCTAGGTCTTTCTCTTTGGGGCACTCCATCCCACAGGCTCTTAAAAGAACAGTTACACTGTGGTTGTGCACCAAAGGCTCCTTCCCAAAGCCTGTGGAAAAGCACAAGGCCTGTCTTCCCAGTGGAAAGGAGCTCTCCACATTTATGCACTGCCACTGCTGGAGCAACTCTCTGCAAACTGTTCACAGTCAGAATCAGGGATTTCTCAACCCTGCCTGAAAACACTCCTACAGCTGCAGCTCCAGTCCTACAGCTGCCTTTACCACAGAAGGGGAGGAGGAGGTACTGCAGCAAATAAAAACCATATTTTGGAGCATTACCAACGATTGGTCATTCTCACTATGGGCTGAAGACAGTCATCATCCACCATGGGTGATGAAAAACAACATGCAAGCGATGTATGTGATATTTCAATTTAACTACTTTTATTGATCCCTGATGCACTACTGCATCTTCCATACCAATGCAGATCAGTGGGTTTCTGCTGTTTTAACAATTCTAGCAGAGGTGAATTGAACTGACAATCCTAGCTTTTGCAGTTTCCCTTACTGACTCTCTACTTGCTTGAGAAGACTAAAATAATCTGAGACAGTGATAGAACACTTCTTGGGCAGAAGAGACTAATTACTGCATTATAAATATCCTCAAAGCTATTTTATTACGAATTAAATTAAACATGACAAACACTTTTCAGATGCTCCTAGGAAAGGTTCTCTGTTAAGAAGTAGCATTAACAAATCTCATTTAAAATCAAACCTACTAGAAGAACTAAAGAGCACATCACCAAACACTATAAATCAAGAGTTTCAGTGATGCCTTTGCCTTGCTATAGTTTCATCAAAACACAGAAGGTGTTTTTTCATATATTTCTCTACAGGAAGTGTATCCAAGCACACTTGGTTTAAAGTGACAGGAAGTGTATCCTGACATTTTAAACTGGTGCAGCAGAATATCCTGTGGGCCACGCCTTTGTATTTCTGTGACAGACTACACACCTACCCCATCATTAACCCTGGCTGGCTTTTCACAGAGGTAAAACTAAAAGCAAAAAAAAGCAAGTTGCAAAGATGTGACCACCCTCCCAGAATGATTAATTTCAGATACAATTCTTGACCTCAGCTCATGTTAGTTACTAACTCTGGAAAAAGCAATCTGTGGACATGCATGGAAGGAGATATCAATATTTTTCTTATACCACTCAGCCACTATGTAGTAGTCTGAAAACAGGACCCTGCTTCTGAAAACACATAGATATCTTAACAAGTTGAAACTTTTCAAATAAACTGTATTGCCTAATCAACAGTCACTTTTTTGGGCAATGCAAAAAGGTTGACATAAAAAATAATTTGTTTTACTTGACTATAAAGATCCACTTATTTTACACTATATACAGTTCTAATTTTGTTATGTGTATTAATATTTTAACAAAGCTTTTAAAAGTTGATTTTTTTAACTGTCATTATTCAGACACAGATTAAAGCATACACAGTAACGAGAACTGAACTTATGAAAACTGAGCATCTTAGATTGTTAGATGGCCACAGCAGTTTATTCTCCTACCTGCTTCCCATCCAGTGTACAAAGTCTCCTGACTACACCCGAGTCTAACTTAATGGCTTCGGTGATGTCATTCAGGACCTGTTCGAAGGAGTGAGCAGTCTTCTTGTTCAGCAGAATTCTGACAGCTTTCCGTGGCTTTACCCCACTCCTAATAACAGTCACCAGTTTGGGTTTAATGAAATCCTTACTCTCCTTCACTTCGCTCCTGGTGGATGTCAAGGACGTCAAGGACCGGCTGGACCCAGTCCTCACGTTCACGCACCAGTTCGGGTTGACATTCTTGGTGTAGTCAACTTTGCGATAGGGTTCATTGGATGCACACACGTAGCTTTCACCTGGAAAGAAGAGGACATGGTCACAGGTTAAGGAGGTTTGCAGCTACTTTGTCAATTTAAAAACTAAATAAAACAAAAAAAAAAGGCAAATATTTTGGGAGTGATATTCCTGTAGTTCAACAAGGAGGACTGTAAATTATCAGAGCTTTCAACCCAAATAACACTCTCATAGAGTGATTGCAACAGGTTTCAAAAGACCTCTGGTATAAAAAATAGCGGGGGGGTAATGAAGACGTTCAAGATATTTCACGTCTTTTGGATTTTGAGTCATTTTGCACGTGCTTAAACTACTTGAGCTCACAACACATGACATTAAGAGCATTCTCCTACAACAAATATCCAGGTCCACCCCTATATATCCCTCAAACATTTACTCCAAGATATGCACACCCACGTCTGTGTTTAATTATTTTACAATAGCAAGTTTTAACCGAATAAATTTAAGCACCTCAAGACCCTTACCCTGAAAGGCACATTAATCTACCAAGAGTTACTGCCTTTCCACACATGTTTGAAGTGCATTCACTTCAATATTTTTTAGACCAATGAACACCTGTTGATGCCACAAATGAGTCTTTGAGAGTATAGGAGTACAACAGGACATCTAAATGTCCCCATTTTTCTCTCCTACTTCAAAGCTGGTTTGTATGGTTTATGGGGAAGGGGGGATGGGGTTGTTTGTTTTTTAAACAAAAACTTATTGTTGCTTACCACTACACTTTTGACATCTGACAGCAATATTCAATATGTAAACCATGGCAAAGGACATCTTTAACAGTGAGTTATTTGTGCAACCCACATCTTTGGGGTGTCACAAAATGACATCCCGAGACATTCTTGAAAGGCAGAGTACTGCCAGAAGGATGAATGGTAAAGCATTCAAAATTGACAGAATACAACATTGCTCCAGACAGAAGAGTTACCTATATTTTAAAAAGCTTAACCTGTTCTAATATTAAAGCTACGCAGTCAAAGTCACTGGTGGAAGAAAACAAACTCATTTCTAACATGCACAGCAAGATGAGTAAAGAGTAAACATACATCTAGGGGACAGAATTGTAAGAGTTACAAAATGAATTTCTACATTTAGATACATACTATAAAACTTTTAAACAAAACTTTTACTTTCTGAACTCTAGTTTGGAGAGCTGATCTATCTTGGAAGTTGCAGAACTTATTCTAAAAGCAAGATACTAAACTACTTTCAAACCCCTGAAGAATTACTGTGAGCTGAAAGACTTTGTTGCTTTTTTCCAATACCAATTACACTGCTTTGTAATTTATCTTGTATTTAGACCTTCTTGAAAGTCTACTTGCTGTCTTTGAAAGAACACAGATGATAATTAAGCCAAGTTAACAATGCTTTTGTTTGGGAAATTCTGGCAGCCAGTTCTGCCTCCACAAACATCACTGGGACTGTATTCCACTCAGGTACTAAGAAACTGGGGTTCTGTGGATGCCACTTCCTTGCCTGTACTCTTCCTCTTCACTCATCCCCATCATTCCTCCTCATATTCATAGACCAAATGGTGCACAAAACAAACTGATACAGACAAAATTAGACTCCTCCTCTTTCCCCAAAAAAACTAGCTGAGAGAAAGGAGGTGTTTTCAGCAGACAAACTCCTTACAAAGAGCTGCATGCTGCTCACTAGCACCAATTTACAGGTAGGAGAAAAAGAACCCCAAACTCCACACAGCTTTATAAGGACTGTGGTGCATAGAAACTTATGCTGCCCCAGAAGTACACGCTAAATTGTAAGAAATCTCCAAGCAATCTGGTTTTATCAAACTCGAGCAAGATATGGGATGAGATGACTTCAGAAAGTCCCTTTCAAACTAAGAGATCCCATGATTTTAAAGATGTGCACAGCTCTCTTTCAACAGCTGTTCTTGTCATCTATCCTGTTATCACAAAACAGCGCGAGATATTCAAGTTTCGTGACAGCAGCTCAGCTGCAACAGAAAGCAAAGGTTTCCCCCTCTACATCCTCTAGCACTAGATTCAAAGGACTATGCTTGTTGTCTGAACAATTGCCAGTAAGTCTGTCTCCAAACTCACTGCTGCCAAATGAGGCAAGAAGCTGGTAGTAGTCCTACTCAGTGGGACAGAAGAGGCAAAAATGGAAGGGTAAAATAAAACTCATGGATTGAGATAGAGATAGTTCAATAGGGAAAGTAAAAGCCACAGGGGCAAGCAAAGCCGAGCAAGGAATTCGTTCAGCACCTCCCGAGGACAGGCAGGTGTTCAGCTACCTCCAGGAAAGCTGGGCTCCATCATGGTGATGGTGGCTTGGGAAGCCAGCTGCTGTAACTCTGAACATTCCCTCTCTTCCTTTTTCTTCCCCCAGATTTACAAGTTGAACATGATGTCATATGGTCTGGAATATCACTTGGGCCAGTTGGGGTCAGCTGTCCCAGTTGTGTCACCTCCCAGTTTCATTTTCCCCCAGCCCACTCACTGGTGGGATGGTGTGAGAAGCCAAAAACGCCTTGGCTGTGTGTGAGCCCTGCTCAGCATTAACAAAAACATCCCCCTGTTATCAACACTCTTTCAAAAACAAATACAAAACATAGCTCAAAGCAGCTACCATGAAGAAAATTAACTCTATCCCAGCCAAAGCCAGCACAATCTCCTAGGACAGTCTGTGTGCAAAAGAGTTTGAAACAAATTCTGTGAACTACCGCAAAATTCACTGTCATTGAGCATTTTCAGAATTATCCTTTCCAACTCAAAACCAATGCACTTCCTAGACCATTAAAAAAACCCCAACAAATGCACAAAGTAATTCAAAGTTATATCTCAGGGCTGAAATATAAATTAACAAAGTTTAAAAAAATAAAAATTTAAAGCTAGGCAGAAACAGTCTCCAATGTGAAGTAAATTAATTGTTTTACATAAAGTAAAGGTAGAGGACAAAAGGTCCCTTTGCTCAAGGATTTATCATAGAAGTGTTTCAACAGGCATACTGACTTTGTCTTTTACAGACTCATAATCATAAACAAAGGATCTTTATGCTATCATGGAATCTGATCTATTATCTATCACAGCTGTACTACAGCACCCTATAGGACAGCAGAAATTGTACTTTTATGAAATTTTCAGTCAATATCAATCCAAAAGGATCTATATTTCTTTAATATAGCAGTGTAAAACTTTGTCTCCTACTGCTTCCCATGCATGAATAAAATAATTTCTTGATTATCTCGAAGAGTTGTGATGCAGATTTCTTCTCCTTACTTCTCTTCCTTTAAGCAGAGGTCATAGTAACAAAACCCAGGAAGTGCTTTCAAGTTACAACAATGTAATAACTTAAAAGAACTTCAAATTACTTGCTTCAGCTGCATTTAGCCAAGCCTGAAGTTGAAGCACAAAGTATTCTAACTTAAAAAACACAAAAAAAACCCAAAAAACCAAAATAAAAAAAAAAAAACAAAACCCAAAAAAAACCAACCTGTCAAAATGAATTGAAAATTTCCTGTAGTTGGCAGATACAGGAAAGTCTAATTACTTGAGAACGTAGTATATTATAGATTGTTTGAGAACGTAGTATATTACAGACTGTTTAGTGTTTTACAGTCCAAGCCTGCTTTCATATACCAGACATATAAATAAAGTTGAGTAACACAAGTTTCACGTGGAAAACAGATTTTACTACTTCACCTGCAAGGCAGCACATACAGCAAGACTAGAGCTAGGGCTGTAAGTGAGAAAACACATTCACTGAGCTATTTCCTTGTTTCATGACTTCAAGACAAAAGATGAAGTTTTGAAATTATTACTTAAATCTCTAGTTATTTTACCACAGCCAGGACTTCACCCACAGATTCTAAGTTTTATTTAAAAACTCAATAAAATATTGAGTTTCTAAATAAATTTTTAAAAAATTATTTTTAAATTGAAAAAAAACCCGAAAAAACAACCCCCAAGAACCAGTATAATTAGGAAGCCAATTACTTCTCTCTTTAAAAGAATGGTTTCCTAGGAACAAGTTAAACATTTATTTGTTTGACAGGGGTATACAAATCACTACATACTAGATGAAAATACGTAAGGAAAAAAAAATGGCAGGGATAACTTAAATCATACCTATAAAGTTAAGTTTATAGAATACTTTCCTACAGAATGCTGTATTTAAAATCATGCCTGAGAAAACATCATCCCTGGATAAGCAAGCATTAATAAAGGTGTGCTATTGTTTAAATTATTTTAGCCATCCTCCAAAGTAGAAAATGTGCTTATGCATGCCAGTTTGGAAGAAATGTCATGTCATTTGTAGAAGTATTATCTCTTTTTTTATATTAATTTTTTGTAGGTAAGAACCTGAAAATATATATATTATATTTACCGTATTTGCTCACAGCTTTCATGTATGATTTTAAATCTGCATGGGATTAATTCATGTATAAGTACACACTTCTGACAATTTCCACGATCTTCCAGAAAACTAATATTTGTAAAATATAACATACAGTACTTGATTTTTGAGGGGGTCTAGAAGGGTTGAACTGATCAAATTTATTTCAAATGTTGTTGAAATTAACAGATACCTTTATAGTTAAAAAATCACAAATGTAAATAATTGCGACTGTTTCACTGTCTTGTATGAGATTTTTCTTGAGAATAACCTAAATGCATATAATCCCAAATATAAAGGAAATATTTTCTGAGACCTTAGTGGCATTTTGATCAGGCTGTAGCTTTTTTTTTTTTTCATTTTTACATCCACCAGCTTTAGAAAGTTGACACATCTCCAAAAACAGGCATAAACAATAATTCAAATATTTACACAGCTGATTTCAATATGGTCAATTTTATGGTTTGAAGGCCCACTTTCCATTTATACTCTTGAAAGATTTTAAAGGTAATACATACTAGCTTTAACTAGCACAGAGCCATAGCAGTTACATTATGGAAAGTAAATACCATGTCTTCAGCTTACAACATTGGCATTAATGTGAATCAGCTCTCCAGGTTTC
Source organism: Phainopepla nitens (assembly GCA_013400175.1). NCBI lineage: Eukaryota > Metazoa > Chordata > Aves > Passeriformes > Bombycillidae > Phainopepla > Phainopepla nitens. The sequence continues at coordinate 426,233 of VXBQ01011625.1, read as the reverse complement.
AGACCAGAGCATGAGTTTAGTATCGAATATTAAACTGAGATTTTCAGGTAAAGAAGCACACTATGGGCTAATGAAGCAGGAAGATCAATTAAGCATTGCTTTCTTATTTTTATTTAAATGCAGAAAAAAATGCAACCATTCCAGACACAGGTGACATCTGGGACTCTTGAGCCCAGCCAAACTATTCCACAGCAGAAAGCTCAACCAGGCTGCAGAGCACTTTTGGCAGAAGTCTGAAACCTCCTTATAAGTTCACAGCATAATTTCAACAGAGCGTCTGTGCCATCCATCCCATGAATCATGACAGTACCCAGAGCAAGCTAAAAGTGCCAGCTCTTCCATGAAGAAATCTTGCTACCACCAAAAACTCCTCAATTTGGGCATATGCTTGCTTATGAGGAGAAACATCTGCTGATATTTTGAGTCACAATATAATCAGCAAATGGCATAAATCTACTTCTGATTTTCCAAGTCTTATTAACAGTAGAAAAATCAGCTAGAAGACATGGAACATTGCCTATTGACAAGGAAGCATTATCTGCATCTAAATAATTTAGCTGCACTGAATTAATAACCAGATGCACCATCCATGAAAGAAGCTGCTGTGTAAATGGTTTAAGAACAATGTAAAAGGATCCCAGTTTCAGACAGCCAATAGTCTAAACACAACACTTGCCATTCCCTCAGAAGAGGAAAACACAGGTGATGAACACAGAGAATGGAAAAAGAAAACAAGACTACACTGGTCAATCTGACTGACAAATAGCCATAGGTCATCAGTTGCCTAAATACTGGTTTGCTTTCTTAGAAACTCATGCACAAAGTTTTTCATTTGCCATCTATTTTTTCAACACCAATCCTCAGGAATGTGCCTGGCTCACCTTTTAAGATAAAAATGCATGTATTAAGGAGAATAGGGTGTACACTTAGTAGATGAGGAGAAAGCTGTGGATGTGTCTATCCAGGGTCTAGCTAGACTTCAGTAAAGCGTTTGACACCATCTGCCACAGCATCCTCCAAGAAAAACTGACTGCTTGCAGCTTGGGTGGGTGGACTCTCTAACGGGTAAAAATCTGGCTGGATGGCTGGGCCCAGAGAGCTGTGGTGAACGGACATAAATGCAGTTGGCAGCTGGTCACCGGTGGTGCTCCCCAGGGCCCTGCTTGGGCCAGTCCTGTTTAATGCCTTTATGGATGATCTGGACATGGGGATCGAGCACACCCTCAGTAGCAGTGCAGGAGACACTGAGCTGGGTGGAAGTGTTGATGTGCTCAGAGGATGGTAGGCTTGCTGGAGACTGGACAGACTCCATCAGTGGGCTGAGGACACAACTGCAGGAGGTACAAGAAGGTGAAGTGTCAGGTTCTGCACCTGAGCCATGCAACAATACAGGCTGGGTGAGGAATGGCTTGGGACAGAAAGGGACACCTGAGGTGCTGGCTGACAGCAGTTGAACCTGAGCCAGAGTGAGCCCCTGTGACCAAGGGGGCCCATGGCATCCTGGCCTGGATCAGCTAGGGATCAGGAGAGGACAGGGAAGTGGNGGTGAGGTCAGTCTCTTCTGCCATGCCTGCAGTAAGAGGAATAGAGGAAATGGCCTTAAGCTGAGACAGGGGAAATTCAGATGAGATAATAGAGAATATCTTTTCAGTGTTAGGGTGATCAAGCACTGGAATAGGTCCCCCAGGGAGGGGAAAGAGTCACCATCCTGCAGGTGTTTAAGAGGCATTTGGATCTGGCACTGGGTGATGTGGTTTAGGAGTTACAGTGGCAGTGCTGGGTGGATGGTTGGACTGGATGATCTCAAAGGTCTTTTCCACCCTGATTATTTTATACCACTACGTGAACTATTCTAAATTCAGCCATGCAATATTAGGTACTAATAAAAAAAATAGGATGCAACTGCACTTTTGCATCACAAGTGTGATATGTGCAGTTTTGAGGGAACACAGCTGCCTGACCATTTGGGGTTCTTCACAGCACAAGTTTTGTGAGCCAAACCTCATTGCTAAGCATTTAACAAGTAGCCTAGAAATATTCAGAATTTTTGTCCTTAAAAAATAGAAACTACCAAAGAAATACTTACAGATATTTACTTTTCCCTAGCATTGGGTTAGAAACCAACTATGGATATGCCACATAGTGAGCAACAAAAGGAATGAATTAAGACTGCAACACTCAAAAACCCTAAGAAGGGATATTTGAAGCAAAAGTATCTGAATAAAGTTTTCTGGCTTTTTTTTTTTTTTTTCCTCAAGGTTAATAATAAGCACTATCTCCTGAAAGTCACACAAAGGATCACTTTTTAAATGGCACTCTGCACAACAGAGAATGATATAGCTGTCACGTAAAAACATCCCTAGAGAAGGAAAACAGTTTCCATATTTTTTAAGCATGTGTTCCCCTGTGAATCTCATAGGACAGGGCAGGTATCTAGATAGATTTCACCTACTCACCTTATGTTCCTCAGTGTCTTTGGGTGCAACTCTTTAGATTCAAAGGTAACAAAAGCTGCTTATTTAGTACAGCAATGTAGTTATTAGGGCTACTGACCTTCATTCTAACTTTAGGAAACTCATCAGAGTACCCTTTCTGTGTTCTGTAACACAAAGCCAAGCAGATTTCCGGAACAGTGTATTTACAGCATATACACTGATCTAAAAATAAAACTATGCCTTTTATGAAGGATTGGGTTACTTCAATTTCTCTTTCCTTCCTTACTTTGAGCAACTTCCCTCCTTATCAGTTTCTTACAATTCACTTTCGTATCACCTTTAAAAACTCCGTATAAGACACGATCTTTCGTCACCTACAGCACTCAGAGTTCCCCATGCACTTTTTAAAATCTGGGATGACAACCAGGGTTTTAGCAGATGACTAACTGCTACTAGTTCTCTTTTGATTTTATTTAGACACAAAGAGGTGCAGATTACAGCTTCCTACAGGCTTTCACAGAATCACAGAACAGCTGAGGCTGGAAGAGACCACTGGAAGCTACACGCCCTGCTCAGGCAGGGTAAAAGCTCTCAGAAGACAGTCAATACCGCCTGATATCAAACACAGCTGACACCACATGCCTTCTCCATAGGAAGTAAATAACCCTTTTCAGGTAAACTAGAATTTTCCCATCCCTGAAACAGGGAGATGAATGGTGGTGGAATTATTTAATTTTACTTGGATAGGAAGTTAACTAAGAATTACATCCACATTTCACATCCACACCCCATCACTCCAAAACTGTTTCAATACAGTGATTCGAAAATGTATTTGGAAGAATATGCTTTCTGTGTTTTTTAATCCTTCTTTCATGCTCCTTTTTTACCCTTCTTTGTTTAACTTGCTATATTTCCCTCTTTTTTTTAAAGCATTACAGCTTCTGGTTCTAGCACAAGAGGGTAATCACACCTTTTGGAATGAGCAAAAATACAAACTGCCTACTTGGTGTTACCACCTGCTTGCCCTGACAAGAGAAAAGATATTCTTGACCTAATACAACAGTGCACATCAACTAAAGTCACAGGTACTTTATGCAGGATTAAAACGTAATATGCAGTAACAACAATGGTCCAAGGCCGAAAAAATTTGGGTTCTTCAACGCCTCGTTTTGAAACACATTCTCTTACTCGGATTAGTGAGGCAGAGCTCATTTCTGTAAATTAGATATTGCCCTGGGCTATGTGTCCCGGCCATGCATAAGGGCTGCCCTGCCCCAAACTTTCTCACCTCCTGCCCAAAGCCTCCCCTACAGATGCCTGTTGATTATGTGCACAGCCATGCAGACAGAACTCCTGCCATTTTATAAAGGACTGTATTGTTGTTGAACAAACAAAGACACAGCCATTTTTCTAGGGAACTAGAAGGATTCCCATTAGATGCAAAAGAAATAGAACTTCTCTTCCCAGAAATAAAGTCTACACTTGCTTTCATCTCCCAAAATCCAGCAGCTCCCAACTTTGCAGCAGACCTTTACAATCAGGATTCTCCAAGTCCTTCACTTTCCAAGACAATGAAAGCAAAGAGTCAGACCATGACCAACATCCACATAAGACACATAGCTCAGGACTAAAGAGGTGCACAGTCCTATTACCATGGTGTCATGCTTTAGGAAACCTATATTTTCAAGGGAAACTGAAGGAAATAGACAAACATTTAAACAGCTAACTCTGGTAGAAAATAAAAATTAATCTGCTATTCAATATTTGATATTGAAGGGCAAGTATAAAATTACACATGGAATATCGCATTCTAAAGTAAAAAGGAGTGTTATGTCTGAGAGTAAAGCTGGAAGAAAGAAACCTGTAAGAAAGTCATAATAGTCCCAGCCCCCATCTCCTCTCTGGATCTGCCTGCTCACACAGATCAGGAGCAGACAATGAAATTCTTCCCTCCTCCCATTCTAAGAAAACAGAGAAAACTGTCAAACTCAAACTGAGCCATAGTGTTTCCTAATCTACAGGGGCTGAGAATATAAATTATATTTGCCTCAGGCTGGTCCAGCAGAGCATGATTTTTGATTGTCATATCCAGTTAAGAAAAGCAATATGCTTCATAAAATGGAGCTTTCTATTTTTGACTAATAAACATAATCTGGTCCAATTTTTAACTGGCTCAACCCATAACAGCGGTATTTCATATCCTCTATGTGTCTATGCACTAGCTCTTTTCCTCTTAAAATGACCATCAGTAAAACAGATTGCCAAATACAGCCAAACTCAAAAAAAAAAAAAAAACCTTTATCAGTGACTCAATTCAGCTCGTTATGATACAGAATTTGATGTTCCCAGCTTTTATATCCCAGACAGATAAATAGCAAATAAGCCTTAAAGAGCTTGCCCTGTACTGGGACACATCACTGTCCAAGAGCTACACACACAGGTTGGAGCTGAGGGACATTTAATGCAGATCTTGCTGGCTTGGCAAGGTTTGCAGAGCACTCACCTTCTGCTCACTGCAGAGATCTGCCACCACTGAACCTGAACTGCTGTGACTCCATGTCCCAGTTCAGGAACACTGGGAAGGTGCCAAGAGACCAGCGAGCTTGGTATTGCATCACACAGCCATGGCCCGTCTGGTGCTCAGCCTGTGGCTGGCACACACTACAGCACTTGAGTTTTGTTTTCCTTTCTGAAAATATTAAAAAGCTATGCAGCAAAATACCATTCAAAACTACTTCTGGTGTTTCTGCAGTTCAAGCTTCAGGTCAACACCAATTTTGGAGTATTTACTCGAGAGCAGAAATTCAAGCTTGGTGCTCTGTAACCATGAGAAATAAAGAAAATGAACCTAAATCACATCTCTTCTAGCACCTCAAGAACAAAACAGCTGGCAAGAAAATCAAATTATTTCAAGGAATGATAGATTCACTACTTGTTTGCTGTCCTTGCCTTCCTATATATATACTTTTCTTTCTCAGTGTGGTGGTTAGTCTTACAATGGTGAAGCTTTTAACATACTAACTGGAGAACATACTAATCCAATTATGATGCTGTAGGCTTTTCTTAATATTCCTGAGAGTTGTATTGGTCGTGGATAGATGACTAAGTACTTGGGATTCTTTTTTCCCCCTTTTATTTCATTGAGAAAGCATGGAACTGGCATTTTGACTGTGACATTTATTTTGCTTTATTCTTCCAGTGAAGAGCCACAACAAAGGTTATGCTTTCAATGAGTATTTGAAGAGCCAAAGAGTAAGTTTTGCTTGCAGTTATTAATTTTTAGTTGTAAGAGTATATACTGCTGTCCAGCAAGTAATTCTGTCTTTAAGTCATAAAACCTTAATATCATTCCTGCTGCAACATTTCAAAAGTCACCCCATGTTACTGCTAGTTTCATCTCCTTTCCCTTCTGTCACCACTTCAGCATATCATTTTTAAGGTATCTCTAAATTAATCATGAAAATTGTTTTACTTAATTTCTTTTATCACCACAGGGTCAGCATTTCACTCTATAACCACTTCATATTTCCTCAGCTGTCACTGTAAAACAGCCTTATAGTAGATCACATAAGTCCTCAGCACTATGGTACTATCAGGAAGTGCTCTGCCACAAACATCTCTTTTTTGAGGGAGATCCATTTAGCACAGCAAATTCTGTATCCTCCCTGCTTTCTTGTCCCTGTTGTCAAGCAGCTGGTCCCTAACTCCCAGTGCCCTTACTGGTGCATTAGATAAAGGTTTTCAGGTTCCCTTTCCCATCCAATTCTCCAGGTGTGGTTCAGCACCTCTTTGAAAAGGAAAGCTTCCACACCAAAGCTCAAAGGATAGGCAGCTGAAAGCCTAGGAAGCAGGGGGCATTGGAAGGTCTACAAAAAATCCTAGTTCTTCATTAATGCAAACCAGCTACACCTAGCACACAGAGTCACAGAGTGGAAGACTGCAGTAGCTGATGTATTAAATACCTGAGAACAACCAGCAAGTACAAATTCATCATGAACCTCTTGGTGTGCACAACATAACCTGTGCATTCGGGAAGCAGGCAATGCTGAGCTTAAATTGTGTTTTAAGACATCACGTGAAAAGACTGGGGAATTCTCATTCCGATAATTATCATTCCCCACAAACAAGGGGCATATGTGTCATTCACAAGATGATACTTCTGGCCCTATTTTGAGACAGTCAAGGGCTGCTCTGTTCAGATTTGTAAGGTCTACATAAACTTAGCAGTTAAGTCCCATTATGAAAAGCTACTTAGGAACAACTCTGAAAAACATCTGATTCTATAACATGCTTTTGAAAGTCAGGCAAGGTAGATAATTCCCTCTGTTAATATGGACTCTGATCACACTGGAAACTAGGACTTTACACCTGTTAGTTTTAACGAGTGGCAAGATATAGATACCCTTTTTTCACAGCACTGAGGCTTATCTCTGAAGGCTGAAGCCACTGTGAGTCAACAATGACACTTAGAGAACCAAATCACGGCACTTCCCTCTCTTACAAATGGAAGGTAACCAAGAACTTTACAGTTCTTGAAGATGACAAGAGCACCTGCTGCTTAACAACCATTTGGGCCAAGCCCAGCGCATGCAGATGGCAGCACTCGGGGTGACGGGAGAAGTGGACGGTCCACACTGGGAAAACGAGGCCCTCCCGCCTCTCACAGCAGCGGGAAGCCCCGGCCACTTGCCCTCACGGGCTCGGTGGCCGCCAGTTTTCAGCAAGGCGACCTCTCGGCTTTGATCCGGGGAGCGACTGGTAAGCTCACCCCAGGGAGCGCCCGCAACCCGCCACCAGGTTCCACGACCGCCTCCAGCCGGACTCTGACACCCGCCCTCACCTTCCACCAGCTCGTCCAGGCTGGTGAGCTTCTTGCTGCCATCGATGGTGTAGATGGTGCGGACCCCCTGGGGCAGGTTCACGTTGTCCGACAGGGACCGGGTGAGCTCCACCAGGAGGGCGTCGAAGGAGCGGAAGCGGTCCGGGGAGATGGCGTACACCAAGCCCTTGAAGTACCTGTCCCCGTTGCGGTAGAATCGGGCTTTGCGCGCCTTCTTCTCGGAGCTGAGCGCCTGTAGGGTGCGGGTGCGGTAGAGGCTGCAGTGCGCGCTGTGCGCCGGGCT
>VXBQ01011625.1:325810-418234 GCA_013400175.1 Phainopepla nitens | reverse complement strand
GCTCCTGCCGGGCCGGGCCGGGCCGGGCGGGCGCGGGGGCGGCGCCAGCTCGGAGCGCGTCCGGCGCGGGGGCGGGAGCGGTGGTTCGCGGGGAGGGAAAGGGGTTCTTCTAGGAAAGGAGAATTTGGGGCCGCAATAGGTAGTGCTGCCCTTTTGGTGGTCGTCCAAGGGCCCCTCAACCCTCAGGCGCACCCGCGGAGCTGCCCTCCAGCCCTCTCCCGGCTTTGCGTGGCTCAGTGGTTGCGTTAAAGCGCTAAAAATGCTCCTTCTGTACGGCCCTTAGCCTAAAATTAATCCCGCGGGGCAGAAAACTACTCATCCCTGTCATTTGTTGGCGGAACTGCTTTAAGGGGCGTTTAGCGATAGGACGTGGGGTAATGGGTTCAAAGTGAGGGTAGGTGTAGATTGGATATCGGGTCAAAATTCTTCCCTGTGAGGGTGGTGAGGCACGGGCACAGGTTGTCCGGAGAAGCTGTGGCTGCCCCATCCCTGGTAGTGTTCCAGGTCTGGTAGAACGGGGCTTTAAGCAAATCTTGCGCTGTGAAAGGCATCCCTTCCCATGGCAGAGGGTTGGAACTAGATCAGCTTTGAAGTCCCTTCCAACCCAAACCATTCTGTCATTCTATGATTTTTCTTTTGCATTTGCCACCACCTCTCTCTGAGGACTCAAATAAACCCATTCACACAGCCTAAACCTCCTAAATGTGCTGCAGCCCACGTTTCATGGTTTCCCCAGGCATCTCCTCAGTGCTCCTGAGGTTGCTCAAGTCAAATTCACTTTTCATAGAAAGGGCCAACAAATGCGCTGAAAGAAATGTAATTTCAACTTTTTTCCAACTTATTTTCAACTATTACAGAACACATTTTCTTTCCTTGGCACAATGAGAATGTAAAAAAAAAAAAAATGTAAAAGCTTTTACAACTACATACATGTTTTCGTGCATTTTTAGGTCTCTAGTGTTGGGAAATTGCAGTAGTGTTGTCATTACAGGTGACCACAGTTTGTGCTCTTCTGTCCAATATTCTTTGCCACATTTCTGATAGATTTATTATTTTTCTTTTTTTATGTTTTGAAATACCAATAAAATCGAGCACTTTCTCACCATTATTACTGAGTTTCTTACAAAGTAGATTAAACATCAAGCTATGATATTGTAAAGATGATACATAGAAAACATCAGTGAGTGAAACTCACTCTTTATTGAAGTGCCAACTTCTGTGATGCCTGAAAACCTCCACAAGCAAAATGAAATGCTAAACCATGGAGCTGGATTATCTCCTCTGGTGGTAAAATCAACAAAAGGAACTGAATGAGAGGGTATTTTGTTACAGTCAGGGCATGAATACACTTGCTAAGATTAGACATGCAGGTCTTGCCTAGGAATCAGGACCTAGAAGCCACAAAACAGTATGGATCAACTTTTTAGACTAGTTTTGATACATAGTTTCTAGTCCTGATTACAGGCAAAGTTATGCAGACAAAATTCAAACTCACCTATGTAACTTTGCTCTCAGCTGCAAAGTTATAAGTTTTTCCAAATTGTACCACACTGCATGGGCATGCCTGGCCTTTGCAGAACAAATCACATTTCTTAGTTCAAACCTCATCTGAAGGTTATTTGGAGTAACCTTTTTCCATTTGCTCAGAAGCAGGTGACAAAAGCCCAGGGAAGTTTAATTCCCCCCTTGTACACACCTTTTGTCTCTCTGACCTGCTAACTATTGCCACAGGACAGTGCTCAACTGTGTGCAGAAGTCTAATGCAGACTAATATGTAAGTGTATATATAGATATATATGACTTGAATTTAATGTTATGGCTGTGTCTGTGACTGAATATAGGTTGGAGAATCCATTGCCAGGGTTAGAATTTTGCCAGCTTCAAGTTGTTTTCCTGGGTGGTAGGATATATCACATGCAGGACTTCCTCTAGCTTCTGGAATCTCAAGCTAGGAATGGGTTGGAGGGAAAGGAATTTTATGCAACCTCTGGTAAAGTAAAGCTGAAAGGGAATTCTCTAGCTTTGACCAGGAAAGTTCTCTGTCCTCCTCAAAGGGAACTCCTGCTAAAGAGAATTTTCAGGGTCTGTAGAGCAACTGTGTTTTATACAGTATATAAATGTGAAATTGACTCCTGGTCTGTAAAACTAAACTACTTCTATATTAAGAGGCTATTTACAGAGAGGCTGGGATTAGATCTGCATATGTAACTGCAACTGCCAAGGAAATTCCTAATGACACCTCAAACATGGTCCTACATCTTCTTCTTTTTTTTTTTTTTTTTTTTTTTGGTTCTCTGCAGATGTTATATGGTTTTTTAATAAGCTCTGTAAGCCCTTGTGGAGAATGGCTCACAGTGCTTCCATTAGTGTGTATGTTTTGCCTTTTCCTTGTCACCTTGTTTCCCCTACAGAGTTATCTGTAGTCAAACTGATGTTTTAAAAGGCTTTCCAAGATGAGGAATATAACCCCAAAACAACCCCATATGCAACCGAAGGACATTTGTTGTTACACTTTAGAAAATTAATGTGATTAGTATGCAGTCCTGTATGGAACTGACCTATGCATTTCCACTGTCTTCTTCCAAAATAGGGTTGACAAATTAGCAACTCACTTTACAGCAAGCAAGGTTACATGTATAAATGATACCCTATTTATTAACCTAAATCTCCAGACACCATTAAAATATGATTATCATTCATTCTTGTGATGCTCTTGTTCCGTAGATATACATTTTCTGTTTGAATAGAAAAGAGCTGGCAGTTTTCATGTCCACCTAATTAATCAGTTCTCTTGCCTGACTTTGTTTAGTTTTTTTCCTTTCTCTTTTATTGTGGTAGGCATAATGAATTCTTGGTTGAAATATCTTCCTATATCTAGGAGAGCTCCTATGTGGTTTTGTTGCTTGATTGGTTGTTTTAAAACAAGCAAGCCCTGTGAGAAATTTCTAAAAGGAAACTAAGAAATGTTTACTATGACATGCAACATCTTTTTTCCTTCTGTTACCTGAACTCTTTACCTTCATGGTTGTAATCAGTGACATTCAAGTTACTTAGAGCATTTAATAGGATTGATAGGTGAGATTCAGTTCACAATTAGAGTTTACAGTGGGTGGCTTTAGAAAAAAAATTATATATCTGGCCTTTATATTTAGCCCATTGACTTTACCATGAAAATAATAATACATAATGTTGCTAAAGAATGAAAAAAAAAAAAACACCATAAACTTGGGGTCTATTGACTGAAGATTTTATTTACAGAAAATATTATTTGAATAATTAAATAAGGAAATGTTTACTTGCAGCACCAAGGATACCAAATTTGAGTATTTAAGCAATTAGATAATTATTTGCAGTGATTTGTTTTCAAACCAATAAAGTTAGAATGCTTTTAAAATATTAATACAATAAAATCTCTCAGCATCCCTGTGAGATTCTGTGCCCTACTTCATGGATGCATAAAATGGGAAACCAAAAGTTTAAGCAACTTGACCAAGGAGCAGAGAAATATATCAGTGTAGGTGGAATAAGGAAGATCTTCAGTCCTTAGTGAGCCATCTATGCCCAGGTGGCCAAGAAGGCCAGTGGCATCCTGGCCTGGGTCAGCAATAGTGTGGCCAGCAGGACCAGGGCAGTGATTGTCCCTCTGTACTCAGCACTGCTGAGGCTGCACTCCACATCCTGTGTCGAGTTCTGGGCCCTCACTGCAATGAGGATATTGAGGAGCTGGAGTGTGTCCAGAGATGGGAAATGAGAGCTGGGAAAGGGTCTGGAGCACAAGTCCTGTGAGTGGCAGCTGAGGGGGCCAGGGGTGTTTTGCCTGGAGAATAGCTGGCTCAGGGGAGAGCGCTCTACCCCTCTGGAAGGGGGTGATAGCCAAGTGAGGGGCAGTCCCTCCTCCCAAGTAAACAAGGATAGGACAACAAAAAAATGGCCTCAAGCTGCACCAGGAAAGGTTTAGGCTGGATATCAGGAAAAATTCTTCACTGAAATGGTAGTCAAGCATTGGAAGAGGCTGCCCAGGGAAATGGTGGGATCATCACCCCTGGAGGTACATGAAAGATGTGTAACTGTGGTACCTGGGGACATGGTTTAATGATGGATTTGGCAGTGCTCGGTTAGCAGTTGGACAGGATGATCTTAAAAGTCATTTCCAATCTAAACAAATTTATGATTTCATAATCTCATTATGAAGCTGTTCTTAAAATAACACTTCTGGATGAATGCAAATGTTAGTGTGAGTGTTGTTGAATATTGAATTATCTCTATACAACTTAATAGAGAAATGTCATAGGGAAATGTGTCATAGGGAAATGTGTGAGTCCAGGATCTGTGATAAGTCTGTGTATGTATTTAGAAGGCCTCAGAATTATTCACGAGTTTTGATAGATTAGATGGAAATGCCATTCAGTTACTTTTTACATTACTTTGTTTACTTCCCAAAGGATAACTTTGTTTTTAAATTTGTCTTTAAGAATATTTCTGAACATCTATTTAAGACTTTTGAAAGTAGTAAAAAAATATGAATAAAAGCCATATGAAACTAATGTTGAACCAGAAACACAAAAATATATAGAAAAAAAAAGACCCTCAAATTATGTTCTGTTTCAATTTGCTGTACCAAAGACTCAAATGTGTCAAAACCCTTCCCAGCAAGGTCCTGGTAAAGGACCCATAAACCCTCCTCATGTTTGGGATTTCATATCAGCAAATAGCTGCTCAGGTGAGTGGTTTTGCTGTCATATCCAGTATTTTTTTTTCCTCCAGATTAGCATCTTTCTGCAGAACATCTCTAGCACTTTGCTAATATTCAACAGAGACATTCTGTCCTATTTTCCTGTTCCTGATGTAGGAATGTATGAGAGGAGTGGGATGCTACCTCCACCCAGAGTAGCATGAATGAAGTTGTAGAATATTCACAAAATAAGTAAATGCATCATGCAAGCCTAGTTTTTCTGTTGTAGTGAATATCTTGAAAGAGCTAGGTACCCTCTCAACCGATTCCTTCTGAAATCAGCTGAGATCTCAGCCCTTTTGCACTCCAGGAAAATTCAGCTCCTGGTTATAACTGGTTATTCAGAAATACGAGGTAATGATCCTCACCCAGTCAAGCTGGATGAGAGATGGCCACATTCAATAAATTGGGTATGTTTTTTTATGATATAAATAAATGCCTAACTCTCTGTGCCCATACTGGTGTATTGTATAAAGGTCTCCAGGCTCCTTTCTCATTAAATTCTCCAGGTGTGATTCAGCATTGCTTTGAAAAGGACAGTTTCCAAATCAAAGCTCAAAGCATGCACAGCTGAAAGCCTAAAGAGGAGGAGGCATTAGAACACCTACAAATTGTATGTCTGTGCTAATGAATCTACATTGCAAAATATTGGTGAACTTCTTTTTTTTTTCAACAGTTCAAGGCTGTCACAATGACTTCTATGACTCATTTAGGCTTTGCATATGGCAAATTTCATCTATCCAATACCACAGTAACGGAATAAAAATAGCTTAAAACTTAGATAATTTGAAGAGAAGAAAGGCATGATTTACAGATAAAGAAATCTTTTACTCATCTATTTTTTTCTAGCATATTTAGAAAGAAGTCATTAGCGTTTTTAAAACAAATCTATTACCTTTTTTTGCTGCTAACCCCGTCATAATTTTTGTATAATTATTAATAATTTTAATTCCTTTTGTTGCTGTTTCATTACAAGACATAAAAATTCTATATTTTCAATAGAGATGGCTGTCTGGATAGATGCTATAACTCTGGTTGAACAATCCATGATCCAGGATAAAATGGATCATTTAATCTGTTGTCTTACTTAAAAGTACAATAATTCATATGGTATTAAAAATAGGAAAAAATGTAGGATCTTGAAAAAACCCCGAGGAATTATGTTATTTCAGATTTTAAATAACTTATAAGGACAAGATTCCAATAAATCTTTCAAAGATCACTGCCAACAGTTATTTGTTATAGCGAATTACCAGTATAATTAAAAAATAAAAAATTAATGTGTATTCTGAGACAGTTACGTCGGCAAAGATGTCTAAAGTAAACTGATGCCCCAAACCTGATGGAAACAGCAATGAAACAATAAAGCCTATTCTGAAACAAATGAGCTGCTAAAGGAACTTCTAAAAAATGTAATTTTATAATATGATGGTTACTGAAGCAAAGCCAACTACATAGAATTCTCTCATCTACACTCCTATTCCTAGATGTTTTTTTCTCACTGACCTGGGGCTGCTGCTCTTTTTTGAATCTGATATTTGCAAATTTGAATCTGGGAAATGTTCTTAGAAGAACAATAGCCCTCACCTCCCAAAATGTCATAGAGCTGGAAGTTGAGATAGCATATTTAGGTTGCTTTGAGAACAAATCTATTTTATAGTGTAGCTATATACCAAGAGCATCAGCAGGCAATAGAACAACTGCAGAGAAAGAAATGAGTAATAATTTTCCCCCTTGCTTTCTTCCATGTCACAGTTGACTTCACTGGCTTCAGGGGCCTTTTCATCCAAGGAATGATTTTTTGTAAAATAGGAGGAGAATGTACAAATGACATCTATTGATAGTACGACCAAGATGCAAGAAAAGGTGAGGTACCACATTGCATCAGAGCAGTCGGTACAGCAAAAAGACAGATTTTCCAGCTCACAAACCTCTCACATCCAAAAAACCAGCAATATATTAGCACCATTTAAAAGCAATGTTGCTCTAAGAAAAATTACTTGAGCAGTTTGTTATGTTAATCAAAGTTAAGATCAGAGTGGCATATTAGCAAGGGAAAAGCAGCAGATTTAGAAGCCTTGTGATACAGACAGTAAAATGGGTGATTGTTGCCTGTGGCAGCTAGAGGCAGAACAAGGAACTGCCATGAAGAACAACACTGGATGTAAAAAAGACCTCCTGATTTTACATTGGATCTGTGAATTCCAATACCTGGAAGCAATAGGAATTTTATTCCTTAGGTTTACTTTCTCGACCTTGTAACTCCCTTGAGGATTTTGAAAATCATAATTAATGCAGTATAGAATGGTGATGCTTTACAGTAATACCTTGAAGATTGGAGAAGTGGAATGACTTGTAGAAGTAAAGTCATATACATATATAAGGATTAGTTTCTACTCCAAGGTGGAGTAGATACTCACCACTGGGAAACAGAAGAAAAGAAAGGGGGGAATGAACTGTTGATTAGAAATTTTGGCTAAGCTGCAAGAACAGCAAATGCAGCCTTTCACTTTTTTCTTTGTCTGAAGACAATCAGATGCAGTATTTAATTACAAAATAGGAGAGACTTTCAGAATAAGCAATTGCTGAATGTAACTTATATTCTGTTAAACAATAACCAAATTTTATGTATTTAGAAGGAATAAAATCATAGAAAGCCATTATTTCTGGTCTGTTGATATGTTTAGGGTGAGCATGACATTGTCTGTGGATGCATATCTTGCTTTCAAAGCCTGCATATGGGCCTTATCCTTGTTGCTGCTTGGCTGTGAACACCCTCAGCCATAGTGATATTCCCAATGATAGACTTTATAAAGTGTCAGATCCTCAACTTGTTTTGTATTGTACAAATACAGGAATGGAGATTATCAGGAAGGGTTGCAGAAATTGGTAATGAGAGTTTTACGACATTATTTAAGGATCTGTCACCTAGCCAGCTACTGAGGGAGACTGAGCTATGTCCCCTTAGAGTGTTTTCACTCTTTTTGTGCTAATATATGCTTTGTGCACATCCTAGAGACTGATTTCAGCTTAGATCTCTCATACCTTATTTTAGAGAATTTTTGCATCTAAAGAAAGGTGTTGTTCTGGAGGTGAGAGATCAAACCCAATCCTGGCCTTCCAGGATTGTGTGACTTGTTTAGTAATTATGGTGTGAATATTTGCATGTGTGTTGTCAAATTTACTGGAGAATGGCATACTGCTGTTTTGTTCCTAATTACCAGCAAAGGTTTTATTTAACTTCAGCAAAATTATTCTGTCTGTTCATTGGCACAGTGCAAAATGAAGTTGAGTCAATAAGGTCAGCTTGGGTACAGGACAGAGAAAGCAGCCACTTGGCTCTCATTTGATGAGAGTGTTGCTTTAGTCTTTAAAAGGAAATCAGATGCAGTTTCGTGAAAATCCTTAATCTTCTCCTGTTCTTTCTCTATCAGTCATACTTTAGTTTGCATGCTTTTGTACTCTGTGTCTCTGACATGAAATCTATACATCTGAGTTTTTGCTGCCAGCAAAGCCATTTGCATTAGGAGCAGAATGATGTCTCTCAACCACTACAGCCAGCATGGTTGAGGTCCAGTGGGAACTTTGCCAGATTGAACTTTTGGCCTTAATAAAATAATGTAATGCTGCTTTGGGACTTAATTTTTGACAGCAACATTGTGAATATCACATTTGTTTTCTCCAGATGACTTAGATTGAAATTATTGCTGCTTTATGACTTCTTATTTTAATTTTTCCTTTAGGACTGCTGATCCTGACAGGTCTGGAAAGAGAAAAGGATCTGACTTGTCAATAAATAAGGAAACTATGAGAGGTAAGTGGAGGAAATCTGGTGAGCTTCTTTGGTCCTTGAAAGTGAACGACTTGTGCAAAACCAGCCATATTTCCTCCAGACAGGGTAGTAGTCTGTGCTGCTTTGTAAAGAGCTGGAAATAATATAGAATTAAAGCATTTGCATAGAGATTATCAAGTGCAGCCAACTCTTATTCTTGAGAAGGCAGAACCTTAAGCAAAATAATTTCAAGGTCAGTTGTGACTCAATTAGGAATAATTCTTATTTATACTTCTAGCTGAGAGGCAGAGGAGATGAGGGGGGCACAGATGAAGGGGCACAGAAGCTGACTGCTGATAAAGAGAGCAACTGTGGCTACAGGCACAAAGTAACCTTGGGCTGTTCCAGAGTCCTCAATATATTTGCTGAGCCTGAATTTGGAACAAAAGTAATAGTTTCGAAACTTCTTTTTTCCCTTGAAGGAAAGTCAGATGCTAGAGTCTAATTAGAAATAAAGCCTTCTCAGAGAACTTAAGGTATTTTTTCAATATGAACTTTGTCAAACCTCAGAGATGTGAGATTTTAAATGCAATAAACCCTTTGGTTCTGTGGAAGTAAGGAGAAGCAAACCATTCCCAGAGTATTTAGTTTTAGCTCTTCCCTGTTTCCTTCTATAACGATAATGGATTAAGTGCAACGAGTACACTGAAAGGACTTAGTGCTAAACCCAGAGAGGTTACAATCACAAGAATTTGTCTGGAAGGGGTGTGCCTTCAAGTAGTAATTCATCAACTGAAAAACCTTACCCATGTGTTTGTAGAACAGGAACATAAATACTGCTGACTAACACGAGTTGCAATAAAATGTACTGGGAAGAGATTTTTCCTTACTGTTAAATATTTGGCATTTTATTTTTTTTTCCAGAATTAGAAAATTCTTTAATCACTCCTATATTGTTCTCCTGCCATATATAGATAAAAACTGAACGGCTGAAGTACAGGGAAAATAAAAACCATACACAGCTACTCAGTTACAAACACAGAATCTTTTTCCCTCAGTCATGTAAGTCACTAGATCTAGGCTATTGTGTAGAAGCCAGTGGTGAATTCTAACGGTGAGAAAAGTCCATGAAAAAAATCTTTCCTGGAAGGATTCTACTCTTTTCTGGTGGAGTTCTCTTAGGAAATGTGATAGCTCCTACAGGTCTTCATAAAAAAAAATGAAAGTTCTATCTCTATGTATTTTTATATCTACACACAAACATATATTGTCAGTGTGTATTCTACTTTATAGAATAGAAACTGTAACACCTGGAAATGAGTAGTTAGCCAGAGCAGATAACAGGGAATTAGGCTTATTAATCTGCTTAACGAGGACATATGCCAAAGTAGTTTAAATTGTGCTAGTTTGCAGTTCCATTCTTATGTAAGAGGGATTCAAATTTAGCAAGATGTGCAGGGGTAAAAAAAAGATTATTGTTCATTCAAAGTCCAAATGCAAGTGTAGTAACTGTCCTACTTCAGTGTTTCACCCATTAATAGACAGGTTGGTGGTCCAATCTGAGCTGGGTTTATACCAGCTGGGATGGTATAGACCTGATTGATGTGCAAAGCTACATTTTTCAGCAGCTATTCCATCTGTTCCCTTGTCTGATCCTCTACTGGCAAATTAGTCATAAGTCTGCTTTTATCATACTATGGAAATATTTCTAGTTTGATTTTTTAAATTTTAGTTCTATTTTAATTGGGCGGTTGTGTGTCCCACTGCCACTTTTATTTTGAATGGCAAGAAAACAACTTTGCTCTGAGCATGGTGGAACTTTTGCCACCTTGCTGCTCACTTACTCTAGGGCAGGTTAATTCTCAGAGACTTAGTGACCTCTGAAATTGTAGGTCAGTATTCTTTGGCCTGGGAACATCTATCACATGGAAATGTTGTGGATTAAACAAGAAGAATAGAGAGAGGATTCATATTTAGTTTGTGAAATATTTCTTACACGAAAATAATTTTACAAGATCTTAATTTTGTTCTTTTTTTTCCTTACTTGGTTTGTTATTGCTTTTATTTTATCCTTCCTCCCCTCTGGAAGATTTTTAAGTGTGGGAAAAAAGGCGGCACCGACTTTGCAACATCTGTCTTTGTAGTCGATACATGGGTTTAATACTGCTCAGCCAGTTGTTGAATGGTGGAGGTTTTGTCAGTATTTGAGGAAAAACCGTCTTCTGAGAGCCGAGAGCTCAGTCAGGGAAGACTGGTTGTACCGACATCGGGTTTGGTCAGATTATTCTGCCATCTTGTGGGTAATTCGGAGATGTGGAGGATTTTCTCATGTTTATTTTAGAAATACAAGTTTTGTATCTCTGTAATATGTGCAGGAAGAAAATTTTGGTGTTGTTATAAGAGAGGATAAAAGGTGAAAAGAACACAACTTCCGAATGCATCAGGTTGTTTTTTTTTAACTAATTGTGTGTTTGCATCCCATTATGCAGCTTAATTATTTCTCCCTTTCTCATCTCTTTTCTTAAGTTAAGGAATGCAGTTGTTACTTATGACATTTAACAGCAGTAAAAAAGGCAAAAATAAATAATATTTTCTGGAGTACAGTTCTTTGTCTATTAGGAAAAAACCTAACAAGCCTATCCCCCTCCCCCCCAGTAAAACAGAATGAACAATCTCCCACTTTTGCCTTAAATATTCCTTTCAGAGCAGATTGCTTGGCTGCTGTGTCTTTGTACCTCTGTTTCTCAGAGGTACCTCTGGTGAGTATGTGTGACCTATTGCTGTCCTGCTCTTCTTCAGTCCTCTGCTGGGTTAAGCTGTTTCACAGCAAACTATTGGATGTTTCTCTACTGAGAGCTAGGAAGGACTGGAGGAAGAGCTTATGCATAACCATGGAATTTTGTAGCTCACAAATTTCTAGTTAGACATATCTCAGTCTATGTGCTATTGTGTACTGAAAATAAATAGGTGATTTGTGTTGTGTACATTTCTGATGGTAAAAAAAAAAATGCTTGGGGAAAGGCTACTTGATGATGTTGACATTAACATAACACAGACCCATCTCTTTGTGCAATTCAGAAAAACAATATTTGGAAGGCACTGGGTGAATTCTTGTTGCCTTATTGCTATTGCACAAGTGTGCAGGCTCTAGCTGAGAGTAATAAGTTGTAAGAAGTGATATCTTCTTACATATCATAAAATCATAGAGCAGTTTGGGTTGGAAGGGGCCTTTAAAGGTCATCCAGGCACCCATCCAACCACCTCTGCAATGAGCAGGGACATCTACTAGATTGAATGAATGCGTGTGTATATATACATACATACATACATACATACATACATACATACATATATACACACACACACACATATATATATATATATATGAAATGTCTAATACCCAAAGAGTTTACCTTTAAAGTGGGCCATAAAGAAGAAGGGGAAAAGAAAGGACTTTTTATCTTCATTTGAAAACAGGGAATTAGTACAGCAATATTGTGGTGAGACTACTACCACTTGAACTTGTATTTCCTTTTCCCCAGACCCCTTTCATCTTTACACTTTCACGCATTGTGAATTATTTACAATGGCAGCAGATCAATAGGAAAATAACACAAGTGAAGGGTAAAGAAGCAGGTCTAAAGTCCAGTTTAAAGAAAAATATCCCAAATCTTTCTACCTTTCTCTGAAGCTAGAAAACATGCAGACTCACCCTTACAGGGTACTGCTCCTTAGGATGTTTTTTCTCTGATGGAAAACAGAGGGAAAATAGGTACTAAAAAAACACCAAAAACTGCACAAAGTATATTCATGGTATCTTTTGAATGAGGCCCTACAGGCTGTGACACAAGGTAGCTGCTTCTCCTAAGAAGCCAGAGCTATTTAATGGAGAAATATCCCTGAGTGCCTTGATCCTCTTCTCAAAGGAAACAGAGCTTTTGTTTGGTTCTTTATTATTAAAAAATACATAGGTTCTGACAGGTTCTGTCAGTTTTACCTCTGCTGCTTAAAGCTGACCCTTCCCCAGGTGTCTTTGTCTCTGAAAAAAGTTAATTTTCCTGTCAGCTCTTCAGCTCCCTCTGTTCCCTAGCTGAGGTACTATCTGTGGTATTGTGTTTGCTGGTGAATTAATAAACTACAGCAGACTCTGAACTGTGTCATTGGAGTAATTTTACAGGTTTGTTTTTCGTGATTTTTGTGCGGGAGAAGCTTTTTGTAGAAGGGAACACTGTAAATGAGGGTAACTGTTTAATCAAGTGCACCCAAGTTCAAAAGGTTGTGCATTAAAAGACATGTAATTGATTTTTAGCTGTAAATGGGGAAATACTTCACAGATCCCAGACTACTTATTAATCTCATCAAAAGTGGGTTTTGTGGTTTGCTGTTGTGGTTAAATAGTTTGTTTGCCTTCTAAGAGAAAACAAAACTGGAAGAAACAAGCAGTACTGAAATAGAAGGTTAAAAATAAGTGAAGAACTAAAAGAACTAAACAAATAACTCTCTGCTTCTGAGGTAACAGTACTGTAGGTAACATGCAAAAATGACAATTTACATTAAATTTCCTAAAAATTAGTTTGGAAGAAAGTTAAAATTAAAATAACTGGAATAACTTTTTAAGAGGTTGTAGTGGCAAGGTTTTAAGAATCTCTTACAAACATTGCAGAGAAAGCAGGAACAAGACAAGGATGTTGAAGCTTGAACACCGTCAGCAAAACTCCAGGCATAAGACAAATCAGAAGACATGTTGTCCTTGCTAAAAGGCAAATGAGATAACTACACAAACACAGCTACATCAACAAGAACCAGAGGACTTGCAAAGCAACTCCTCGGAGTAATTGTAAAGAATAAAAAAGCCATAATTTTGCAGAGCTGGAAATCCACTTACTCAGAGCAATGTGATATCAAAAAAAGATACTGGTACCAGCCACCTGGTGTACTGATCTGCACAATATTAGTTGAATTAAAAGTAACTTTATTTTTGATTTTATATAATATTTCTGGTCATCTAACAAGATATTAAGCTTTTTTTTCAGTTCTTTTGGTTCAGATCTCTACTACAAGGTCATCTGCCTCTTTGCCTTAAAATATATCTATTCTATCTTGCTCCTCAGCTAATATTTTCTGTGCTCTCAAATTGTTTTCCCAGAGTAGAGAAACGAAACTATTTTGACAGAATGCTGACAGACATCCAAACAAAACTGCCGCACAAGACAGATCTTACCCTTTCAGTGCAAGTGGAGAAACTTAGAGTTCTTTAATGAAACTAGAATTTTAAAATGAGATTTGTGATCTTTATTGCTGCTCATACCTTGTTCTTTACAAATAAGATACCTTTCTTTACATTTGGGTGCTTAATTCTAATTGAGAGCAGCTGGGTGTTCCATGCTGCAGAGAAAGATGATGGGCTATGTGCTAGCACTTAATTAAAACTTGTAATGATACTCAATTGTATTCTACAGATACTATGATGTTTGAATGCCAAGGAGTGGATTTTGCTATTTAAAACTCTGTGTCCTGCTAGGTTCCTGATTAAGCACAGGCTCTGTGCAAAGCTTACCAATATGTTGTATCTGAGGTTTGAAGTCTGCATAGTGATTTGTATGTTCAGGCTGAAAAGTTTAAAGATTCAAAGGAAACAAGAATCATAGAGCAACCACTGGATTGGAAGAGATGTCTGGAGGTCATTTTGTACAACCTCCCATTCAAAGCAGGACCAGCTTCAAAGTTAGATCCAGCTTTGTCAATATCATGTAGCAGAGAATTATACAGACAGAATTAGAGTTCCGAAATTTCTTTGATGTAAAGCTGTTAAACAAGCCACCAGAATCTGTTTCACATACTCCATCTGTGAAGCAAAGATAATTCTTGCATAAATACCCCCAAAGTATTTTGATCTGTCTGGGTAAAACAAGCGCTTGAGACAGGAGCAGTTCCCTTCAGTTCGAGGGTAAAATGATTTTTTTTTCTCCTTTTCTTGAAGATGTGGAAGTATAAAAGAAATGTTGCATTTCCTGTCAGTATCAATGAGGATTACAAGCACTACTAATATCCTTTCCATTGAGTAAATAGGTCAGATTCATATTTTCTTGTTATTTAGAGTTTGAATTGCCCATTTTGCTGTTCAGCCACTTAGGGGAGATGCTGTATTTGTAGACTGCAAAAGTTCTGAAAGCTTCTAGTTTTTTCCAGTTCATGCAACTATTCACATCAGGGAGGATAGAAATGTAATCCTATAACATTATTTATATGAACTGAAATGAAAAGGTCGTTTTCTAACTGTGCTGGCTTTAGTCTTCTCCCTGAACACTGATGAATAAATAAGGAGACTCGAGCTGCTCATGTTAGTGACAACGGTTGAGCAGGTAGCTAAGTCCAAACAAGAATCCCCACACCGAAAGCACAGTTACATGCACTGACTGGACAAAAGGTTACAGTTCTCTGGTTTTTTACTGGTAATACTAGATTGAAGTCTTCTATATAGAGCAATTAATTTTCAAAACCCTCTCTGAAAGCCTTCTTGTTTTGCTAGCCTTCAGTCCTGTTGCAAAGGTGAAGAAATCTGCAAGATGTAATTTGACTAAGATCATGTCAGTCAATGACAAGAAGAGGGAAGTATTGGTATACCCTCTGCCTTCTAACTTTTATTTCAGCCTTGTAGTGCAGATTGACAGAGCAAGGCCAGGGCAGGCAGATCAACTGGCACAGAATGTGGGGGCTAGGTATGAAATACAGGGATCCTGGCAGATGGGAGGGATTTTGAATAGCAGAGTATGGGCAAGGGATGGCAGAAGGATTGATGAAGAAACATCTTTAATATCTGCTACTCACCTCTTCACCTCTCTTAGAAACACTTTTGCCAAGATTTGGCCATGAAAAATTTGAGTTGTGAAAAGTAGTTTAAATTTTCTTTCAGAATTTTTCAGGTTTTTTCCTCCTGCCTCTGAGCTCTTTGTCTTCTGCCTTTTTATTTTGTCCTTTCTGGTATTTGCAATATTTCCTAATTTATTTTCTTCTGGCAGTTTTAATTGCTCTGCTTTTTTCCCTGCCAAGTCATTAATGGCAAGAAATGTAGAATATGTCACATTTGTCAAGAATACGACAGGCTAATGCTTCCTATAACTAGGAAAATATTTAAGTGTAGACATAATGCTTGCATTTACTCACCTCTATAAACACAAGCTTTATAAATGTTCTTTATTTGTTTTCATTTATTGCCTTTCAAAAGGTGAAACACTTACCTCCTGCAGAAGAAATAGTTCTGTTCCATTATTTGGTTTGTAATTGGAGCTGAATTTCCTGACAAAAATCACAAGAATTTTTTTGCGTTTGTTAAAATAGTACCAAATTTGCCTTTCTCTTCTCCCATAGCTTCATATCTCTTAAGGCATGCATGTCCTGAAAAAGGAATACCTCTCTCTGAAGTCCAGACGTTTTTAGGTACATATGGTCATGTTTAAAAGTCCTCTCTTACCTTCAGCCAGGGCAATGCATTTCATACCTCTACCACTTGATGACTTGCCAGTTCTGTGCTCTCCTTGCCTTGCAGAAGGCACGTTTTTAAAAAGCAGCGCAATACCTCAAACATTTGATGTGCCTCGTTAATTTCTGCAGCCTCCTCATTTATTAAAAGTCTTTCGTTGTCTCCAGTTTTATTCTTTTTGTGATTTGTTATAACCCATCCAATTTTCTCGTAACTGATTTGACTGCTCTAATTTATTCTGCATTTTGGCTGCCCTTCTCTTTGCTGCAATAACATGCTCAGTGTATTTGTATTTTGTTGCCTGCATTGCCCAATTGTTTTTTAGTCTTAGATTCACTATTAGTCCCTGATTGCTTCCTATTTCTTGTATTCTTTTCCAGATTTTTTTTCTGTACACCTGATAGCATCCCTGCTTCAAAAGGAGTTTTCAAAAAAGGTTCCATTTCATTTTTGTTGAACTTGAATGAGAAATTACAGAAATGACAATTTTTAGACAGGTAAATGGGAATCTGAATGTTTAGCAGTCTGAAGATGAGTTACTCCGGTCATTCTAAATGGGGGTTACTACAGACTCTGGTCTATGTTAAAACTCCAATGAAATAGAAAGATAGTGGCAGTTGACTGTCTAGTTGTGATGTTGCTGGACTATTAGTCATGGCTCTTTATTCTTTTTTCCTTGAAATGCTTGCCAGTGTATTTGCCATTTCTAATAACAGCTTGATGCTTTTTTTCATACCAGATGTTTAATTAGGTGAGCTCTACACTGCCTGATACTAAGTAGCTTTAATATTTTATGCTTCTGGAACATGGAGGATGTCACCAGAGCAGATGAACAGCTACTCTCTGGCAAGAGCTTCTCCCAGGTGAAAACAAAAGGTTAAGAATCTATTGCAGTCCTTCCATATGCTTTATAACTTAGGAGAGCTGTTTAAACTTTGCCTGGGGTTTAATAGAAGCTCTTCAGACCAAGACCTCCTGCCGATGGGGAGAATTAATTTTCTTTTGGAAGAACTGTCAATACTGTGCTAACTATTGGAGCTGGGAACAACTTGTCCCTAGCTAATCCTAACAAAATTAGCAGGAGTTGTGGGCTGACTTCTACTGAATTTACAGAGGAGTTGTTTATCATCAGGTGCCCATTGCTCAGCCTCTATCAACAGAAACCTCTTGAATTTGCCTCTGCTAGTTTATAGTAGATTTCATCCATAGTGCTGTGATCAACGGAGCAGGGATTAAAAATTTATTTTTCTATAGGCAAAGTGTAATTACTGGCTGGAAGATCTTGTTTTGTTTATGCTGTTCAATTGAGTTTTCAAACCTTAGCCAGTGCTAAGGTAAGACAAGTCGGGACTGGGTAATAATAGGGGAAGTGTGATCAATATTATATATTAAAACTTTGAATTTGTCATCAGTGCTAGGATGATGTAAAATGTGGTGGAAGGGGCTAAATTATTGTGAAAGTGCAAAGTGAGGGAGTATCTCAAAGACATGAACCAACAACCCAGGAAAGTCTCTCCTAGAGTGCTTGAGGGAGTGGATAGCAGAATGGGCACCTCTAATGCAGTAGTTTGTGGCAATACAGAGAACACTGAGATCATTGTGAAGGTCTCCTACATAGCACTGATGTTTGCACTTGGACAGGGCTGTGAACCATTCTGCAAGATTTGTTTTGACATCTGTCTTCCTTTTTGCTTCCTGAGAAGATTATGTTCAATGGAAAAGGAGAAAAACTCTTGGATGTAGAGTTCAGGAAACTGATAACAAATGGCAAGTTGAAAGGGGTGATAATTTTTTTCCCCAAGTAATGAATTGCTTGCATGCTTGAGGAATGAAATAAATTCTATACAAATTAGCAGAAGATAAAAAAAATGTTTCTCTTTTGACTCTAACCAAATAAATATGTTTAAATCCATGCTTTCTTTTGGTCCATTTCACAAAACTCCCAATTAAATGGGACACTGTCAGGATCAATTTTCTACTTTAAAGGAAGGCAGTTTAGCATCACTGCTGTGTGAGAAGTCAGTTTACTGTTTCTTTATTGGATCTTGAATTTTGAAGGTATGGTTAGTTAGTAAGGTACCTGTCAAATGCTAAACCCTTAAGTTAGGCACCAAAGAGCGATTAGTCTAGATTGCGAAGTGCCCTCTGGTGACCTACATTCATTATCATCCATGAATTATAAAACATATTGAATATTTTTGCTATACAAAAAGCCAATTTATTTGAATCAGGTTGAAAGCAATGCCACAGCACAATTAATTCTTGTTCCTATACTATTTATAGGAACAGACTTTATGTGGCTGTTAATAACTAAGATACAATTTTCTATAATTCTTTATACAATTATTCATTAAAATCCCTACAGGAAATTCCTTCAAATTATAATATTATATAAATGGACTAGGTTAATACTACTGCTATTTGAATTTCTGTGAACATTGCTGTAATTTAAAGTGTGTTCTTGCAGTTTTTATACTCTCAGTTAAACTAGTTTAATTTAATCCAGTTCGTAACTTATGTATTATGTAGATCAATGTTCTTCCAAGGGTATTTTTGCTCTGTGAATGGAAGACATTACCTTAGACATGGATCTAAAATTGACATTAACTGCCCATTTAACCAAGATTTAACCCAATTCAACTAGCCCAATTTATAGCTGTGGTCAAGATTCCAATGAACATCGGGAAGGTTGATGTTTTTGTTTGTAATGCGCCTGCTGTGTACAGGATAAAAACTTTGTTCAGCTGTCCCTCTTCGTATAGGAGAAGAGCTTCTTCATGTAAGAGTTAAAAGAGTGAAAAAAACAAAATTAGAAGTCCCTAATAAGAAATTCTTGCTAATGTAGATTCTAGGCATTCCTTAGGGGATCGAAGCAAAAGTTACTTTGACATTCTGAAAAAGTTCATATAAGAGTGAAATACGGGTAAGAGTGAGTGAGCTCTTGTTTAGGTAATGCTGAACCACTACTCATGTACTATAAACTATCACTGAGAAATGCCTCTGTATCAGAGACGATGCAAAAGCATTACCAGTTTTTAGAGGGACTTTGGATAAGATGTGGAAAATTGCTGACAGGTGAGTCTGATTTCTCTACAGGGAGAAGGAAGCCATAGATAAATAAAATGTGCTCAGGAAGAGCTGGTGTAGCTTCTGCAGGAAACAGCCACATCTCGTGATTCTGCTGCAGTTCCCTGAAGGAATTGCTGTTGTGTGTTTGACAAAGGTGATTTAATTGAGATTGACGTTAGAAGGTCTTCAAAATCCCTCCAAAATACTTAGAGAAGCCAAAGTGCCATAGAATAAAAGGAAAGGTCTTCACATATATTAGTAACAGTTGAAAAGACATGAAACAGAAGGTAGGAACAAATGTTCAGTTTTCTCAGTGTAGGATTTTCACCTGGCAAATTTCATTGAGATCTGCATGAAGACCCATGTTATTCAGTGTAATCAGTCTAGGAAACAGAGTAGAGAGGGAGGTGGTAACATTTGCTGATGGCAATAAGATGTGCAGAGCAGTAAAAGAGAAAACTTTCTGTGATGAAGAAATGTCTTGTGACATGGAGTGATAAAATGGCAGATTAAATTCACTGCAGAGAAGGGCACAGCAACAGAGATGAAGAAAATGATTCTTAGCTTTATGTGTGTGATGAAGAGTTCTGAATTGGCTGTTACCAGGCAGGAAAGAGAGTGTAGTTACAAGTATTTTAATGACAATGTAAGTGCAGTGCTCTAGGTGTTGTAGGTGTTGGGAATGATAAATATGGAGAACAAAAAGTATCATACATTTTCTGATCTCAGAAGCTGACAGCAGAAAGAGGAACAAGGAAGATTGAAATCACCAGATGTCTTCCATATGAGAAGTGACTACAGAACTAATGATTCTAAAGTCTCTGGGAGTCTGCTGATGGGGATTGAAATAGGCTTTATTAAATGATGAGCAACAGTGAGAGAAGAGATAGGCTCCAAGTGACCATTGTCTTTTCTGGACTGTGGAAGAAAGACACAAAAACGATCTCTCAGGATGTTCAAAACAAAGAAACACAATCCAGCCTGCTCACATAGTGTGCATCTGAACTGCGGAGTTTGCTGCCAAAGGATATTGTGCATGGCAAAAGGTTTGTGCAGGTTCAAAATCAAGAAATCTTTAGTCTAAGTTTGTTAAACACAATTATTAGACTTCTAGCTGAGGAAGTTAGCTCCCCAAATCACAGACCATTGGAAGCTGGGGGTGTACTGGGATACATCACAGCATGTTTGCTC
The DNA here is from genome assembly GCA_013400175.1 of Phainopepla nitens. Taxonomy (NCBI): domain Eukaryota; kingdom Metazoa; phylum Chordata; class Aves; order Passeriformes; family Bombycillidae; genus Phainopepla; species Phainopepla nitens. The sequence continues at coordinate 397,990 of VXBQ01011625.1, read as the reverse complement.
TGTTCTTGTGCACTCTTCCCAAAGCCTCGATTAGGCTACTGTTTCTGGAGAGATTAAATGGACTATTTTTATGTTCTGAGATACAGAAGACTGCAGAGTAATTTTTGTAAGCTGTTAATTTGTGTTTGTACAGTATATAACTAGCTAGAACCTAAGCAAGCCCTTCTGTGTAAACTAGCATTTGGTGACATTAAGAGAGAGAAACACACAGATGCTATGTTGTGGGACATGGACAAACAAGAACACGACACAATAACATACAGAAGATGTGTCAGAATGGTGAGGCTGGGACTTACACTTGAATTCTTCACTGTTCAGCAAGGCCTTGTTCTCAGTTAAAGTATTTCACTTCTATCACCAGGGAATTGCTTGAGCTAAAATTAAGTTCAAAGGTGTTAATGCCAGAGAGAAAGAGACATTTTTGTCTCCTGCCCTCTGGTAAACATACGTAATTGTGTTGCCAGTATGTTTTTCTATTATAGGTGACAGCATCTTTAAGCATTATGGTTTCTGAATGGGACACATGGAGACCTGCTGGTAATCAGAGCTGGTAATCAGAGCTGGGGAGCAGAAAATTAGTAAGAAACCTGCTCCTGTATTATAGGTCATAGAACAACAGAGCAGAAACTACACCTATCCCCTGCTAACACCTAGATCGTCTAGAGGATATGCAGGCTCTGTTTCTGTGTGATACAAACCTGCAAACACATTCTTCCAGATGTGGAAACGATTTCTTCTACAGAGAGGATAACAGTTTGACCTTTTTGGAGGAGATTGTTTTGCTGTGGAACTGATTTGGTATTAATCGTAATATTGACAATATTGCACTATAGTGCTTTTAATGTCCTGGGTTTGAAAATTGTCTTGGATAGCAGGCACTCTAAAAAGGGCCTTTCCCCCTCCCACTTTGTTTATACCATGAGAATCATAAAGGTAACTCTGAGAGGACTTGGAGAGCTGTCTTTTTTTCCCTTGCATGTGTGTTTGTTTCCCCTGGGAAATGTTCACTCCTTCCCTTAGGTGTCACTGTTTATCGTTGCTAGACTCGCACAGGCTGCACAGGCATTCAGAGTCTGGCTGAATGGTGGTTTTGCTCCATCCCTCAGGAGTCTTGGCAAGTGTAATGTGTGTAGCCTGCTCAGCCAGTCTGTGCTGCCTCACATACTTGTCTCCCTCCTACATCAGAGAATAGCAGTGACAGCCTGTGTAAGGCTGTTACCAGAGATCTATATTAGTGCAATGTTATAAAAGATACCTTGCCAGTAATTTCTCATGTGGGATATGCCTTAAAATGGGCTTGATGGTTGTATGTACTTATTTTCTTTAAAAAGGGTGATATTGCTAGTAAGCATGAAATGTCTCAGAAATCTAAGCTGTGAGCCCTTTAATTTTTAAAAAAATCTTTTTAGTTTTGCTTCAGAAAGACATCAATTCTGGCAAATTTTTTCCTTTCTAGGTCAACTTTTTTTCCATATCATCATTTTATTAAAAAAAATAAATCAATGTTTATGTGTATAAATGCTGGAAAAAAATATAGCTGTCAACACTTGCCATTTACCCAAGAATTAATTCTTATCTCAATCCATCTATCTGATGGCTTGGGTCATTATACTGACTTCTAAGCAAGCACTTTAATTTCTTCCCTCTTCATGCAACAGTAGCATACAACTTCAAAACTTGTACAATTGCCAGGGAGAGCTATTTCACCTGCCATCCATCTATTCCTATAATGAATATCTAACACTGTCACACCCAGGACCTTGAGCTGTTTAGTTGTATTCACTAAATCTCACTCATTACCACTGAAGTTGGGTCTCCTTTGCAAAATCCTCGCTCTGTGTGCAACAAAGGAGGCAAGCTGTGCCTACCACCACCTCCTCAGGAGATTTCTTGCTTTGGTAGACAGGAGTTTTAAACAATTTTTATGCTTGCAGAAACCTCGATTTTTTTTTTCAGGAAGCCTAAAAACCTATTAATTGCAAAAGTTGAACTAGCATGCATAAGAAGTTTACAGTATTGAATGTTTGCAAAATCATATAAAAATATAACTGGAAAAAAGCAAGTTGTGAAGGTCTAGATGATTGTTTTTTATTTTTCTTTATTTGTTTTATGTTGTGAAGGTATTAAAGAAAATTTCTCTAAGGGTGGAGTCTCTTGTTTTTAATCCAAGAATGACCTAGCATTATGGGGGGAAAAAGTAGATCAGACTGGCTAGCGGATTACCCAGGGAAAACTCTGGTATTTTTAACCATGCAAATAGCTAGTCATCTGTTTTGAAATAAAGAGGATTACTTTTGCTTGATAGCTCTGTGTTGTGTTTTAGCTGTGCCCGGAGTATGAACCCTGCAGCCTCCAAATAAGGGGAAAAATGGCTGTAGATCACATCATAGCTTTAGCTCCAGGAGGAAAATGCTGCGGTCATTTACAGTGTTTAATCTAGGTTTGGACAATTGTGTGCCTGCTAGCTCATTCATGGCTACACAAGCAAGAAAAGCAGCAGGGAATGCTACACTCCTCATACGGGAGATTTCATCCTCAGTAAATGGAAAACAAAAAATAAAACCCACTTTTCTGTCCACAGGCAGAATTCCTTTTTATTTCACCAATAAGTAAATCAAGGAGCCATCTGTGTCTCCTGTGGGGTTCAGATCTCCCAACCAGTTTCTCCATGAGCTGGCAACAATATACATACACAAGAAAAAATGCAGAAGCAGAATGAGATGCACCAGCTCTTTTAAATTACAAAGGGAACTTCTCCCCTTGTTACTAAGCTATATGTCTCTTGTTATAACTCTCCTAACAATGCTGGTTTAGGAGATGCTTGTTGATTTGGCAAATTAATGATTTTAAGTTACATATGGAAAAGGGTGAATTTTGCTTCCGTTGAACAGTCTGAAAGGCTTGCAAATATAAAAGGAGAACTATCTGCAAAGAGAGTGTCCCTGGGGATTTTCACACCATTGGCCAACCTGCTTTTTATATCAATAATATGTTATTGACATTTAAATGTTATTTTATGAGGCTATAGCCAGCAGGAAGAATTTCTTGTTATTTCAGCTGAAAGGAAGTCAAAGCTCAATGTCATTTCTGGTATGTATGTCTTAAAATTGAACACTAGAATAGTGTTCACTGAAGGTTTTATATCATACTTATTTGGTACCTTTCAAGTTGGATACTAATACAATCTTGTTTTAGCAGAGCAGAGGCCATTGGATAAAACCTTTCTAACTGCAAATGGCAAACAGGTCTATTAAAAGCAGAGCACGTCATCTAGCATGAAATGTGAGTGGAGCTAATAACTTGACTGCTTGCTTTTTTTATTTGGTTTGGTTTGGTCTGGATTTCTTTTACAATCAAGGACCAAAGATACTTTTGCAACTTTTTTCCTTTTCTTGTCCTTATCATTAATTTTATTCTATATCTGAACACCCATGACTTTGAAAGTGTATGTTTTTCCAAGTATATATTACCAAGATACATGGGTAGAAAGTGTATTTTGAATCTGTTTCTAGCTGGTTTGTTGAGTACACTCAATTAGAAAAGATGTCTGGCCAATTTTTCTCTTCTGTGTTGTTTGGCTTCTGTTGAATCTTGAATTTTAAGGTATTCTGAGAAAAGCACGAACAGAAGAACATTATATGTATTGGCTACAGAAATTCAATGCTCTAAAGAAGCAGTCTGAAGATAAGTGATGTGTCTTCTAAAGATTTCCATGAATTAACTAATTATAGATATTATCATCTGTCACTAATTTTAATATATGCTTAGAGAAATCTTTCTTAAGAGAAGTTGGAACAATGCACTGTCAAAGGCGAATAACAAGAACAACTCCCTGCCTTGTACACTCCCTGCCTATTTATGCAGTATGCTGCTTGGTTGGTTATTTTTTTCCATTCTGTTTCTATGAAGTCATTATTTTTACTTTAGAGAGGCCTAGTTTATGATTGTTTTTTAAAGCTTGAGTTTGGCATTACTACAATGGCAGGAAGGGAAGGAATCATGGTGTGTGTGGGAATGCCCTCATCCTTCCTCACCTGCTTGGAAATTTTGATGATTCTGACAAATCCATTGACATTCATATGATAGAAGCACTAAAGAGCGGACTGATACTTTCTGATATTGGATATGCACAGCAAACCAGAGTCTAGTCTTGTGGCAACGAGTTTCTTGCCTTGTGCGATGGACGTGGCTTTAATATCTTAAGAAATCATTTTATTTCAACAACAAAGTCTGTGTCTTCCTTGTCAGGATAATCCAATGATACAACTTTGATGCACCTCTTCCTCTTGTCTGTAAGTTCAGTTGCCAGTTTTCTATCAATATTTGTAGTCTGCTCTGTGTGTTTTTTTCATGTTGTGAATTTAGTTGTTTGCAATTACTTGCCTGCTTTAAAATTTGCCAAAAAATGTTCTCCAGGAGTAAAATTCTTCAGGGTTTCAACTACGCTTTCTTGGTTTTTGATGTTGGGTCTGTTCAATCTCATGTGACACTGCATGCTGCCTTTTGGATCCAACCATTCTGTGTTTCCATGAGGCTCTTTCTGATGGCTGACTGGACAGTCTGGCTAGAGAGGAAGGAGAAGGAGTGCTGTTATGTTGGCAGAAGTCAGCAACTTCACTAAGGAGTCAGATTTTTGAAGATTGACTCTGTGTTCAATTTCTCCATCTTCTACTGCACCAGGTGCTCTGCAAGGGGGAGTTATACCTCACTGTGGGGTGCCTGCTGGTCCACAGAAGTTGAAATAGCTTGAGAGAAACCAAGAGGAACTGGAGGAGTAATTCTCCTTTGGGGCTAGAGTTTGAATAGCTCAGTGAGCCATCGTTCACTGAACTTGGCCAAATAGGGTCGATAAGAGCAGATTGTCATTCCAGCTTCTGGCAGTTATCATTTTGGAATATCTACTGAACAGAGTGAAGTGATTCAAGTCACCCAAGTGTGTCTGACCTCTTGCACAAAAAAATGAGAATGGCTTTCTCAAAGGCTTCTTGTGAACCTAATGAGTAGCGTGACTGGTATGAAAACAAAGGAGTTTATAAAATGCTAGGTACAATTCTAAATAATTCTCTGCAATACAACAACTTTTGTCAGTTCCAATTATTTGTTCTCTACTTGTTCTCTCAGCTTTTAGATCTTAGGATAAGGTTTGAATTTCCTGAATTCCTGCTCACAACCTGTTTCTACTATCTAGAGGAAAAAAATACCAGGAAAATCATCTTGTTTCAGGCCTCTCAAGCCCTGCATAGTGTGCAATTTTGTTTATAGAGCCAGAATGGTCAGATGAAGAAGGCTTCCATTTGCTATGCTCAGCAGCTGGTTTGATAATATTAATTCTCGGGAGCATATCTCCTTCCAAACCAGATCTTCTTATAGAGGTAATGCCATTATCTTATCAACACTTTAAGAACTATAATATTGTCTCTGTGATCGTCTCTCCTAACAGTTTTCAAGAAAAAAGATCATTCATTCAGTGATCCTACTGCTTTTGCTTGTATCAGAAAAGTGTTTGAAGAGAATTTGAAGTCTTTTATTACCTAATGTAGCAATGCAATTCATTCTCTTCGGTCTCCTCTTGCAGAGTCTCAGGAAGAAACTTCCAATTTCTTCCTTTGTTCTTCACTGGCAAGAAGTAGAGAAACACAACAGCCTTGTTGCCCACAAATCACAGCAGGAAGTTATAAGCTCTAGCAGTGATATAGATTTTAGAAACCTCTTTGAATGGTAATGAAGAAATAAAAAGGGAAGAAAGAAAGAAAGAAACCACAAAGTGGTTCACCAGTTTCACAAACAGTGGACAAATTACGGTGCACTTTACTCCTTTTCCTACAACACCCTGTGGGAAATATAATTTATCTTCTAGAAATTATGCCCTTTATTGTTAAATATATTTTTCTTTACAAGTCTCTTCCAACCTGGGACCATGGCTAAGCAAGCTGGTCCTTGCAGTAGCTTTAGCCCTTGCAAGCTGGCCCACCAGGTAACTCTTGCAACACCTTCATGCTAAATCCCTTAATCCTTTTCCATTCCTCTCACCTACATGCATCTGGAAATTGGAAGGCAATTCCAGTGTGGCTAATGTAGACATTAGCAATAAGGAATAACTTCCTTAACAACAGGGAAGTCCTAGTGACATAACTTTGCCTGTAATCCACCTTTAAAAGATTCTGTTACCAGAGATCTTCCAGGACGATATTCCTGGAATATTCCTCGTTAAAGGAAGGAGCTGGATTCTGATCACTTCCAACACCTCCTCATTTTATGTGAGGGGTAATGACTATTTTACTCTAAACACTGAGTGACTAATGACTATAGCTAAACACTGGGAATTGATCACATAGATTGTCCTACTTGAAGACTTGGCCGTAGCATATTACACCCCTCTCCCATCCTTCATGTCTTTTTTTCTTCCCACGGGTAGTAAAAAATGGGAAAAAGTGCTGGGAGGAATCACAAAGTTTGTGAATACCTGTGTTGACATGGTGGTAGAATGCAGAGACTGCAATGAGACCAAATGGGTGGGAAGAACTCCCAGATTCTGCAGGTAAGGTATAGAAAACATTTAATATGAGAAAAATTTTAAATAAGTTGCTACTAGAAGCATGCACAAGGAATTTGACAGGCTGGAGCCCTTTTTAACAGATGCAAAAACTTGAGTTTTTCAGTAGGAATAGTAGAAGTCAGTAGTTTAGCTTGTCCATGACTTACCACTTAAAATTTCCCAATAACTTGAGGTTTTTTAGGGGATGCCTTCTTCAGATCCTCTCAGTGCAGGGATATAGGAATGAATCCCTTATAGAAATCGGGATTTGACAGAAAATAAGAGAGTGATTTAAGAAGAGAAGGTCTAATGATGAGAAGTAGCAGTTGTGAAAAAGCTCTGAGGCAGGCACTGAAAAGCAGCAAAGTTATTAAAAAAAAAAGAAACTTTTCTTTGTCATCAAAGAAATTATAGAATAAATTATAATGGACTGATTTCCAAGCTACATTATGACACAGCTTCCCTGTATATTTTGGGATGTTAAATTATTCATTTTAGTAAATACCCACTTTTTGGAAATCTAGGTCATATTAGACATGGAGCAGCATGAGATTCTCTGTTAATCACCTGTATACTATCATATACTCTCTTCCATTACTGTAACAAGAAAGAGAAAACCTTTAGACACAGATCTGTTTTTCCTGGTAGATAAATTAAACAATTCTGCAGTAATCAGGTGTGTTATTCAAAACAAAGTGATTCCAGAGTTTTACTTTCAAAATCTGTCTAGCACTAAATTGTATCCCAGCAAACACATTTGGCCCTTTTCTAGGCCTGCCTGACTTTTCACTAAGAATAACCAGACATTTCCGAGTAAGTTACAACACTTGGAAGCTATAAAGAACCATTTCTACCCTTCTGCCTCATTTCTCCCTTCTTTGTTTCACGTTCTCCTCCCTGATGCCTGACCAGAGTAAATGCCTGAGTGTCTCATGTTTATTCACCAGGCTGCTGATGATAATCACGATGAAATCTCAGTAGCTTTCAGCTAGGGCAAGTGTTATTTTTTTAGAAAGCATTTCTATTCCAAGTTATTGCATATGATATCTTAGGCCTTGATCTTATGAAAATCATACTTGATGCCAGGAGTAGTCAGGCTGGTAAAGCCAAGCACATACATAAATGTTGGCAGGATTTGTTCTTTCCTAAGTGTAAGAGTGAAATAATTTAACAAATTGTGTCATACATGTAAGGAGTATTTATCAGGCCCACATGGAACAGCTGTTAATACTTTAGAATTGTAATCCATGTATCCATGTCAGTATATGTGGATGTACACTCCAGGTGAAGATTTTTGGAAACAGTCATCATGTGGTGCGTTGTAAAAGAAGCTGGAATATGCTGTTTGTGTGTTTGGATGTGGTTAAAGTGTCAGGATTTTAGGACTATGTCTTGTCACAGTTACAGAAATAAAAATTCTTCCAGGTTTGTTACAGGAGCTCCTGCCTGCCACCTTGTGTGACAACATCTTAAGTACAGAATTGGATATTTAGAGGAAAACTAGTAGCAAAGGTTGACAGATTTTAGAAATAAATGCTGCACTTTCAGATCACTGAGGCATGAACTCCCTTGGAAAAATACTCAGCTGAGCACTAGAAAAGTTCTTTGGGAGAGAAGGACCTGCACACACATTGTGAATATGTAATAATTAGAGAGACCAAATTGAAATATTTCTATGCAGGGAAGTAATAAATGAAATGCAGGTACCTGTAGTGCCAAGAGATCACAGTCCTGATCTTAAACGAGGGGAACTAGAAAAATCTCATTGCCTCCAAAAAAGCGTAAGGACATCCTATCCTTTATCTCTAAATTAATTAACAACACTAGTTTATTTTTTTCAGACTACTCTTTGAGCTATTTCTCTTAAGCCTGTGGTGATTAAGAGTTAGTAATGTTTTGCCTGTCATAAATGCTCCTTCTTTTCCCTGTGTGGCATAGACTTTTTAATTTCTAATTCCATCCTTCCACCGCGAGCTTCTGCTGATCTGCTCTTTGTATCTTGTTTTCAAAGTACTACAGATGATATCAGCTGGATCTATTTTCCTGCCCCAAGATACATTTCCTGCTTTCACTGCTCTAGTCCAAATGGACTCTACACCCCTTTACTTAGCTGTGTTCCCAACTGTTAATCCTTAGAGCTACTGCCAGCCTTTAATGGAGTTTTTATCCAGGCAGATAAATGGGACATGCTGAGTTAACTTGGCACTGAGATCAGTAGAAGAGCAAATTCAGCATGCTAAGAACACTGAAGCGCAGATGCATGTAGGTATTTAATTATCCAGATTTAAACTTATGACTCCCCATAGATTTCAGTGGTCAGTTATCCCTCTAATTAAGAGTCATGGCAGATAACTTCTGCTCATTTTACTTGTCTAAGTAACCTAGTAAAGGCAGTGGTACCTCTGGTGTTAAATAAGGTGAAGTGTTTGGGTGCACTACAAAGCAGGTCAAAGGGAGGTGATCCTGCCCCTCTGCTCAGCCCTGGTGAAGCCACATCTGGAGTGCTGTGTCCAGATTTGGGCTCCCCAGCACAAGAGAGACCTGAAGATCCTTGAGCAGGTCCAGCCAAGGCAACAGAGATGATGAAGGGGCTGGAGCACATTTCTTACAAGGAAAGGCTGAGGGAGCTGGGTCTGTTTAGCCTTGAGAGGAGATGACTGAGAGGGGACCTCATCAGTGTCTGTCAGTATCTGAAGGAGGGTGCCAGGAGGATGGATCCAGGTGCTGGGCAATAGGGCAAGAGGAATGATGCGCAGGAAGTTCCACCTGAACATGAGGAAGAACTTTACGGTACAGTGACCACATACTGGAGAGGTTATAGAGATATTTCAGTGGAGATATTTAAGGACAGTCTGGACACAATCCTGTGCCATGCACTCTGGGGTGGCCCTGCTTGAGCAGGGAGAGAGGACCAGATGACCCAGTGTAGTCTCTCCAGTCCTAACCATTCTCTGCTTCTGTAAAACAAACAAGTTGTTTAAGTTACTTAGCTAATGATGTTTGTTCATTATCTAAACCCCTTACCAATGCTTATAAATACAATTAAACAAATGTGGAGTCAAAACCAAGATTTAGAAATCTAAAATTAGAAAACTAATTTGTTCTATATTTCTTGCTTTTAAATGGGAAAAAAATTTCACCAGACTCATAAAACTGTGAGAACTTTCTCATTGAATTAATAAAGTATTTAAAGATAATCTTGATAATTAATGTACTTAAAGCTGATCTTCAAAGACTCAAGAAAATAGACAAAGAAATAATGTTGATATGAAAGTATAAAGGCATTTTTATGCAATGTTATACAGATATTTGTACATATATGCAGTGATAAATGCAAGGATCTTTCTTGGGTGGACGCCATGTCACACTCCAACTTTAAAAGTTCATCTCTCTAAAGTTAGACATTTACTTCAATTTGCTAATCTAGATTGCCTCATTACTCAATTGAGAGAAATAAGGGACTCTAAAATGTCTTTCTTGCCACCTTATGAAAGATGGGATGAACCACAAATTGAAAGCTCTCTTTCAGAGTGGAGGGGAGTCTGTTCAACTTGCCTGTTACTTTGATGTTTAGCTTTTCAGCAGCTGACATTTGAAGAAAGACTACCATTTTCTGTGACAGTAAATCACTTTTCACCAAAGAGCTCATACCATTGGATTGAAACAGTGAGTTATTAAAGCTCTAGGAAATCCTCACCATCCTTTCAATCTGAGACTTTGGGAAGCACCATAGGAGATTTAAAGAGGTGTGGGAGTAGGGTGTTTTTATGGTGTGGGAAGAGTGGTTTTTGATCAAAGACTGGAAAATATGTCCATCAGTTTGTTCATCCTCTGACTGTAGGAGTTAGAATTCCTGCTTGGATACAGAATCCTTGCTGTGACTTCTGAGAAATGCTAGAAGATGAGAAAGTGGAGAAGAACATTTCATTTGCTCAAAAAATGTTCATGTGACTACAAGATGAACAGCACCTTATAGAATCAATCCCCACAACACCAACTAACTTAATGAAGATTATTCCTGAAGCAATCTCTTCATTACTGCTGATCAAAATCTTGTGCCTGCTGAATGTATACTGCCAGACATTCTACTCCCCCAGAATTGCCCTGTGCTATCATCCTACACTGAAAGTTTACACTTCCTCGGTCTGCTCCAGTTTATATCAAATGGAGATTATTAAGTTATACACAGGGGAACAGGTGGGTGGAGCAGCTGGCATGAGAAGTGAGCAGCCTGACAACAGAAAAAAAATCAGGGTAGATTGCAGCACAAAAATTTTTCCTAGGAAATTGCAAATTTCACAATCTGTTCATGAGAACTGAGGGTATAGCTCGTGTGCCAGGTAACAAGTCTGGGAGACTCTAGACTTCACTGGAAGCAGACTATTCAAGACCTTCAAAGATCTTGTTAGTTTTGGCTTCAGTCTATTACACTATATCAAGCAATCCTACTCATTCTGGAAAGCAACTCTTTATGAATTTCTAAAGTATACTGAAAAGGTCACAGTGGTTTTTCAATCTTAATTGACTGGCTGACTGACTGACTGGTTTACTTATTTTTTTTTGCAGATGAAACTTTAGAGATAGCTCTGTGAACTCTCAAGGTCATGCAGAATTTGAGAGGTTTATCTTTGGTTTAATTCAGTGACATGAAGAAAATATTATCTGAACTGGTTCAAACAATGACCAGTTAAAGAAAGCTGCCCAACTAAAGAGGCTCCCCTGAATTTGGGTACATTGTGGAGGGTTACCTAATGGAATAAAGTGTTGCACATCCAGAAGTACTCAAATTTTAGATTCTAGTGAACTGGATAGCCAAGGAGAATGCACTAAGTCAGGACAATGTAATTAGGCCAAATTGCCAAAGTTTCCACAATAAGTGAGTGCTTAGACAGCTATGGAGAAAGTAGATGAAAAGATCAGACGTGGAAGAAAGTGGAAGAAAAGATAAGCTGCCAGTAAATGCCTAATACTGTGGCAATTTATCATTTACAGGGATCCCAGAGTGAAACAGCCTCTTAGGTGACCATCTCAGGACACAGCAGAACAATGTCTTACCTTTGTGAGCTCAGTGTTGGCATACTTCATCTCCTTCTGTCTCCTGTTTTGACTTAAGAAGCTTTTCTCATTAAAGTTTCAGTAAAACACATACATTTCTGTAAAAAGTTGCACTTCTAACAAATCAGCATTTTTCAAATGAAAAGAGTTTAATCAAAAAGTTTCCAGACAAGTCTAATTATAGTATCCTTTTTAAATGTTTCAGGGTTTCAGACAGCACTTCAAAAAGTAACACAGTGAAACATTCTTTATTAATCATCTTTCATATTACTCAAATTACAAGAAACAATTAAATATGTGATAAAAGATATCTTGATAAGCATTTGACATGCCACTGAATAACATTTGGTGTCTCAAGTTTCTAATTTCTCTCCTTTAAAATCAAACTTCCTTTTACTTATCTGAATTACTGTTGAATACAAGCCAAAGTTCAAATGAACTTCCTTTCTACATAAATTTAATTAAGAAATGTAAACATTTGGAGTCTCACTTGTTGGAGGAGGCAATAAAAAAAAAGAAAAATAGAAGGAAGACTGTCAGTGGGAAAGATGCATGTAGGCCAAAAGGAGAACTATTTTTATGTGGAGAAAAGAATCAGTAGCAGCTTTTGACATGGACAAAGTACTCTATTACTAGAGGCAGCTTATGGCAGAGGTCAGTTAGACAGCTGTGCATGAGAGAAAGGTAACTCAGTACAGTCACAGGGAACAAAATGCTGCTAATGGCAGGAGAAAGTGTTTAGCTTTTGGAAATACTTTTACTATTGTGGAACATGCAGTGAGTGCTGGTTTGAAACCAGTATATTTTGCTTTTGTTGACATGCTGCTTCTCGTAGGCCTTTGTCCAACAACTTGCAAACCACTGGTGTAATCTAAAATTTACCTCTGATAAAATTTACAAAAGTAATGGTAAAGAGAGAAATATGACAACAATAGCAGGAGAGAGATATAGGGTAAAGGCTTGGTATGGAAGCTCAGCTGTGCATTATTTTACTTAATCCAGTAATATGGGAATTGTCAATGCAGGTTTGAGACCACTGCGCCAGCAAAAGCTGGATAATGCATGCAAAGGCCAACACACTTCTGAGTCATTGTCTAGAGTCTGGTAAAGGAAGTGACAGCTGGTGGTGTTCTTAATATCAGCATCTTATCCAAGGAAACCAGCTGAAGCATGTAGCTGTGAAAATTCATTACCCATTTGAAAAGTTCAAAGGGTATGTAAGGGAAGTTAGAAAAAGACTTTGGCTCTTGAACACTCAGCTCTTTCACAGGAGCCCCAGGAGTTATAAAAACTTGTTTAAGAATGCATTCTGAGAATATTTCAGCTAAATGGCTCTTAAGAACTGGGCTTACACAAGGTATGAATTCCAAGCAAGTCAACAAAATCCTTTACTTGAGAAAGACAAAGCAAAGGAAACTCCAGAATCAACCTACCACCAACACCACCCCCATTAAATTCCTAAAACTCCACTACCAGTGGAGTTTTAGGAATTGACATATATAGTTGCTTTTCTTTGATGTTCTTTAAACATGTTTGTTGAAAAGCATTTCTGGAAAGTTTCTGCAGAACCCAGCCTGCGATAAGCATTTAAACCATGGGATCTTAGCATGCTGGTTAGGAGTAGACACAGATTTAGGTGTCTCCACGGCAAAGCAAATATGGAATGCAGCCCTTTCTGATGACAGATAAGGCTTATTCCATGAAGGGCTTGGAAATGACACCTCTCTTTAAATCATGTTGCTAGTATTGCTCAAGAATAGAGAAGGTCTATTAAAAAGGCTGATGCTGGTGCTCTGTGAAACCTGACTGTTCTTGGGTGCCCACTGGAAGAGAGCTGCAAACTCAACAGGTTGGGATTGGGACAACCACAATTAAAGAGTCATTTGAGGATGTAAAAGAAGCTCTCTGTGGCTGGATGTGGCCAGGGAGAAGTATTTGATGGGATCCTGGTTTAAAAACAGCAGTGGACTGCTATTCATAAGAGCAAGTTGGATATTATTACTCAAGTGTCAGATGCATTTATAATATATTGATCAATTATAACTATTTTGTGGCATCAATGTTGCCTGAGCAGACAGTGTTTTTATAATCTGCTTTAACTATATCTTAATCAGAAAAAAAAATTAACCTGAATCTAGATGCTTCAGGACTTGTCTAGCATTATTAGAATTGTACAGGAACAGCTGGACCAAATTTTTGATGGAGTTTTATTATAAGCTCTTGAAAATGAAATTATTGTAGAGTTGCTCACATGACTTCTGACTGTTACAGTGCTGCTCTTCTATATGAGCTTTTGTAGATCACCCAATGCTTTCACAGTTTTTAGGTAGTTCATTTCCATGCAGCAAAAATCCGAATCTTCTCCTTAATCCTGGCCTTTCCTGTTGTTGATGAGCAGACTGGTTCAATTATTTTAGCGCCCCCTTTCTCTTGCACTTTCTCATCTGGTGTGTTTTCCAAAAAAGGGTCTTCATTCATTGCAGATTGACCAAATATTATCAAAGCATACTTATATTTCTATTCTTTACGTGTGAGAAAGTGAAACACTGGCAGAAGAAAAGTTGTCTGTGGTGACAAAAAGAAGGGTTTGGTCACCTGTGGAAATAGAAATCAGCCTTACATCTGGCCTGACATTATTGTGTGCTAAAAGAAAATGACAGTAATTTTGCATGTGCTGTGTCCCTAGAAAAGACAGGAGCCCTCCTGCTCTTTAACAATTCTATTTTCAGAGTATGCAACTGTCCCCAGTGATTACAGTTCATAGACCCAGATTACTGTAGTCTTTGGTCTTTTCTTTTGGCCATGATATTGTAGCTGAATTTACTATCCTGTGCATCTTTTTGATATATATTTTGCTTTTTTAGGTTTTCAGTGCTGGAAACAGACATAGTATGGACGAAAATTGGCAGAAAAATGTGAAAAGCTTCAGGATTTTGAGTCAGGTGGCAGAACATTCGGGAAGCTTCTGGCACACCACAGATGGTTGGTATAAACTGTTGTGGCAGAGCAACTCTGCCAGGAACCCCATGGAGTTTATTTCTAAAGTAAACTTTCAAAAATACAAAGGATAAAAAATTAATATAACTTGAGAACACTGGTAATATGTTAGTTTGTTGAAATGAAGTTCCATATTGCTCCACCCTTTGCTCCCCTCTCCCCTAGTTATATAAAATTAGTATCCCCATTTTCCTAATTCCACCTTCTCTGATCTTTGTACTCCTTCCAACAGATCAGGTAGCTGGACTGGGGATGCAGCATAGTATTAAACTGTATAAGAATACTGTATTAGACAAGGTAACAAGCTTTACTATATTAAACCGTATTCTTATTTGAATTACGGGTTATGAAATGTGAAAATTTTGGCAGAGGATTGGAAATAGGATTGGATGACTCTAATACTAAAATACATACAAGATGTTTTTCCTTTGTTGATGTTTTTTTGGGGGGCTTGGCTTCGGGTTTTTGGGTTTTTTTTTTTTTTTTTTTTTTTTTTAACAAAAGAACAAATGTTCTTAGAGAAGAATAATTTTCAGCTGAAAAATTCCCAGGCACACAGAACAAATTGGATTAACACAAAGTTTGGGATTTTGACTGAGTTTTTTTCAAGAATATTGGCCATATTTCAGAATTTCTTGAAATCGTGATCCATAGTGTTTGGCAAACCTTGGCTACCAATTGATATTTCAGGAAGAAATCTATCTTCATAAAGTTAGTGTTAACATCTTAATAATTTCTTTTGCTTCCCTTATAAGCTAGAGAAGTCATCATTTAGAAATGTCAATCAAAGTTTATAAAGGGATTCCAAGATGAGACTCATCTTTTAATGGTGATTCCATTGTACACTACAGCAAAAACGTAAATACTACTTTAGCAAATTGAGATACCAGCTAAAACTTTCTATCTCTAAGCAGGTCTTAATAGTTCGAAATATATTAGTTGTCAAAATAAGAAAATATTCACCTTATATATTCACCTTATACTCACCTTATACATCAGTAAGATATATCTTCTAAGACAACACCACATCCTCTCCACCTTAAAGTCTCAAACATTGAATACACCTGTGTTTGTTCTGTGACATTTTGATGTGAAATTTTGCTCAAGATTTCACTAAACTAGGTTGTAAAGGAGGACAAACTGAGGTTATCTGGGTGAATTTGATTGTTTCTAAAAGTGATGCATCTGTTGAATGAGTATTTTTGCCCTCTGTACCTCAGCCTTTCAATTTGGTGAAAGAACTTATTTTTTTCAGGTGGAATCACTGTGAAGTTAATAGCAAAATTCCATGGGATGGAGGCTAGACTTTTTGGGTCATTGAATATGGATCTGTTTTGGGAATTAAACTATAGACTGAACAGAATAATTTGAGATTTAACTATGCCCAATTGCTTTTTTCTAAGTTTTTTCTCCCTTTCCCATGTTTGAAAGGAAGGAAGTAAAACTCTTTCTAGGCTAAATAAGAGAACATAACCTGTACTTGCTATATAAATGGACACAAAGAAGTCAGGTATAAAGCTCGGATGATGCATTAGTGAGATAATATGAGGAATTCAGCTTGAGAGAAAACTGGACCGGTTACTAATAACATACATTCAGCAGTAGTCTCACATCTTTTATGTGGGGTAGGAATGTGGTGTCATGTATACAGTTTCATCTTTGTCTTGCAGAATGGAACCGAGTCGGGAGAACACACAGACAGGTTTATATAGTTGCAATAACCTATTCTCATTATATAATTAGGTGTAATCATTCTAAGATTTACTATAATGTTCCATTTCTGGTGAATCAGTACGTGAAGCCATATTTTAATGTTTCAGCCTCAGGGCTGTTAGTCTGGTGTGTTATTTAGTTGTTGCACCTTTCCACTTCCATAGCAACAATTTAGCTTTTCTCAGCACATAATATTTGTGAGAAAATCAAATTGCTTCTGATTTTGCCAAAGGAAATCTGAATAAACCTTCACTGGTTAAACACCACTTATTTCCACTTGTGGGCTGGTTAAGCGAAGTCTTGTGTACTGGTGTTGCTCAGAGTAAACTGAGTGTAATGCAACTTTTCAGGCCCTCTTCAAGTACCCTGATGGTCTGAGAGATTTTTGCTTCTTCCTGGACAATTTATTCAGCAACTTTTCAAGTCCCTATTGCCTTGAGACTGTTAGAGAGTCACAGACATTTTTGGTAGGAAAAGAGCTCTAAGATCATTGAGTCCAGCCATTAACCCAGCACTGCTAAGTCCAGGACTAAACCATGACCCCAAATGCCACATCTACATGTCTTGCAAATACCTCCAAGGATGGAGACACAACCACTTCCCAGGGCAGCCTATTCTAGTACTTCTCAATCCTTTTGGGGAAGAAATTCTTCCTGATATCCAACCTTAACTGCCCCTACTGCAACTTGAGGTTGTTTTCTCTTGTCCTGTCATTTGTTACTTGAGATGCTCTAGTATTTTTACTAGACTTTCCACTATTAACAGCACAGGGATGCAAAATTAAAAATTCTCTTCCTCTCACATCTTTAGAAATCTACCACAGAATTCAGTGAGAGTTCTGAAAACAGTGTCCATCCCCAAGACCCTGACATTACAAGGATTTCAGACACAACCTGTGAAAGGCAGGGAGGTCTCCAGGTTCCTTGTTTAACTGAAAGTTTAGGGTAGTTTCGCTCATCTGTATTTTGCTAACTGTACTCTATGTACACCCTCTCTGCCAATGACAAGAATGGAAAATCAAACTTAACCACTAACTCCATGGCCATTTCAGCCAGCCCATCAGAATTCCTACAGCTGCTCTCTGCTCAGGGCTCATCAAACATCTTTCCCATCACTGTTTATCAAACGCCTCCACCTCAGCATTTCAAGTAACTCAAGCTGCTTCCTTTTCTTGCTTGCTCTCCTGCCAAAACCAGAAAGCCTTTATTAAGGGCTTCCCCATCAATCATCCCAAAGGTCCCTTTGGAGAACTGATTAGTGTTTGCAGCCTACATTCAGGAACAGGCTGAATTTGCCTGGTGTAATTCATACAAAGGGATACAGAGGAAGGGAATGATTTAACTAAAGTGTGAAGCCTTGTTTCTGTGCTGCAAGATGTTATCATCACCGTGAGCAGTGAGATATTTTCAGGCTCTAAGGAGTTTTGCATACTGGGATTTAGGATCTGCCATGTCATTTGGGATTCTTAGGGTTTGACTTTACTTCAGAGCCCAAGAATATGGGAAAATTAGGCTGTGCTGGAGCTTGAGACTGCTGTGCTCAAACTGCTACTGTGGTATTGGTAGCTTACAGTTGGCTTAGATGTACTTACATCCTGTGCCTTCACATTAGAGCAGACATTCACTTCATGTTGCTAAGCCCATAGGGACTGGAAAAAGCATTTTAAAGGAAGCTAGAAGTCTTCTCTTACTGGTGCTCTGTATCCTATGTCTTATGATTTCACCAAAAAAAATTTAGACATTAAATTCTGTCCACCTAGAAGAATGGAAAATGGGCTGAATTTCACTTTTTCAGGCAGTGCTGGAAAAAGTTCTGGGGCTGGGCTGGCTGTGCACAGTTCATGGGGAGACCCATCAAGATCTCCCCATCTGCACTGGCTGCAGGTTCCAGTCTTCCCTGCTGAGCTCTGTTGAACAAGAAGTGAACAAAGCATGTGATTTAAAAAGAAGAAAATGTGAAAGGAACAAGTGATTTATTTGTGATGCCAAAAGCAATCACCTTGCATGTTGAAGGATGAGATTTTTTTTTTGATAAATTACTTTATTCATGCAGTCCTGGTTAACCTAATAACCTTACCAAAACTGCACTTAAGTTCTTTTGCTGGCCTGTTGCTGCTGTGAATTTTGCCTAGAAATCAGGCTGCAGAAAGTTGATTTTTCATTATTTAATTATAAAATAGCTCTCAGAGCAAAGTAAAGAGACTAGTTGCTACCTGCCAGCTCCAGATGCTGTGGAGTGAAGTCTGTGGAGTCAGAGCAGCAGGGCTGTACCTCGTCACAACCTCACAGGAAAGAAACTAGATGTTGCCTGGTAACGGGAACTGTTGCTTTTCTTTTTCCAGAGGTTTAACAAACAGCTGAAGCAACCAATTTGGGGAGCAGCATAAGGTTTGAAAAGAACAAATAGCTGTTGAGGAAAAAACAGTCAAAGAGTGAGATCAGAGATTGTTACTTGGATACAGCAAAAGCCAACACAACAGAAGGGCTGAGAGGAGAGGCAAAGGCGAAATAACAGTAGACTTATTTGAGATCTGGGAGTATTTTTTAATTTTTTTTTCCCTGTGCTTCTATGTCTAGTGTCAATGCAGCTCTTCTACACCCTGAGATCCAAAAATGTTTTTAGAAAACTTTTGGTGCAAGTCTTCTCTTCTTCACCTTCCAATCACTCCCCCTTGGTCAGATTTTCATGTTTATTTTCCACTATATTTTTTACTCTTCATTTGCTCTTCAGAAGGAGTTTCTTTTGTTATACCTTATATGAAGTAAAGGTGGTACTGGTTGCAAAAATGGCAGTTTCATTGAGACAACAGGGCCACTTGACACACCTGGGTTACGGATCCTGTGTGCCTGGTGCCTTGCTACCTGCAGTTTCAGACAGAAGACACTATATAATTAACATTAAATAATAAGTTTTCTTCACAATCACAAAGGTTGCAGAAATAGATAGCAAATTTTGCTCATGTGAGCACAAGAAAGATTGGAGGTCCATTCTTGATCAGAGAACACAGAAATAATGGGGCTCTCCTGGAGACTTCTTCCTTTAGAAGTGCTGGTTTGAATTCTGCTCTACAGGTGAGGGAGATGCATTGGACTGCTCAGCTCAAATTTTCCCTGTGGTTCCTTTCCATCCATGTGGGTAAATGTACATTACTGAAATCTCCCCGTAGATCAAGTCATAGAGACAAATGATCAGTGAATATGGAGCAAAAAGGTTTATTTTTGATGGCTTTACTATAAATAATACAGGTAAATACAAAAGTTTACAGGTGTGAGTTATCTTAGAAAAGACAGCCAGGCTCTTGGTTGCTGGTGGTACCTATGTAGATTACAGTATATATGATATTATATAGAATAGAATTACTTCAAACATTTTTACCTTTGTTGTATTTACATTTTCACTAACATGTTGCAGCTTTATCTTAGAACTCAACAACAGGTTGTGCAACTTCCTCTTTGGTTCCATACAGCATTTCTAATGGAGATCTCCCAAAATATCTTGCTGGAAGGGAAATGCAGCATAAGGAGCTAGGTATGAATACATTTCACAGTACAGCAGGCTTTTTGAGGTAGCTTTTTTTTGGTGTTGCCTTGTGATTACCATGCCATAATGAGTAGATATTTACAAAGATACTCTGCTGAGTTTCCTTTCTGTGAGATGCCACTGACCATCACAGGAAGAGCTCATAAAGCTGTGCTCAAGATCTAATATCACCATTGTTGTGATACCCTATGGGTTTTCACTCCTTTTCACCTCTGTTTATGTTAGTTTCCTCCTCTTTCAATTTTTCAGATTGCACACCATTTTTCTTCCCCTCATGTAGAAAAACCCATTTCTGTACAATCATTTTTCTCTTTCCATAATATTAGGTATGAAAAGATAAATCAAATGTGTAAGGCTTGGAAAACTCTAACCCCTTTTCTAAAGAAACAATATTTAGGTTCACTGCCTAGCTGTCAGATTTATTCATCCCTCTCCTAAAGATATTTCCATCTGCTTTAATTCTTTTGGAAATTGCTATCTTTTATTTAAAGCAAAAAACTGAAGAAATGTGTCTTCCAAAAAAAAAAAGTAAATTCTTAGAGGACATAAAATAATAATTTCATAATTTAAATATTATTAAAGAAGTGAACACACATATTTTCCATCGGGTTGTGTAACCTTATATAGTATTACAGCTCATTATTTTTGTGTATTACTGTACAATTCAACTGTAGTTATTATATTTGATAATTAAAAGCATGTATCTTCAAAGAATAATGCAAGTGAAAGTGTCAAAAATACTGACATAACATTAAAAATCTTTTGTTAAGAAAATGAGAGGAGTTCGTTCTCAAGAATGAAAGTTGCAGCTTTTGGCTTTCCTTCACTTGACATATTTTAGACTTAATTCAGCAGTCATTGACATCTGTGGATCAGGCTTTTTTTTTTACTTTCCACAGCGTTCAATGAAAAAACTGTACATGCCTTGCTTTTTTTTAATACACTACTGGCCCCATAAGATGAGAAATTTGCTTTCCTTCTTTCTTTGCTCTGGAACTATTCTATTCTATTCTATTCTATTCTATTCTATTCTATTCTATTCTATTCTATTCTATTCTATTCTATTCTATTCTATTCTATTCTATTCTATTCTATTCCTGTTACTGAAGTGACTAGTACCTTTATTTGGGAGTACTCAACTTATTTCTCTGAACCACTTTAAAGTGAAAGTCTTTACTGAAGGGTGCAATCTACTCCTTGCAAATAACCTTAGAATGTGTGGGAAAAAGAGTTTGAGGAGTAATTTAAGTCCCCAGAGTTGTTATGCTATTGGCTATCATGCAGACACTTCAGAACACTTCTGTGAAAACTTCTCTTTAAAAAATCTTACATATTTCTAAAAGGAATATTATGAATCTTTGAAATTTATTACAGTGTAAACATTCCTAGCAGCTGACTCTGCACCTGCATTCTCTATCAGATAAATTTTGGCTATGCAGCAAACATACGTTTGCACTTACACTCTATCTTAAAATGACCAAAAAAATCTATAGATCTTTTATTTTTCATTTCTCAATATGATGAGCCAGCTGGCACAACTGACAGGTTGTTCATGTGGAGTTGTGGCTCTTCCAGAAGATTTCCTGTAAAAATAATCAGTGTGTATTGAGATGTACTCAAGTAAGAGATTTCCGTGTCTTCAAACAATTTTCAGTATATAGTATTAAAAGCTTATCTGGTATTTTCAACTTGCTAAACTTTGAGATTTTATTTTAATGACATACAACCTAGGAATTTTGGCTCTGGTGAATAATCAACTGTAAGAGTAACCTCTTTTTCTAGATGTCTTGTAAAGCACTTAAAAGCCAATGGAGTGCACTGTTCTATTGGCTTGTTAAAATAATTCACCAAAATAGCAGATGTTCAACAAGCTACAGGCAATCATGTTGTGCATCATAGCTGCATATGCAAACCTACAGACGTGTGGGCCACATTAAACTGCTGAGCCCCTGCTGAACAGAATCTTGACAAAAAAATGGAACAAAATGGAAAGAACTAAGCTAAAAGGAATTCCTTTCAGCAGTCCTCCTGTTGGTGCAGTGCCATTAGGAAGGGCTAAGCTGCTCCTGGGTGCGCAAATGGCTCGTTAGGGTTTTCTCTGTATTGCACTGCCTTGTGTCCTAGGCATCATAGTTTTGCTACTGTTAAATTTGGAATCTTAATCTGAGACCTAGCTGCAAGAATAGACTGGCTAATCTCAGGACTGCCTAGATTTCTGTCAATACAGACCACATGCCAAGTACAGTTTTACTTATGGTTGTGCCTAGAAATGTCAAATTCTGAAAAAGACTGGGGATTTTGTTTGAATCTTGCTACCATTCACGAAGTGAGAGTTCCTCTGCCTTTTCCCTTGGAAGCCAACACTCACTGATGCTGACCCTCAACACAGTGGAGCACATGGGCATCCTGTTTAACCAATGGTTTAGTGATCAGGCCATCTGCCTGGGGTATGAGAGTCTGTGCTTTAAAATATCTGTCTGCTCTAGAGTCAGATCAGAGCAGTTCCACTTTGCATTAAATATTTATTAGGCCCCTGAGTGAAAAAGAGGGAGGGAATGACTGGATTCTATTTCAGTAGACAAGAGGCTGGGACATTAAACTGCAGTATAAGAAAGAAAGTTCTGTATATGTTCTTATTCCAGTGAAAGGGTTTAGGGTAAGAACATCTCACAGCATCCTTTTCTTTGTCTGTGCTCTCTGCTGAGCTTGAAATTTGTGCTTGCTGTAAATGAACTTGGCTTATTCTTGCATCAGATGCTGTGACAACACATATTGGCTCTGAATTTTACTTTCATGCTTTGGGTGTAGACATTACTTTTAACACAAATAGTAATAAAAATATCTGTATTTTTCTTTTCCTAATTTCTAATCAAATAGTGCTATTTTTTTAGCTATCCAAGAATTGTACCTGTTTATGTTGAGTAGGGTAAATGTTCCATGAAACTGATTTCTGGAGTTCTATCGAATCGTGAGTTGAATTTTTTTTTTAAATTTAAATTTTTCCCCAAACTGATTTCCATGTCTGTGATTTTATTAAATGAAGCAAGTTCTGCTGAAATTCTTTAAGGGTATGAGAGTATATTAAACTGGCAGCTTTCCTAGTGAGGAGGGTTCAGTTCAAGGCTGTAGGTCAGTACTTAATATCCCCAAAGAGAACGATTCCATCTATACGAACCACTGTCTTTCCCTAGGTCATCTTGAGAGATAGAACAGATAAACAGCTGACTAAACCAAAAAGGCTCAATAAGACTTTAGACGTGCTTAGGAGCTTAGAAAAGGAAACTGTGTTATGGCACAGAAATATACATAAATATATGCATAAAGAGGGGCTAAAACTCACAAACCCAGCGAGTTTCCATGGTAAGTTCCCCAGAAGAGAGGGCAAAAAGGCAGAAATAGCAGTTTACAGGGACTTCCAGAAGTTCTCAGTGGCTTCAGTCACCTGGGAGTGAGAGCAGTTTAGAGCCAGACCAACGAACAGAGATTAACTCCGGCATCATATGTTAAGTCTCACAAACATCTGCTGTGTTACAAATGTCTATCCCTCAAATCCCTGCTTCCATCCTTATGTAAAATTCCACCGAGGCAGGTGCAAGAAGGGAGAGGAAGGAGGGTTCCCGAGCCTGAGGGCCACAAAGACTTGCAGTGAGGGATTTGTCCACAGTGCTGTAACCTAAGCACTGAGTTTGAGGTACTTGGCAAAGCTGCTGAGCATCAGAAGGTGGCAGCATTGACGAAGGAAATGAGTAGAAAAGATGAATTAAAGTAAATATTGATATATATTCTGGCTTTTTTTACTTTGCACAAAGTATTGTAGCAAAGAAACGGTAATAAAAAAGTTGCATGCAAAATAGACCTTACTATGGAGCAGACCACTGAGTTAAACAGTATGTTATTGTTAATTAAGGTGGCCTTCTAAACACATTTATTACTGGTGAACAGTTATTAAAGTCACAAGTATGTGGCAAACAGACTTTTTGCCCTTATGAATTTTTTTTTTGTTCTTATAGTTAACATCTCCTGAATGAAGAATAAGTTGAGATCTACTGGTCCAACAGGAAGCTCAGTAGTATGTGGTTTTGCTCAAACCATTGGCTCTTAGATTCTCAGTAGGCAGAAATCTCTATGTTTGACATTACTGGCACTGCTCTGGACTGTGATATGTTCAGCCTTATTGATGCACAACTTGCCAATAGCAAATGTCTGCTGAGACCACGGAAGGGACCCCCTGCACGTTTGCCCTGGAGTTCAGCTTAAGCCTCCTCAACACAGATTTATATGTGAATAACACACGAGCAAATGGAGCTTATGCTCTTCCTCTGGGGAAGTGTGGTGTTTGTCTGATTCTCAATGCAGCATCTTGAAACAACAACGCCCTGGCATTTATGGCTGAGGTAGATTGTTGGTGAGCGTGGGCTTGAGGGCATATGTATGTAGAACACAACTTTCCTCTTATAGACGCAAACAGTAATTAAACTTCTATTTGTTTGAAAGGTACTTCCTGATCAGGAGCCAGCTGTAACAGGCAATTGTGACAACCCCACACAATATCTCTTGAAGGAAAGTGTTTTTCCATATTTTCTTTCCTTTTTTCCTCTTTTTCCCTTTTTTTTTCTTATTTTTCCATTTCCCCCCTTTTCCACTTTCTTTTCACCTTTTCTTTTCCCCCTTTTATTTTCCCATTTGTTTTCCTCCTTCCTGTCAAAAAAAAAAAAAAAAATAAGGAGAGTTCATTCTTTTTTTAGCTTTCTCCTGCTTTCTTTTCTCTCTCTGCAGACTTTCAGCCTTGGGTATCACAGCTCACAGAATACATTTTTCACCAGTTTCATTTTTGCAATACCACAGGTCCATAATGGAGAAATTGGAAGGAAGATCCGACTTCATGTCTGTATTACAGCTACTTCCTCAGCTTCTTATCCACTTTCGGATAGCTCTGATGGATTTATTACAGCAAGTTCATTGCTTGCTCCTGACTTGGTTGTTCCTGTTTTTAATAGTCTTCCCCAAAAATCTTCTTAAAATTTAGGATACTCTGGCAAGATTTTGCATGTATAATCCATCCCTTTCACTGAATCTTTTTTTGTTTGAAATCTCCTTCAGCACTACACTCTGAGCTATCAGCTTCTGTAGAGAACTGAGCTTCACCTTTTGTCTTCTTGTTTCTATTTTCTGCTCAGGTTTTGTCATTCTCTATTGAGGCTTCATTTCTTCACATTTTTTTCTTATTATCAGGATATGTTTGTATATACATATCTCCTCTTTCTATGTATATAAATATACATATAAATTCATATCTGTATTTATATATTTCAGATATCTTGATGTTTACCACATAGAGCAAAGAATTGGATTCCATCCAACTTGTCCTGTTGAGAATTTAGCACTCAATCATCTTGTCAATGAAAATCTTGTCACTAACTTTAAGAGGTTTGACTCCATAGAACTTAAGGTTAAAAACTTAACAAACTTGCCTCTTGGCAAGGTATTTATTTTCCTTCATATATGCTTGTTGCTGATGGGAAGGGGAAGAGTATCCAAAAATATTTTTCATATCATTCCTATAGAATTCTAGGTAATAGTACTGCTCTCTAGTTTACTCCTGTAGCAGCGGAACAGATGAAGACATATAGGGATGATCTTCCTGTAAAAAAGTTTATTTAATGATCTATGTCCTGCCTTATGTTTAGCTTGCCACCCAGACACTTTACCATTACTCCTGTGAGGCCATAGTCATGATAGAGAAATGAAAGTCCTATATCATGTTACTGGCACGACTTAGAAAATATTTATGCATCATGTCCAAGTAGGCAATTGTGGCAATCTGGACAGAGTACTTGGGTTTTGTGGTTATGTCAGCACATGGGATGAGTTCATTCTGTTATTCTTTTCTGTAGTTTGGATTATGCACTGCTTTTTGTACTTCCTTGCTCCTAACTTTTCAAAGGTGATAGTTGAAATGCCTCTTCTACATTGCAATGCCTCAGACTGACTAAGAGAGAGTTTGTTACAGGTAACTTACAATCACCGAGCTCTTAGACATGTGACTTCCCTATTTCCAGGAAACCTGAGCTGTGTTTGTATAAAATACCTGTATTAATTAAAAAGAAATACTAAAAGCCTGCTGGCCTTGAAGCTATTCTGTTCATCATCTAGTAGTAAAACTTTAAAATTAAATTTCTGTTGGAATTAAGTCCACTAGTAGTGTTATGTTTAAAATTAATACTAACTTCAAACCTTTTGTCCAAGCGCCTCTGTGAGCTTTTCATGTTGCAACTTTTGTGTGCATAATTAGATTTTTATGGATTTTCTTCTGATATTGTGTTTATAATCTTATCAGAGCAATATATTGTGTTATTGTAAGTACTTGTTATGTACTATAAGCCACGGACAACGCTTCTTTGTAATAGGCTACTTGTCTGGTATTCAATGTGTATTGTATGCTGCACACAGCAAAAGGATTCAGCTTTTAGATTATAAAATTAGCATCCTTAAAAGATGGATTGCAGAATATGAAGGACTTCTTTAAGATTCCTGGAACATCAAATTATTTCTGAATGAATGTTTTGTCGTAGATTAATCTCTTCACAATGCCTGTCATTTTCCAAGTGTTATTATGGTAGACAAATAGGAGTGGGTATTTCATAGCAAGAGTCTTGCAATTTTCAGGTTATTGGTATATGTTTACCCATGGAAGCTAAAGGTTCAAGACTTGGCTGTTAGGAGAGGTAATTGTTATGGTGCTAAATATGCCCATTTCCAGTCAGAGCCAGTGGGGCAATGCTTGCTGCAATAGTGTTGGAGCAATAATGATAATATCTCTTTATGAAGTAGGGGTTGCAGTTGCTCAAGTATAAGAAAAAACATTGTTTGTATCATAGTCTAGAGATAAGGTGTTTTTAATGTGGTAGAAACTGGGAATTTTTCTTCTTTACCACTGGCATGTGAACATGGAAATTTTTTTTGGGAACAATTGAACGACTTACAGTTCACTGTTAGCTCTAAGCTCCTTTGTGATGTCAATTCTTTTTCTGAGTTAAAGGGCAAAGAGAACAGTATGTTTCTGCTTTTTCTGGTCAGCTAAGTAACAGGTACAATATTCAGTTTTTAAATTATGACATCCTTATCTCTTAACACATTTTGACTTTGAAGCAGTGGATCATAGCTTTCTTCATGTTAGTTCAACAGCAACTATCACATTTACTTCATTCAATTTAACACGAAATTTGAAATTATTGTTTGCTTGGGAATTTTTTTTATCCCACTGATGCATGTTAGCTGCCCTCTTTAGAGAGATATAGGTGAATTTTCTCTGGTGTGGTCTCCCATATGCTGCTGTTGAGCTAGGAATCAAATCAGCCTGTTGAGTGGTAGGATCTCAGTATAGAACTGGTTTGGTAAGACTCAAGGAATTATTTATCTGTTTTAGAGGTGGAAATACTATAAGGGAGTATGTTTCTAAGCGTATTTCATTGTTTCCATGTGCTGATTTGCAAGTATTCCTGTATTCATGCGCTCTGTTTCCAGGTGTCAGGTCAACAGGCTCTCTCTCTGTGTTACTCTGCTCCAGATGTTGACTGGGACTCCCTTTGTGTAGCCTTGCCTCACTTTCCACCTCTTCACTTTAACTAATATTATTTATTTTCTATTTTTTTTCCTGGATGATTAGTTCATTATCAGGATGTCATCATATTAAACTGTTGAGAGAATGGCTAATGATGAAATTGTCAGCAGGTGCCGTCACCCAGTTCATTGCTGAATACTTTGACTACACATCTGCCTGGTGAAGATAGCTCTGCTAGCCAGGGGTCCAATTCCGTGTATCTCCCGTTCCCCTGTCCCATTTTTCCATTGTTTTCTTTCAAAACCTGTAGGGTTTTGCCAGGTAACATTTTGCGGTTGAACAGATGGAGTGTTTGGTAACAGTACAACAAAGTTTGTGCCACTGTGGCAAGTGCAGGGACTCATTTTGCTGAGGGGTTTGTGATGATTGTGGGTCAGAGGCTCAGTGGGAGCAGGTTTGTCCAATTGAGACAGCTGTGGTTGGAAGCGAAGTACCTTAAAGTACCCTTCCATCTCAACAGATATGAGTTCTGATCTTGGGGCCATCTGAAGAAAAAATTATGCCAGTCAAATGAAATAACCACTAATCTGTTCCACAATATCAGAAGCAGAAATAACCATTACGTTACCAAGATTTGCAAGGTGAGCTTTCCCTAACGCTGGCCCTCAATACCAGTGATGTGGGTAGCATTCAGTCAATATCCTGAACTTCAAGGTCTCTCAGAGTTATATGGTTATTCTGTCAGATTTTGCCAAATCCAGATGCAAATGTTAGGAACAAACATTAGGGGTTTGTTTTTTTGGAGGCAAGGTGAGTGTGTTGAATCTTTTTATTTACCTTTCTTCCTTTTCTCTGCTGGTCCCACAGTGGTTGTTATAGCTGCCAGCTGCTTTTGTTTTACTAGCAGCTCATTCTTCCACAGAGAAATATGAAGGATGCAATGCCCAGGTTGCTGCACTGTTCTTCTTTTAGAACAGCTGCTTCTGCCTGAAGTTGATCAGTTTAGTACAATAGCCAGACCTTGACATCTTATGGCCTATAGATATTTTGTGTTCTTAATAAAGAAAAGTGAATACATTCTCAACTTATATTTGTGTTTTATTTATTCACTCTTCAAGCTTCTCTGGTTTTGCAGAGAAAAGCCTTAAGCCACTATTTAAGTCTCAAAGACCTGAAAGTAACAAGAGGATCCCTCAGATTGTTCTCTAAAGCTCAGGACATTGGACTGTGACTCACGATTCTGAGTACTTGAGATAGAAAGACTCAATACTGTCAGTCTCACTTCTCTCAGCTGTTAGCTGCTTCGCAGTAGATAGGACAAACTAGAGAGCTCAATGGTGTGAATCACTATGTTTTTCCTAGGAAGGTCTGCAAAGAGTGAACACAATACTGAAAAGAATAGTGGAACATTAATTGACACAGTCATGTTTTCAAGGAGTATTCATGACATACTGATATCCTGCCAAACCATATTGCTGTGACTATAAACTGCAGTGACTTGTGGTAAACACACTTTATTTTGCCTCTGATTTCCTCATTTATACCTTTAAAGTTTATACAGAAAGTGCTTTGCTTTTTTTTAAGACACTTAGCAGTAGTAAACCAAGAGCAGAATCACTAATTCCCCTTTTGCTTAAATAAAAAAAAGCTTCTATTTGGCATAAAGTATGGCATATAAATGAATAAAACTGAATTGTAAGGATTCTTATTGAATTTCATTCTACAAGATCGTCTGCAAAGTCTTCTATTTAAACTTAACATATAAGGAGAAAACTATACTGATTTTAGCCATTGAGTGTGTGGGTGCCATTTTTGTGGGTTCAGATCATTCTTGTAGAAAGGGTGGCGGGTTATTTGAAGTCAGAGCAAAATATTGGAATTATGTGCAAAAGTGGAAACACAGGCCTAAACATTAAACCTGTCTGTTAAAAACTAGTATGTGAATTCCTGGTTAGGCATGAAAACTGTGAAGTCTAACATTTTGTTGCACTTAGCTGATTCATTCTAGCCAAATTTGTCTAAAATAGTTGTTAGCAGTTCTTACTCCTACCTGGGCAGGCACTTGGCAGGGATATTTCAAGTCTAGTCAACCTTATTTATTGTACATAAATATATAAAGGCAAAACCTTATATTTATGTGATTGCATATCTGAATTTAAGAAATGCGCAGAGCTGCTCTGGAGAGAAACGTGGAGGTTGCTTGTAGCTGTATGTTTTTTTAGCACTAAGCAAATTTATTTTGGAACTGAAAGTGAAAAGTTTACTGAAAGTTTCATTACTTTCCTCTTCCTTAGCCTTTCTTTCTTAGTGTCAACTAACTAGTATCTTATTAACAAAATAATTCAAGTTTCTTTGGGAGATGCTGCTGAGGTACAACTCACTTTCTGGGATGTAGCTCCCTGAAAGGACAGGATATTTTATCATGTGAAGAGGGAGCCAGCCTTCATGAGTAATTTAATTTTTATATGTGGTCTACAAATGTCTTTCACAGCAATTTTAAATTGGGACCATGATGTTCTCTTGTATTTACTGTGCATTACTACTATTATGCATTCCTATTATTTACTACGTATTGCTCAGTGTTTGGTGTTTATCTAGTTCATAGCAAGCACAGAATGAAAAAAAGTCCCATCAAATATAATCTATCAAAGTTATAAAGTCAATGCCTTGGAGACTGTACAAAACCCGAAGTGTTCATTTTTTTTACTACAATCATAACCAGATACAAAAATGAAGTACAAATTAACAGCTTTCATGTGTTCCCCATCTCCCCCCTGCCATTATTTCCTTGACCAAGCTACAAAGAAGTTACTTAATGTTGCTGTTCATGTCAGGATTCTGCATCCTGACATGAACAGCAGCAGAACTTATTCTGCATAAGTTCCATCCAAGAATATTTTATGAGAAAAATGTTTTTTGTAAAATACTTTAAATCTGCCTTGTCTACATATCACTTCTTTTGATCAGGAAGCATCTCCTGTATGAGCTGATATCTACACACCTTTCTCATTGCAGGGAAAAAAATCATTGATCCCCTTTTGATGATTTGTTGCTTCACAGAGCTGTCATTCCATCTTGAGTATTTCCCCTCTGCAGGAAGGAGTTGAATGAAAGCTCAATTTCTCTGTTTCTGCCTCCAAAAAATGCAAAACTGTGTGCCTTGTCTTATTAGTAGTAAATGCTTCAGGGACAGCTCGATGCAAAACTCAATTTGGATTGATGGGAGAAAAAAAAAGATTAGGATACTGGTAAGAAAGTTAGAAAAAAGATGGACTACCTTCAGCCTTGCAGAAAAAGACAGTGAAAACAGGAGGAGACGAGGAAAGTTTTGAGAATAACAAATATCAAGAACTTGTCTAAATATGACTTAATATCCTAAAAGCAATATTGACTTACAGATATATATAAAACAAATGAGAAGTGAAGAGAGAAGAGCAAGGACAGGAGCTATACAAATTTGGATATCTAAAATGATTTCTTTAGTTAAATGTTTTTTAAACATTAGGAAAATATTAAACTCATATTCACACACTGATAAAAACCCTCACAGATTCCCCAATTTGATCACACTGATATACTGTGCCTCAGAGATTAGTGGATGGATAACTAAAATGCATGTGACAAAAGCTCAGATTCTAATAAAAGCCTTCTTTCAGAATAACTTGAGGAGTTTGGTGAAGTCGGGAGAGGAACTACTTGGCTACTCTGTTTCCCCGGGAGTTTTGCTACAAACCTTTCCAATAGCCTGCTTATTCCTTCCTCATGCCAGTAAAAGCCTTAGTTTTCATGCTTCATTGTCCTAAAAATAGAACCCTCATTAGTGTTTTGAGATTTATTGAGCTAGAATACAGTTTCATGCCCACAGCTAGGAAGTCTTCCTCTAACATCTTGAGAACTGAGAGAGAGTGGTATTAACTTATAAAGTGATATGATGGTAAGTTATTGAAATGTCTTTGTATTTTGTATTTGTCATTTATGTCTCTGTCCCTGTCATGGAAGCTGCTGTTGAAATCTTTCAACATCAACACTCTGCCATTTAAAACTTACCCTGCCAGCATGCCATCTGTTTTGATCAGGGAACCACTTTCTACGTGAGCAGACTCCCACACACATTGCACTTTGCAAGAGAAAAATGCCTTTGCTGGAAAGTAAAAAATCTAACCTTCCCTTGAAAAACAATACTCCTTGACTCAGTTTTTTAAAAGAAATTTTATAATTAGATAAGTTCACTTTCTTCCCTCTCTCTCCCATTGCTTTAGATTTCTAGACAATGGGAAAAAAAAATCTTAGTAAAGTGAGTCAAGCCCTTTGTGTTGCATTCTCTATCCCCAAAGCTGGTTGCATATGCTGATATATTTCCAGTTGGGATAGAGACACTGGCCTTAAGGTTTATTTCTATAGGAAGTAAATAAGGTTTATTTCTATAGGAAGTAAATTTTATAAGTTAAAATAAGGGTATTTTTTCTATGCATGTCTTCCTCAAAGAGCAATGGTAATACATTTCTCAAAGTTTTTCTAGCTTTTCGAAAGCAACTGTAATCCATATAAGTTACTAATGGTTACATGTCATTTTTTAATAACAGATATCTTTAGAGTAGGTACATCTGGATGAGATAACAGTCTTGATATTTAAGCCCACTGTCCCTTGAAAGCCTTTTTTTTTTTTTTTTCTTTTTTTGTGGGCAGAGTTTTGTGGGTGGAGGAAGGCAAGAGAGGGGGATGTGAAGATCTCCAGGTTCAGTTTCTTGCCTCTTCTGGAACCGAGTCATGTAATTCTTTCCATGAAGTTACCAAATTCCATCTTCTAACTGCTTAGCTTCCTTGTCAAGATCTATACTTTCTATTTCTAGTTCTGAGCCTGAATTTTTTTCATGCCTATCCTCTAGCTTAACTAGATCTCCATCCTCTCTGTAATTTATCATATAAAGTAATAAAAAAGCAAATATCCCATCATTTCAGTGATCTAAACCAAAAGACATTCATTTGGCCTTCTCTTACTGAAGTTGCTGTTCATCCAGGTTGGTAAGATTTATGAAGGGTCCAACACTGGTCAGGTGTTTCTTCCTTGTTAGCCCAGCAGCAATGCCTCTCATTATCTGTTTAAGGGAGTAAAAATCAGCAAAAGAAATCCAGCTTTAGATGTTTTAGAGCCATGTGAAATGATGTGAAGGGCATTAGATCAGTACTCTGAAAGAAAATAAACAAAATCAGCACAACAAAACCCTCTAGTGTTCCTCTGATCCCTATCCCTCAAATTCCCCTGGGCGATTTCATAGGCTATTATCCTGAAATTTATTGTTTTCTATAATTAATCTTAGCAGGGCACTAAAATTCCTAATAGACTAGTGATGATACAGATGAAACTCTCCATCCACAGAAATATAAACACTTGGCCTGTGAAGAGTGGTTCAATGTTAGGAAAATCGTGAGGCAAGCTGTTAGTGAATTATTGTCAAGGTCAAAGAATGCACATTTATTTTCCTGGTAGTTTTATCATTATCAGGCTCTTATGATATATCCACTTGCACTGAAAATGTAGCTAACTTACCTTGGTGAATTTGATTTATTAGTATTGCAACTGACAAGGTTGCCCGTTTGTTAGTGCTTATTTTATATTTGAATAGCTTTCAGCACATAAATTTGAGGAATTGCTTGAATACTTTAGCTGTTCCATATTTCACGGAAAAAGCTAGACTAGAAGAGTGCTGCTGTTGATATTTCTATCTTGATACCGACCACTTTTTTTAATAAATTAAAATTATGCCTGTATTTGTACTTAAGTGCTTCGTGAGTAGAATTTACTGCAAACAGTAAAACTTGAATGTGAAAACTCATTAGTTTTATTCTGAATAAACTGTGACATAACCTTGCTATAGTTTATTTTACATTCAGAGCATAAAATAAATGTCTTTTTTAAGAGACATGGAATTCAAAAGAAAGTAGCTAATTACATGGCTTCTTCCTATTAAACATTAGTCAAAGAATGGATGGAGATGGAGTAGATGAGTAAGTACATGGTTCAGGATGGAAGAAGCAGCTCTCAAATAGATCCAGAAATGAGGCTTTAAAATTTCTTATTGACTTTAGTGGTGTTACATCAGGTGGAGGAGCACAGCTTAATTACAGCCAATATTAGCTCATCATCTTCCCAGAAGGATGCACTTTTAAGTAAACACAATTGAATAAATAGCCAAATAAAGAAAAAAGCAAGACTAATTACTTGCCTTTAATATCTTCTAAAGTTCCTTTAACACGTCTCTATCCTTTCAAGTCACCTTCTTTACTGTGAGGAAGAAATGCTTAATTTAACTCACTTTATTCCCCTATCTCAGTGTGGGCCATCACCTGCGTACCTCCAATTCTGTAGATCTCAGCTTGTCTTGATTTTCTAGGGCTTGGGCAGAAAGCCAGTTAGAAGCAAAACTTAAACAAACTCACAGTGTGATGGGGCCCCAAGTCATCTTGTTGACCCTCAGGGCTCATGTCTTGCCCTCTGCCTTTACCTTTCCTACACAGAAAGTGAAGGTACTAACCTAATGTCAACACTTAGCAGGTGACAGCCAGAGGTTGTTTTCTGCTGGATTGTTGGATTTAAGTAGGATGATTCAAGTAGGTGCTACCTGTAGGCTTTACTGTGGACATCTATGTGTCAACAATAGAAAGCAAATGATACACATATAAATTGGCAAGGTGAGTTGGGCATGAAAGCTCAGGGCTTTTTCTCAGTAATTAAGTCCACCAAAAAATTTAATCTCATTGCCCTTTTCTCTGAATCCACTGGGCAAAATTCAGGCACTGAGTTTTCATAATTTCAGGCCTTTTGCTATAATAATTCCTGCTAACTGAAAATTTACTGAAAATCTGCCTCTCTGCTGCCTTTGTGCATAGCTTTCACCTCCTGTAAGAGCTTTCTTCTGGTGGGACAACAGAATAGCCAACATCAGTAGAGAGGTTTATGGCCAGAAAGGCCAGAAAGCAAAACAGAGAATTGAGAATCTCAATGAAATCTCTATGGAATGCTGGGCACCACACACGAGAGGTTGCCTCAATATTTCTTGCTGGGAAAAGAACATGAAAAAGTATTCTCTTCTTGAACTTGTCGGTGGTTGCTGAACTGGTCTATGCACAGAACTGCATGAAAATTAGATCTAAGCTATTTTAATTACAAAATATCCACTGTGTAATTAGCAACACTTAATAAAAATTGTGTTCAATATATTTTATATGTAATTGAAATTCCTTAAGATTAAACTGCAATAATATAAATAATTTTCCAGGATGAAAAGTAGGTTAAAATAAGCAAATTTTATGCTTTAAACATTGAGTTAAATATTCCCTAGTGTTTTGAAATATTGTGGTTTTTTGACTGTTAATCATTTCATTGAATAATAAATATGAGCTTTCTTTTTATGTAATTAATGCAACCCATATTTTTCAGTAGAGAAATGAAATGTTGAATCATACATAAAAAGAAGCTATGACTATTTTATTACCAAACTTAATTCAGTCATTTCCACAGTTATAGAAAATCTTATTCTCATATTGGGGAAAACTTTAGGCAGTGAAAAGTAGTTTTTGTTTGGCATATATTTTGGGTTGCCTGAATCTCTGGTTAGGTAGTCTGTTCTGGGAGGGGAGGAAGTATGTGTGGGTATGTGTGTGTGTGTGTGTGTGTGAACACAGGCTGGTTCAGAACAGTAGTTTGCTCTTTGCAGTATCATGCATCTTCAAAACCTTGTTACTAACATTATGTGAGGCATCTTTAATAATTTCTGAAAGGAGTTTGAGAGGTTAAACCTGTATTTTCTAATATTTTAGTTTTCACTTATAAAACTGCAGTCTAACATCGAGTGAAACCTATATGCAAGAATGATGATTCCCAGTGCATTTCAGGGGACCGTGAGTTTCATTTCTCAGGCTATTACTACACTTTCTTGCAGCCATTCCTGTGGTGTAAAATAAGGACATCATTTGAAGAATGATTATGCTATGAATGCCCAGTGAAGCTTTTAAAATGATACCTGACATCCAGCTAGATGTAGATACCTTTTTTTTTTTTTTTTCTTTTTAAAATTTAAAATTTTTTTTTAAAATTCTTTTTTCAAAGAAAGTCTGTTAGAATCCAAGAGAAATGGAGGTGAAGAAACTTTACTTTCCTGTCTGACATTCACTGTAGCTGTTGTGGTTTAACCCCAGCCATCCAACAGAATGAGTGAGAGAATCAGAGGTGTGAGATTGCATGTAGTGGTCACTCAGGACAGGAGAGATGGCATGCTGAGTGGAGTTATTGGGCACCAAAGCCACCTCAGCTCATGTCACTGCTGTACCAGCACTGCTTCTTGTATCACTTGTCTTCTATTGTGGCTCTTCATCTGGAGTGGTTTCTGCTGTTGTAAATCCTATAACAGGCAACTCAAATAATGGTTTACAGCAGTTTAAACATAAATACATTACAATCTCTGCCCCTGGTTCCGTTGGGCTAAATGATAGGCTTTGACACTGCAGTGAACTCTTCCTCTTCTACTCTGACTAGGAGCAAGGGGCTTCTGCGATGGGAATTCTAAAATCATGGGTATCAGAAGTTTAAGGTGTTTCCACAACAATCTCCACCCCGGTTCCTTTGGACCAAATAAGGGTTAGCATTGCAACGAGCTCTTCCTCTTGCCCCTGCCTGGGCTTGGATTTATTGACAGGTTGCAGCACCTTTGGGCTGTACCTGCTGCACGTAGAGCCTAATCTACGAGCCACAGTCCCACAGATACCCATGTCGGCAAGGCCTTCCCATGGCTACCATCCCTGCAGAGGTGTACCTGCTCTGCCATGGGCTTATTCATGGCAAACACTTTGAGGGGCCCCAGCATGACCTCAGGCACAGCCACAAATGCTTCAAGGTATAGCAGATCAATCTGCTGCAAAGTGGTGGGCCCACCACCCCTTCAGAAGTTCCTCCCCTGCTGGGTTGAACCCCAGCACCACACAGAACCTCATTCCCCACAACAGGATGAGAGAGACCATCTGAAGAGTAACAGTGAGAAAACTTGCGGGCTGAGGTAAAGACAGGACATTATGATGGCTAAAGTTTTAGTGTTTACATTTTTCAGATTCTGTACCGCATTGGTGTGTGACTCTGAACGTCATATAAAGTGTTAGCAAGTTCTCATCACAGCTTAGTTAGACAAAACAATCCTTTTCCAGCCTGAGAATCAAGGACACTGTTGCAGCTTCAGGCCCAAAAAGTGTAAATTGAGCAAATTGAGGAGACAAGTCTGGGAGGATGGGGCTTCATAACCTGAAGCTGTAATTGGACAATTAACTCCAATATGTAAATGTGCCAAAACTTAGAAAAAAGTGTGAAAACTCCATCCATGGAGTGGTGTGACACATCATCCATCTTGGGTCCATCTTGGGTGCAGCTGGGCTCTTGTACTGCCCAAAGTGTATCCTTTGAAGGCCTTTTAACAAATACCTACTTTATTCCTTTAACACTGTCTAGCCTTTGTTCTAGGTAGCTTCTCCAGACATCAATTAGGTAAAGCAAAAGCCACATTCACAAGCAAAGGAAAACAAAAAATTAAGTTGCCGCTCCCCATGAGCAGGCAGGCATTCAGTCACACCCAGGAGATCAGGACCCCATCATGGGTAGTGGTGACTTGGGAAGACAAACACCATCACTCCAAATGTCTCCCACCTTCCTTCTTCTTCCCCCAGATTTATATTCTGAGCATGACTCCATATGTTATGGGATATCCCTTGGATCACTTTGGGTCGGCTGCCCCCTCCCAGCTCCTTGTGCACCCCCAGGTCCCTCACTGCTGGGCTGGGGTGAGAGGTAGAAAAGGCCTTGGCTCTGTGTAAGCCCTGTCAGCAATAGCAAAAACATCCCTGTGTTATAAACACTGTTTCCAGGAAGAAAACCAAATTGCTGCCCTATACTGACTAGTGTGAGGAGAATTAACTCTACCCCAGTGAAACTCAACGCAGGAGCTAAGAAAAGCTGCTGACAAGTGTAATTCAATTACACTTCCTTAATTCTGACTTGGCTTTTGTAAGTAAAGCCCTAAGGATTACTTGGACATAGGTCTTCTTATTAAAATACTTCTGTTTTTTTAATAGTGTGGGAGCTGGTTTCTGGCATCCTTAGGCAGTTGGGAAAATTAGAGGCTTAGAATTATTACTATAGCATTTACTCATCAGAGTGATATAGAACTACACTGCAGTTTGAAATGGTCTATTCCTGCTCATGCCGGCAGAGTAGCTGCAGTGACAGAGTGCAGTCTGGACTACAAAAACATGTTTGAATAGACCGAAAAGTAATTAAGAAGGAAGTATTTTCTGAGCTTTGCTCTGTTACTGCTGCACAGCACTGAGGCTAGTTTGGTTAAAGCTAGTTCAGATACATCCATCCTAGCAGCAACTGTGCTTAGTGTACAAGTATTACAAGGGAATCTGATGTTTGTGCTCTCCAGAGAGAAAATGTTACAAGATCAGGCCCTAATTATTTTATAATTGTGCAAGGCTTTAATTATAAGACCTTAATGACTGGCTTCATTTAAAACACTTTAGGGACATTGAGTTAAATAAAATGCTGTTGTTGAATTATTTTCTTTCCCAGCAATATGAGCACTTTCCACTTCTCTCTCTCCCAGTAATCTGGTGGACCTAACAAACAGACGATATATCCATGTAATTAAGAGATTCTGGGTGCAAGTTCCCTGATTATCCTTACAACAGCTGAACTAGTAGACACTGGATATCCAATTTTCAAAGTATGCACAATATGTTCCACTTTTCATCCTAACAGAGCTCAAATATTCAATGTTCTTTGATGTTACAAAAATACAACTGAAAGAGTTGAAAAGGCCACTGCAGTCTGTTGTTTCCAGCCTGGCTGAGAGAGAGAAGGGAGGCAATAATACTGAAATTTTGGTCAAGGTCACCAGTCAAAGATAACTGGTATGAGATCTCAATAAATCTGCATGGAAAGCAAAGAAAATCTTTTTTATGGGTGTTAACAGAAAGAAAAGATCTTGATGTGGTATTTGTTTCTTTTTTTTGTTGTTTGTTTTGTTTTTTCCTTTTTTTTTTTTATGCAGCCATTGCTTGGGTAAATACTGCCTCTTCATATCTGAAGTGTGCACTGAGAGTACTGGAGCTGAAATGAAAACAACGTAAATGAAATGTAAACCACTGCAAAATATTAGCTATGCTGGTTAGAGATAGCTTATGAGCCCTTGTAAATACTTTCCTTGGACCTTACTGTTTTGAGGTTAAATTCAAACTTAAAATGCAAGACAACTTGAAAAATCTGCTTTGAGAGACAAAAATGATCTTGATAAGCTGCACTTTTTGTCAGTAGGTGGGGAATTTATGGTGATGAAAAGTAAGATGGTATTTATACAGTTCCTAGCACTTTATTCCTGGAATCTCTAAGGAAATGAAATTGTGATGGTAATATTTAAGGATAAGGAACATTATTTAGCCATTTTTAGCTGGTCAAAAATTAAAAATAAAAAAATTCTCTCTAGTCAT
The DNA here is from genome assembly GCA_013400175.1 of Phainopepla nitens. Classification (NCBI taxonomy): domain Eukaryota; kingdom Metazoa; phylum Chordata; class Aves; order Passeriformes; family Bombycillidae; genus Phainopepla; species Phainopepla nitens. The sequence goes on along the minus strand of VXBQ01011625.1, from coordinate 359,060 downwards.
CATGAATCAGAATAAAACCTAGAGACTTAATAAAAAAATTGCAGACACTTTGATTCTGGGAAAATTGAAAAGACTCATGGAAACATTTCATTTCAGTAAGACTGAAACTCTTTGAAGCATATTTAGATATATTTCAATAAAATATTTTGAACTCATGCAGTAACCCTCCCCCATAAGGGAATCCGAGATAAAAAGCAATCTGAAATAAAGGAGAATAGTATGATTTTTAGTTGGACAAATTGTAAAATGCTATGCTAAAAAAGAGTATATAAATTTTTCTCTCTGGGAAAGAGACAAATGATAACTGCTTCTCCAGGTGGAAACTTTCCTTTAGGTTTCAGTGCTTGTCAGTTTGAGTATCTAAGCTGGTTGGTGGCAGTATGTCCAGTTTCTCTGCTGATCCATGTAATACTTGAGATGCAAGTGGCAAATGAAAGATTTAGGGAAAATTCTTGGTTGTCTAATAGCAGATCACATGTTTGTATTGAAAAAGAAAAGACACTTGGATTCTGCTATTGACTTTTACAATAGCTTAAGCTAATAAAATTTTTATCAATAAAATTAAATGTCAGGGTAATGGCTAGTGTTGAATAATATGAACACATTCAAGAAAATTATTTTAAAAACTTACTGTTTGTGGTAGCATAAAGAATAAAGCAAAGCAATTATCAAATCAAACAGCCAATCTGAAGTGATATCTAACAGAAATGGAAAAATCAGTCATTCAAACATTAACTAGAATTCCAACACCATTTTTTTATGGATCCCAAAATTCTAGTCATTTATATGGGCTGTTCATATAGCTGTGTCGACAGATTTTTAATTTGTATCTGAAATGTTGTCTTTCATCTTCATTCTTGTGCCTTTCTCAAGTCCAATCCTTTCTGCCAAAAGAAGGAGTTATAATGCTGATCTTAACAGCACAACCATCAAAATTTTAAGTTTTATGACTCTTGTGTATTAGGAGTTACCAAACATATTAAAAGCAAGCAGAGAAATCTCTCATATCCCTAGGAAATATCTTCACCTCAGTCTATAGAGAAACATAGCTGTTTTCCAGCGCTGAGAATTTCACAGCTTCTGAATCCAAGCTTGGAAATTATTGTTGTTTATGTGATACATGAATTTACCAGCTTGGACATCTTGATATCTTTTCCATGTATGGTGTAGAATGTGCTTTGGATGCCTTTCAGCTATGTTTTCCTTACATATTTTCTAAGCCACCCCTAGAAGTTAGCAGCTTTGCAAATAAGAGGAATGATTCACTTCAGTTTGTATGATGTTGGAAATGTAAGTCACCCTGTCGCAGAGCTTACTGAAATTAGTATAGATTCCAGGATCAGCTTTTCATCTGAGCTCCACATAGAGGGAGATTAGTGGGGTAAGTTCATCTTTTGATTCTGTGGGAACATGGGAAGGAAATCAGGCAGACTTTATACATTACTTTTGATGCATTTTGTTCTCAGGCTGTTAGAACACAACCGGCACCCTGCTGCTGTCTCTTGCAAGCAACAGTGTAGAAAGGGGTTTTAGAGAGAACCCTGAACGTCCAGTTTCTTGGACATGGGGGTCTTCTGACACAGGTAAGAAGAAAAATGTCTTGTGCGTAGTCCTGGCATGGATGCAGTCATTTTACATGTGCTGAGTCACGCCCCAAGACCCTGTAGACTCAGTGTAGGGGGTTCCCCTACACAGAGCTTCCATATCCCACCATGACAGGCTTTGGATGAAGTGGGCTTCTCATGGCTGCGGAGACTTGTATCCTGATTTAGTCGTGCAGGAAACCATCAGACCAATGTGTTACATAATATCAAGGCACAGAACTTTCTCCAGTTATTTTTATAAGTATTTGGTTAAAGTAGGTTCTTCTATTCAGCTGTAAGTTTTTTTTAACAGTTAGAAAGTATTTGGTTTGAAGGGGGGTTTGTTTGGATTTTTGTTTGTTTCAGTTTTTTGCTTTGTTTTGTTTAGTTTTGCGGGGATTTGGGTTTTTTTTGTTTGTTTTTGGCATGCTATTTTTCTTTCTTGTTTTGAGGAGAAATCAGTGGTATTAAGCAGCATTTCTTAGATGTCACTTTGCTTGTTGGCTGAAGACGTAGCAAACCGTTTCCTCAAGCACAACAGGAATGAAAGAAATGGCAGTTTATTTTCTGTGTTTCATTCTGATTTCCAAATAGCAGAGATGACCTGATAGTCAGATGGTAAGAATTTCCCTTGCCATTCCCCTGACTTTTCTGACTGTTTGGCTGCCTCTCTCCACACATCTGTACATCTTCATCAAGTGATAATCAGGTTGTTATCTTCAGTCCACAGGAAAAGCTCCCTCAAATATATAGTCTTACTGCTGGGCAGATTTGTCCAAGTGCTCTGTTTGAGAGGGACAGTCTTACACTTCAGTTATTATCAGGCTTTTAGAGAGCTTAGCTGCCTGTTAAATGTGCTCCAAGGAAAGGATGTTTATGTGCATCATATTCTCAATGAAGCTTCACCAACTCCTATTTTAGCAATTCCTACTGAAAAATCCTTCTTTTCTTCATTTGATTTATCAGCAAAATAATGATTCACGATTAACCCTATAAGTGATTAAATAATTAATTATTATACATATCTAATTATAAGGATTGGATGACTTATTTTTAATTCTGTATCTGATTTGAAAAAGCCCATAAAGTGATCTGTGATGTAAAGTCTATGCTTTTGCCAACATGAATCTCTTATCAGGAGATTCATCTCTTTAGAACAGGAATTGCTTCTTGTTCCTGGAATCAAAGCATGAAAAAAACCCCAAATTATGTATACGGGATTTTTTGTTAGAGCCAAACAATTTCTCTTCTGTGAGATCAAAACCTGGAGCATTTGAGTATGGAAGGGAGATTCCAGTTAGGAGATGCTCAGCCTTTAGAGTATATATACTTGTGGTTTAAGGAGCCAGTAAGATAAAATAGCCTGTATTTAAAAGTCTGTTTTCAGTTTAACTCTGATATATTAGAAAATCATCTTTTGAATTCTGGTTTTGCATGTTTTGGCTTAGTTTGGAGACAGATCTTTCTGTGTATGTGTCTGTGTGTGGGTGTATGTATATGTGTACGTACATGTCTGTATGTGTATATTTAAGACTTGAAAAATGCTGAGCCGGAATCCAAAAACCATTCGTGTTAATATCTTTTGGCTTTATATCCCTCATTATTTGGAATAATATTAAATCCCATTTGCTTCGCTGGGCCAAAGCATGTGTTTAAAGTCAAGCATGTGCTTAAGTGTTTTCCTGAATAAGTAAACTTACAGTGAATGAACCCTGTGTGAAAAGGAAACATCTTTTTCCATGTAATTGTTCAATGTGTTCAATACCAAAATCTGAGCTTTGATTAATATATTTTTCTTTTAGTTTAGGAAAAAAAAATGGAACACATGGATTGAATTCCTTTTTTAATTGCATATTTTTTCTTTAGTTGTAGGATATTATATTACTGTTAGAGCAAACCTCTTATTCAGGGCTATAAAGAATAAAGAAATATTCTTTTAAATGTAGTAGCATCTAATCATTGGTCTATACATTTATAAACTTACATGAATATTAGAGTTTTGTTTCAGGGAGATTATTTTTTTGAGAAGCCTCTTTCATTAGTCACCTCTGCAGTCATTTATGAAACATTAAAGATTATATATAGCAAAATCAATGAAGGAGTGTTGTTTTTTGATTTTTTTTAAATGCATTTCTTAAAAGTAATCTGTTTGTACCTTATTACTACTGAGATATGGCTGTCATTTTTTAAAACTGAAGGCAAATATTTGTAGTATGAAAAATGAAATATTTTCAGCTGCAGCCAGCAGCAGGAAAGTTTTAACTTGCTAACACTTTTGCATTATTTTGGGAATATACTGAATCCTTGATATGGTAATGCAATTCACAATAAAAAAAAAAATCTAATATTAGTATTTCATGGTACAGAAATATGCCTTAACTCACAGGCACCAGGTTCCCAGTAGAACAGAACAGTAGGGTATTCTGAAGAGTGTAGGTTGCCTTTCAGGAGTTAAAAAATTACGATGCTCCTTTTAAGAGTGTCCATGTGCTTTCAAATCCAGCTCAAATGCCTATAATAAATTTTGAACATGCTGAGAACTGCTGCAATGATCTCATTTTTACAGTTTTCTTTTAGGTTTGGCTTTTCCCCAATTTGCCTGATAGCTGGCATTCTGATATATATATGTGTTCAATTGCTTTCAAATCCAATTAATGCACAGAGTGCAAAATGTAACTCCTGTACCTTTCCGTAATTGTGGGAGTTACTCATGGCATCAAATGAACAGAAAAAGAAGACAAGTGTGAGGAGATACTGTGGGGTTTTTTCATGTCTTTATAGAACATCCACCATATTTTACTCTGCAACTTTTGGGAACTACTGTAACAGATGCAGTACAAACAGATGGAATAAAAAATAATATTTTTAGTAATATGACAGAATTTAATTTAAATTTTAAGAGTCTTTATCTAAACCACACTGCTCTTTACATGGCTCCTTGAGAAGGAAACAGGAAGAGGATGCTCCTAATCTCCCTCTGGAGGAGGAGCCTACATCTCTCCACTAGACAGAAAATGCAAAGATTTGCCCCCTTAGGGGAACCTCAGCCCTTTGGAACCCCTTGCAAGGCTACCATATGATATATGGCATTTTTTCCATGGTATAAAAGGCATTGGCAGCCATTTAATCCATTACTACCTCTGCTGATTATTTTACATTGCAGCTGCTTATTGCTATTTTCTATTTATATTCTGCTTATTTTACAGGAGTGAAGGGTTATACCCAGAGCATTCAGCATCTCTGCAAGATGCTGATATCTTTGTGGAGATACCAGGCACAGAATTTTATGTTAATCAAAAATGTGCAGATATGGGTTTTTCTGGGGTCTACTTAGTCAGGAGAAAAATTTCAGCGAAGTTCTATATATTTTGGACAAGTCTGATGGTTCTGAAATTTCACCCTGAAAAAGTAATGGTCATCTCTTTCATTCTTTGTGAACATCAAAATTTAAGGTAATTGAGAGTTTTAAAAACAGGACACAGTGTAAAAATATATATGAAATGTATTAACTCTAATTTTTTATAGTTGTTTGCTATTATATGAATGTAATTTATTACGCCTGCAGCAACCTGAGGACATGCTGGAAAATTAGATGATTCATTTCAAGTGTTTTATCCTAGTGAGCAAAATTTTAATCAGTCAGTTTTCAAATCCCAGCTCTGTTATTGGCACAGTCTGTAAACTTGGCAAGGTCAGAGAAGGACTCCATTGTAGACACAGTGTAGCATCTCAGCTAAACCATTACTGCACATGTTTTACTTTATCTGCATTATGGAATTTTTAAAGAAATAGAGCTCTAGAAAGGTGCTCCTAGGAGCACCTATGACAAAGGTAATCTAACAACATAAAATGATGAATATAAGATTTATCTTGAGCTATGGTTGCTATTTCCTATGCAAATTTTTTTTACAGCCTCATCTTAAAAACCCCAAACCCATAACCTAGTATAAAAGAAAGCAAAAATTTCATAATACATGGACCACTGTCCTGACCCTCAAGTTTGTGGCTGCACTGATAATTGTATTATCAGTTTGCTCTACCTCAAATCTTGCGGTTAGCTTTCATCAGGAACATTCTACTTTTGATGATGTGGTGTTAATTCAGAAATGTAAAGCAATCCAGTATCCAATAATCAGCTGAGTATGTCAAATGGATGTTAATGACACAGTAGGAAAAAAATCTAATTGCCTTAATTATTAGGCAGTAGAAAATAACAAGAATGATCATGAAACAAAATTTTCAGAAGTATCCATTGTCCTAATTTTAAAGAGGATAAAGAAACCTAACATCCTTTGAAAGGAAATAGAATTAGGCTTGAATACTCATAGCTGGATTTTGAAAATATGACATAGATGCCCAAAAAACATTAAAAAGCTTTAGCCAAGGATGACCTTGAAAACTACAAGCTCTTCAGGGTGATATACTGATACTTCCCAACATTATACTGAGAGTTGAATCATGAAACACATTGTACACTGCGGTTTTTTGAGGTAGGGGTTCAAAACATTTACAAAGCAAATATAAATTTTTCCCTGGTTATCAGAAATCAGAATGCATTTCAAATAACCTGCCACGTTAAAAAACAGAAACAGACTAAGCCAAAACAGTGAGTATTATTAGTAAATCATAGAATAAGACAGCAGAAGCCATAAAACAAAAAACGTTTAAAAGGAATAACATTGTGCAAAGACCCATGAAATGTTATTGGAGCATTCAATTAAGTAAACATGTAAGCAAGTTGTTACAGACTTTGAGTGAGAAAAGCCCAAGTAAATGAATTCTAAGCAGGGAAGGATATCAAATTCCATATATTGTAATATGTACCTGTATTTTATACATAAATATGTGCAAATAAATATATTTATAAATAGATACATGTTATATATATATATACCCACACACAAATATGTATATGAATGTATGGATATTATAACCACAAAAATAAAATCAGGTAAATAATTAAACTTCTTAAGTCAAAAATACATCCTGCAGATCTTTCCAAAGATCTTGTATTAAGGCAGTTAAGTCTATTGGTAAATTGAAATATCTATAGTTTTGAATATTGTCTCATGGTATATCACTTTTCATCTCATTTTTATCTCATTTGCAAAAGCTTTAAGTGATGCTGCTCTCAAGTCCTTCTTTTGCTTTTGTCTTGCATTACTTCTGCGGCACTTTGGGATTTAGTTGAGTGGTGAACACGGTGGGGCTTGGTTAATGGCTGGATTTGGTGATCAGAAGGATCTTGATACATCGGACAAACAGGCAGAGAAGAACTGGTTGAAATTCAAATTCAGAGTCCTCCACCTGGGGAGGAATAACCCCATGCACCAGCACAGGCTGGGCACAGACCTGCTGGGAAGCAGCTCTGGGAGAATGACCTGGGGGTCCTGGTGGACAACAGGCTGTCCATGAGCCAGCAGTCTGTCCTTGTGCCCAAGAATGCCAGTGGTGTCCTGGGATGCATTAGGAAGAGCATTGCCAGCAGGGCAAGGGAGGTGATCCTGCCCCTCTACTCAGCCCTAATGAGGCACATCTTGAGTGCTGTGTCTAGTTCTGGGCTCCTTAGGACAGGAGGAACATGGAGCTCCTGGAGTGGGTCCAGCAGGTGACCAGAAAGATGATTAAAGTATTGGAGAATCTCTCTTGTGAGGAAAAGCTGGGGGAGCTGGGCCTGTTCAGCCTTGGGAGGAGATAGCTGAGGGGCCCTCATCAATGTCTGTCTGTGCCTGCAGGGAGGTGTCAGAGGAAGTTTCCAGGCTCTGCTCAGTGGTGCTGAGCAGTAGGACAAGAGGCAATAGCAGAAACCAATGCCATTTAGTTCCACCTGAAGTTCCACCTGAATGTGAGGAAGGACTCCTTTACTGTGCAGTAACCACACACTGGAACAGATTGACCAGAGAGGGTGTGGAGTCACTTGTTCAAGAACTGTCTGGACACAATCCTGTGCCATGTCCTCTGGGATGACCCTGCTGGAGCAGGAAGATTGGACCAGATGGCCCATTGTGATGCCTTCCAACACAACCCATTCTGTGATTCTGTGATCTGCTTGTCTTCTTAATTAAAAGTAAAAAAAAATTTAACAGTATGCAAATTGGAATCAATTCTGACTTATTCTGGCAAAAAATTCAGATAATACTTGAATCTTGAACACTTCAAGAAATACTTGAATCCTCGCAATGGTGCAAATGGAGTGATGTTAAGGAAACTAACATTCCCGTGTAGTCACAGATTTCAGTTTTCCCAGGAAAATAGAGGAGATTAAGTGAACATGGTTCTCAGATCTTTTCTGGAACTTGCAGGGCAGATATTCTCGACATAGAGTGACAACAGGGCTTTTGAAACATATGATTTTAGTTAGAGTTCACTGTAAGCATTTTTGGAGTAATTTTTAGTAATGGTCATTACCTTGTTTAAAACCATGTCTAAGTAATATTTACAGAGACTGAAATAGAAGATGTGTGCATTACATGTGTTATTTTTACTTTCTTGAGTGAATTTATCTACTTTATTGAGCCTTTCATTAAGATCTAGGGTTTTTTTTCCCCCAAATATGAAGTCATTTTTTGGGAGTTGTTGCCTTTTTGTTTTACCTGTTAATTGTAAAATCCCAGATAAATGCCTACATCTGGCTAATAGTGATGCTGCATTTATTTGAAAGCACAAATGATGCCACCCTACCAGCAAAACTGCAGCGTACAGTATCATCATACACAGATTGCCCATTTCTGGTCTATTTTTTTATCTCTTGCCTAACTCTTGCCTTTCTCTAAAATCTCTGCATTTTTAAAGAATTCTTCAAGACTTGATATATGAGATTGTAAGAGCTGAAAAAAATCACCGATCCATTTTAATAAATAGTATATTGTCATGCATTTGCTATCTAATTTATCCAGTGATTCATCAGTTTTGCTTTCAATATACATAATACTATTAAGATTTAGTAGATCATATATTTGATTCAAAAGATGTATTAGATTTGGTAGGTCCCGACTTCCATTCAACTTAAGATGACTTTATCTGTCTCATGAGGATATATGTGATTTCCAAAAGCAACGTATCTGGTTTTGAAAAATCCTGCAGTGGAAAGGGGGAAAAAAATTTAATTTATTGCAAGGAACGAAACATTCATTTCAGAAATCTGAATATAGAAGTGACCCACATTTCTATTAGAATTTCACAGCAAAGCAATATACTGTGCCTGTCTCACATTTCCCATACTGAAAGGAGTATTTTGATCATGATAACTTCACTGCATGTATTGCCGAGCTCTGAACTGAAAAGCACTTTACTCTGTAGAATTGAAAAATCAATTTAGCATAAGGTGATCACATTACACTCTATTTATCCAAGATTACAACAATTTAGAAGAAGATTGACAGTGAAAGTAATTGTTCTTTTATTAATTCAAGTAGACTTTAAAAAGATCTACTGATTAGGAAGCTCTGCTTGACTTCTAACCTGAATCTCTCAGGACTTATTCTGGGAGGTTCTGATTTCAGTGATGTGTTCTGGTAATACCATAAGCAAGAGTGGCCATATCTTGCTGAAGTTACAGAAACAAGATGGAAAACAGGTTAACATTATCTGTTAATGCTTATCAGTGTTAATTTGCCATAAAAATACTAGTATTTTTAAATGTTCTGCTTATATATGCTCTCTTGCCAACTGGTGAATTAAAAGCGGAAGCTTTAGGTAACCCTTTCACTTTTTAGGGATGTAGATTTCTGGTTTTAGTTTGAAAAATTAGTGCAGTGCTTTGAAGATGCAGTGCAATCCCCTGTGCACCAAGGTTCCACTGCTGACACTTCTGGATATTAAGACCTAGACTCATATCCTTTTACATGTGATATTTCCTGCCAAACACAAGAATAAAAATCAGCTGAAGTCGTGCTTATTATGTTTCTAACTTGCGCATACAAACTTTAGCTCACTGTGCCTGTGAACATTCAGTTGGACCTGACAATTTTTGATTCAACTCCAGTGAATCAAATGATGCAGCTGCTGAAGCAGGAGTCTCTACAGGCTTTTGTTCATTTAACTTTTTTTATCGTAAGAAAACCCCTCAAAGTGCCTTGTAGTCTTTCACACAAAATCCAGCCATTTAGGTAAAGAATGGCAAAGAAGGCAGAAGTCCTTATGGAGTAATTTAACCAAATATTTTCTTACCTTGCAGGTAAGAATGGTGGTCTGAAAGTAACAGAGTTGCAGATTTATGGGTATGAATAAAAAAAATTGCAAGATCTCTGTAATGCAAATCCATGGCTTCTCTGTCCTAAATGCCAACTTCTCCTTGGACTGGGACCTGTCCCTGCATTCTGTCTCTTTGCAGGCACAGCTCTGTCCAGCTGTACCTCAGCCTGAAGGCGCATAACCTTTTAGAAAGCAGAACTTGCATTTTTAGTGAATTCAGATGCTCTTGCTGTTTTGGTCTTTTTCATCCATTTCAATGCTGGCAAAGAGAAAATTTTTGGCAAGCTAAGCTCCTGTATGACACCAGCAGAGTGATATGCCTACTTGGTGGTTTAGTAAATGGGATGTAGAATAAGTGGAGAGAAGACTTACAAGGACTGGTAAAATGGAGTATTAGTGTACAGGTACTCTTTTGTTTATTTGGAGATCTCAGTCTGAAAAGTGCTCTGCTGCCTTGCAAAGAGATGTACAATTTTTTACATAAGGCATCAGTGCTGGATAAGATAAGGGTGTATAAGGCCATGTACCTGTTTTGTAAGGCTGTACAGAATGTCAGTGACTAATAGAGTGCTTGTGCTTATTAATTTTTTTTTTGCTGTCAAAGTAGTGCTTTGTTCATATTTTAGATCATGAAAATTCCATTGGAGATAGTCAGCTGGACTATTAGTGAGTGGGGCCAGCCCTCAGGTATAGCACAGAACCTGCAAAGAGATTCTGAGGAAATAAATCTTATCATATTTGAATTAATTCTTAGGTCTTCAAATTTAAATGGCATTTGGCTTTGAGATGTTGAATTGGAAGGTCTTAATAAGTTAAATTGTTTTTGAGTAATTCTAAATTAAAAGTTCACCATGGTTAAAGCTGTAACAGATGAGCAGGAAAAGAAATATTTTTAATTGTTTCTCTCTTTCCTTTCCAGAACTAATTGGAGAATTTATAAATAATATATAATAATTTGTGCTTCTTCAATATTCCACTCTCCCAGTAAAGAGAGTATCATTGCTGACGTCTTAATCCTCTTTTGCTGGAGTTATTAAGTAGTGGAGTTTTTTTGTTTGTTTGTTTTGTTTGGTTTGTTTTTTTGTGTGTGTGTGTGTATGTGTTTGTTTCTGTTAAAAGGTGTGGGGAAAAATGAAGAATTGAGCTGCATTTTTAGAAGACAGTAGTTTATGATTCTTGAGAGTATCCCTCAGAACTATGTCTTTAGATATTTTTGGGCTAGGGGATCTGCTGAGCAAACAATTCAGGTTTCTCCAGAATGAGTCTACAGCTGTTGTGCCTTCATAGAGACATTTTGATTCACAGAGGATTGATAGCAAAAGTAAATGCAATTTTCCACAATTTATGGTAGGGCAACATGAATGGTCTCTCTTTTCAATGGCTACTAAAGGCATCTGATTGGCCAAAACCAGACAGACTTCTTTACACATTGTTTGAGAATTAGATTTTAAGATGCCTACTCCTCCCTGGAAGTTTATGATTAACAATTTCTACTTCCTTTAGCAACATGCTTAGAAGTCTTCAGCCTGGAGATCTAAAGTAGCTAAATGAGTCATTGTGGGGGATTTCTCTATTAGTAAGACATGCTATCCTAACTTCTGATACTGTTCTCAGAGTTGTGGAAGTAATATTGCTTTAAATATTTGTTGAACTGATCTGTAAATCTCAAATTCACACTTCTTAGAACTTTAATTTGTTAGAATATTTAGATAAACAGAAGCGTTGACTTCAAAAATAGTGCAAAATGCAGTATCTCAGTATTGGGGTTTTGAAAGTAAGATTATTCTTCACCTCAGAATATTGAAAGACCTAGAGTCAGAAGTTTTGAGTGTGAATGTTGTTTCTGAACAACTTAAATTTAGCTTTTTCTTGTTATGTCTTCAATTTGGTGTTTCTTTTTGACAAACTTCTCTCCATATCCCTATGGCATAGATAAACATCTATGTCAAATAGAAACAACTGTACACATCTGTCAATAGTGGTGATTTTTACCATCTTTTAGGAAAGCTTCAGAACTTCTGTTTTGAAAGATTAAGCTATAGATGCTCAGAGCTGCTACTAAAATCTCTCATAGATTTTTTTTTCTTCAGAGTACCTTTGCTTTGCCTGTTCCACCATTTGTCAGCCACATCTAATATATTTCATATTGTATTTCTCTCATGCTGGACATTTTCTAGTTATGTGTCTTGTTGCTAACATCATTCCATCTCAGATGAGTCTGTGATGTGGTAGCTATTCTGTTGTGATGTTTTCCTGCAGTACTGTTTTTATCCTACATTTTCTTTTCCATAGGTATGTTTATCTTTATACTGACATGATGCTTTTCTTTCTCCAGCAGCTTCAGATATTTGCAGCTGACCCTATAGTTTCCTCTTTTTTTCTTAGCCTTTAACATTTGCAGTTATAAGTCAAGCTGATATTTTTATTTCCCAAGTGACTGCTAGAGCTAATACCATTTTGGGATTGATCTGCAACTTTGCAGAAAGTAGCATTGCTGTGATGTCACTGCTGTAATTTCCTGCAATGGCTGCAGAGAGCTCTTGCCTCTGCTTCCCCATTAAAAACAAAAACCAAAGAAACCACTTTACCCACCCTCCCCTCAAAACAAACCAAAAGCCTGGGCACAATTTTCTTGGAAGAGCATTTAAAAGAAACCTGACACCTCATCATTTAAAATATTAGTTGTTTAAACACACTAGATAAGCAAAGCTTTCTGAAAATTTTGCTTCCATCCTACATGCTGTGTATCTTCCCACCAGCTAACTTCCAAACATGTTGTAAGAAGCAATACCTTTAATTATACCACTCCAAGGTTATTCCTTGCTATTTAAGAACTGGTAGGAATGTACTAGGGAGCACAGATAGAGTAAGTCTAACCCGGGTTACAATAATAATTTGGAGGTAAAAACAGTGTGGTCAATTTACAAAGAATTGAAGGCTCGTTTCTTGGAGACATCCCAGAAAAACAAGGCCCTGCTTTCAGCATTTCTCTAAAATAATCCTCCTTTGACTAAACACTACTCCTTCAATATTTTCATTTTCAAGGATCAGATCAGGGACTCCAGGATCATTTTGATGAAGAAGTCATCTTTTCAATGATTGGAATTAAGAAGTTTCTCGCAGAGTCTCCCGCTGCTTGAGCAGTCATTGCTTCTGTAACGAGAGGTTACCCTGCAGTGATGGTATCAAACTTTTCGGCTTCCCATGGTGCATTCAGAGGTCAGCTGCAATGAAAATACACGTCTGCTTGACAGAATAAAGGGGAAACTGCAATCTTATAAATCATAACAGAAGAGGTAAAAATTGATGTCTTTTTTGTTCAGATAGGAGGATAAGTGAACAGGTTATGTTTTTGAACATCCTTGGGAAAAGAGAGAAGTAAAGTCTCCGCAGAATTTACAGTCACAGAAAGTACTGCTGGTTTTGGCTGGAATTGCCACAATGTGAAAGGGAGCTTTTTATATGCATTCATATTTTTACAAATGATTTTCACCTTTGCTATAATTCTGAGATGTGTTTTGACAAAAATAATCTATGAAGTTTTAAATTCAGGGTCACTGATATCAACCAAAGCCTTATTTTCAAATATAAGTTAAGTCTATATTCAGGAAGAAAATGGTTGTGTCACACATCTAAATAATTTGATAATTTTTATCTTGGCTCCTTTGCTTCCCTCCAATTTGCTTCCTACCAGCTATTTATCATGGAACCTGCTGTCACTAAAAATATTGCATTTTATATTTTGCGTAATTATAAATTTCTTCTCTGTACATATTTTCCTTCACTGCAGAAATTATCTACATTGTTATTGTTATTTATTGCTATAAATATTACCATGTATCTGACAAAATAAAATCAGCATAATCTAAAGTAAATTACTACAGATTAATATTTCATACTGTTCTCCCTAACAGAGACTGTTTTAAAGATACAAAAAGAATTTATTTGGAAATATCCCACAGAATACTTCAGTATTCTCTTATTAATTATAAGCAGTATTTAAACCTTTAAAAATGAAGCTGATGCTGTAAACCTAACAAATTAAAAGTATTTCTAGGTGATTAGTGACTGTGTGTACGGTACTTTGAAAGGAAATACTCTATCCTTGGTTAATTATGACTGTCCTTGGAATTACTAGATGCAATCTGAAGAAATATGAAAACATATGGATGTTCATTTTAATTTCTGATGCCCCTCTTACCCTTCTGAGTTTTCCTTCCCCCCCATTCATCTCAAAAAAATATATTTTTAAGAAAGCTGGGTCACTTACCCGTCTCCAGCAGGTAAAGATTTATTTAGTACACAGCCTGTCTGTATATGCTGCTGTTTCTCTCTGTTGCAATTTATCTTTTCTGTTGCAGTGGGATTTAGGAATGCCTCTATTTTTCACAGATTCAGTGAATTCAAAGCTGAAAAATAATGGAGACTGGCTTCCTGCATAACATGTCTGAGGAACTCTTGCATGATGCCATCACTTTTGAAATGTATTTTTTAGATAAACATTGAATCTTGATTTGAAGAGTCCAGATTATAGAAAATCTAGCACTTGAGTTTTATCATGCAACATATATCTTCAGCGTAAACAATTGTACTTTGTTTTAATTCTACAGGTTGGATTTTGCTGTCCAATTTAAAAAACAGTTACTATTTGAAGTCTCATGTAGGCTCACATAGGCTGTGATTTGTTGCACAAAACTTTTCCTGATATTACAGAAGACTTTCTCTCTTCCTGTAAGTAAGGAAATAGCAAGTTAATAGTAGTCACAACAAAATTTTTGTTGTTTTTATTTGTTGGGAGTTTTTTTGGTTTGTTTTTGCTCGTGGTTTTTGTTGTTATTCTGTTTTGTTTTGTTTTGTTTTTTGTTTTAATACAGTAAGTGTTGCTGGTTTGCAAGCAAAACAATTCGATTTTTATTGAAAATTGATGTTGTCTATATTTGATAAGGTGATTCTAAAGGAATCATCCTTTCAGTTTTCTCTGTATTTTTCTTTATTTCCGATGTTGTGATTTAAAAAAAAGCAACAGACCCCAAAACCCACACCTCTAACCTCTCATCCTCCCATCTTATATCTCCATATATAGTTTCATTCTCTATTCAGATCTGATTTTACCTTAATCCTTCTTTGACTGGCTGCTCCATATCCCTCTGTCCCTCCTTTATGATGGATTGGTGAAAGAAGATATATTCTTCATATTGTTTTCAGCTGGTTATTAAACACATTTCTCTACTGCCTGATCTGAACATGATTGGTGATAGAGCAATATTTTCTCCTTAACTGTAGCATTGGCTGTTTTCCTGATTTCTTGGAAATTACCACTTCCAATCGCTCATTCTAAGAGCAGTGATATCTTTCATATTGATATTCACAGGAAGCAAGAGAAAACGCCTTTGACAGGTACAGAATCAAACTACTTATGAGTTTAAGTTGCCATCTATCTATATTAATTCTGTATGCATAACATGCACAAGTTCCTCTAAAAAGCTAAGACTTTTATATTATCTCCTTCCATTCTTTCTGGTGGTTTACTCTGAGCTTCTTTCAGCATGAACAAGTATTTTCTTGCATTCTCTTGATTAAACTAAGCATATTGATCTTATCTGGCATTAAGGCAGATTTTTCAGGTATCAAAATATGCTTTAATTGACTTTTAAATATTTTTGGTTTGTTTCATATGTCTTTAAAACTTCAAACCTCAGACTAAACACAGTGTTCTAGCAGTGGTGACATGAGATTTTGGATTTGGAAATAATGAAAATAATCTGCCTCTATAGATATCCCTCTATTTTCCCAAGGATCAAATTAGTTCATTTAGACACAGCATTGCATTGGGAGTTCACAGAAAGTTCCTTACCCCCCTACAGTTTCAGAATCAATGTTTTCTTCAGTGTTCCATCCTATAAATATGGCCTGCATTCCCTGTGCCTAGATTTATATCTTTTCATTTGTCCTTATTAAAATTTATCTTTTTCAAATGAAACCACCTAGCCAGTTGAGACAGTTTGTTCTATAGAACATTTGCCTTATTACAATTGCCACTCCACCAATTTTTGCATGCTCTTCAAGTTTTACCAGCAATCACTTTGTATTTTCTTCCAGATCATCGAAATAGATGCTTAAGTTTTAAAAGATCCTGGTTAATTAAAGAGACATCCCTAGACTCCTGTATAGCTGAGGAGGAAAGTAGAATGTATTTTTAACCACTATAAATAATAACAAATTTGTCATTTTAAAAATGCATAATTTAAAAATTTAAATCATAATTTAAACACAAACCTCAATTATTTAAATACTATTTTAGCCCCTTGTGTTTAATACAATTCATATTTTTTAAATATGTATTTAATACTCCTCACTCTGTGAAACCAGCAACAATGTGGTAGCTTAGAATGTGGAAACAAGCCAAAAGATTTACAGTTATGTTAGTACAGTATATTAACCAATTTTCTTCTCTCAAGCTTGCAGCCAGAGTGCTCAAGGTACAATCCTCCATTTCCATAAAATCAATCAAACTTTTGGGGAAGATAAGAAAGCCACATTTCACAATTCTTTTTTCTAATAGTGGGATATAAGCTGAAAAATATTATTTAAATTTTAAAGCAGCAGTTTATTCTAAGTTTGCAGAAGATTAGTGCATTATAACGTCCGTGCTGGACTGTGAGAAATGAAATTAGAAACTAGAAAAGGATGTCAGGTGTTCTGGTTGTGAGGGTAGTGGCACCTCTGTCTCCTTGTTGGTCTGTTCCTAATGAAGCAATTCCAAAACAGAGTGAGCTGATCTAAGCCAGAGCTGCCCTAAGCCAGAGCTGCTGCTGTCCCTTGTCCCTGGCACCGCCCAGAGCTCTGTGCTTTGTGTCAGGGCCCACCTGTGGAATGCAGGCCTGGGGCGTGAACCAGCTCAAAACTCTGAGGCTGGTGATGGTGATGAGGCAGAACCTGGACAGCTGAGCAGTGCAGTGGGAGGGTGAAAGTACTGTCTGAGCTGAGGAAGGGCAGCATCAAGTGCAAATTTGATTTAGCAGCCTGTGCAATTTTTTTAGGCTGTTGTGACTCTCCATTTTGTAAACTGAGTCACATAATTTTTCAATTCTTTGACTGGCAGGCTCTTAAAAAATATTTGGGTTTGTCAAGCTCTTTTTTCTGCTGGAGTCAATGGGACTTACCTTCCTGCCAATGATGGGAGGGAAAAGAGTTATTTACTCAGCTGCAACATTTCCTTATGGAGTTGTGCTCACAAAATTGTTCAAATGCATAAACAGCTGTAAGGAGAAGAGATAAATCATTTTTTATCATATTGCACATTAATTATGTCATGCAGGCACCACCTTGGTGATGATTTTTTATTTGTAATCAACAAAACTAAGCTGTGTGAGAACACATAAATTATGCAGAGATGTGTGATGAAGCGGGCATTTACAAAGGGAAGTGACATACATCCACAGATAATTTTTTTCTGCAGATAGATGATTAGAAATTATATACATGTTGTTGTTTTCCATAGAAACCTAAAAAGAGTAGTTCAATCAGATTAGATTATAGATGTTATAGGGCACGTAATTACCTACACAATACCTCAAGCAGCAGGTAAGCTTTTCTTCACTAATTCACACTGCTCTATCTTTTTAGAAATCTAAATTCATTGCTCTGTAAACAGAAGTGTTTAATTAATTTCTGCAACTACATCTTGAGTCGCTCCTAATCAGCTTTCAGTCTCAATGTTTTCCTGAAACTCCTCTCAGCCAGCCAAATCTTGGAATTGCTTGGAATATCTTCCACTCTTTTCCTCCCCTTTATTCCACTGCCACTTTCAATCCTCTATTTCCTTTAAAAATACTATCCCTTGCAGAGTTTGGTGAAATTCCTTCTGATTTTCTACCTGCCCCTCTGCTTTATTCCACAGCATCTCTTTCACTAAGTTTCATTTCACATTGAGAGTGCCACAGGTTTTCTATCTGTGCCCCCTGTACTGAATCCACGGCCATTTTACACTAGTGACTTATTTCTCACCCATCTCCTGCAACTACCAGTCTTGGTTCTCATCACCCATTTTGGCAGGATTCCTGTCTCCAGCTTTACTGACCTCAGACTGTGCTTCTCTCCAGATCATCTATACAGACTATCACATCCTTTCAGTCCTTTTATTGTCTCTTTCCTTCTTGCTAAATTAAATTGTTTCTATTCATTACCTCTGAGTTTCTTCCAAAACTCTACTTTTGTCCCATGTACTTTTATCTCAGCTAAATCACTGGTGATTTCTAAGCCTCTCTAATGAAAAGAAATGAGATGAGGCCTACTTTTGTTCCTTTCTTATGCCTGACAAGATCATATTCTTCTTCAGACAAGCTATGCAGCAAGCTTCTCCCTCTTACACATGCCTCCTAAAGCTGGTGTCAAATAAAATGTCTCACATAAATAATTAATTTGTGATGTTCAGGGAAAAGGCAGTTGAGGACAGCTGCATTTTCTTCCTTTTTCCTTCTATTTCATGTTGCCTGTCTTTGATTGTAGGTGCTTTGAATTTGGGATTGAACCTCTACACAAGTTTGGAGAGTGAATAGCCCAATATGGAGATAATGCTTTTAGAAAAGATTCTCTTCACATATGAAGAACAAATTCCATCACAGTGTTTAAATATTTAAAGTACTATTACTTGCTGTGTTTACCACATACAGCTAAATAACTTCTAGCTGCCTTCTTCAGAGTGCAGTGTTATGGCAATTTGTATCAAAATTCTTGGAAACTCACATGATTCTCCTGATTTACATAATTCTATTGATTTAGCACCAGTAAGCCAACAAAGCTCTTGTAGTGTAAATATCAGCCTGCACCTGTGATTTACTAAGCAGAAGACAATTTTGTTTCTGACCATTGAAAAGATTTTCAGCTGAGCACAAAGAAGGGATAAAGGAAGGAATGTAGCCCTTTCAAAGGGTTGAAGTCAACAGAAAAATTAAAATCTCTCTTGCATCTTCAACAGGGTGTTGATGGGACAGGAAGTCAGGCTTCAAGGAGCCTGTAACAAATTCCAGTTAAGGAAAAACTTCTTGAGGGGGGTCTCAGATGAGCTTAGTTGTAAAAGACCTTTAGGATATTCTCTCCTACTTAAGAGTAATTAAGACCATGTAAATGCGCCCCTCTTTTGTGCTATAACAGCCTGCAGCAAAACCAGGCGTAGTGTTTAGATGGGTGAAGGACTCTCTAAAATACTGTGCAAATACTACAGTAATTCACCTCTGCTGAACTGCCTACAGATAATGTCTGTAAAATTATTGTCAATTCAACGTTTCTTCATTAAAGCTCTAGTAATTTTCCCTTTATGAGCATTACAAAATGCACCAACACAGTCATCCTTGTTAGAACAGGGGCATACTGCATATGCTCTCTAGATAAGACAGGGATCTTTGTACTTCATATCTGTGAGCCACTGATAGTGCTGCAGGTGCGACGGAATGCTAAATAGCAGTATCAGATTTTAAATATCATTACAAGTATTTGACAACATTCATTCATGGCATAATGGGGCAGCTGTATGATTAGACAGTCCTTAGAAAATGGAATTACTCTAATAAATTGAAATGACTGTTGTTTAAATGGAGGGCTATTTGCATAAAATAGGCCAACTGCTAAATAGGTGTAAAGTCTAATCTCAGAGTTCTTGGTCAAAGATGGACAGGTTCTTGGCAAAAACTTTTATATTTGGGCACTAACCCTATAAATACAAATTATAAAAAGTCAGGTGACTTTCCTTTTCATAATGTACTTGGGACATTTCTGAGACAGCTGTTTGATTCACTGTTATCTTATTCAGTATCAAGAGCTTGGGGATAACTCAGTGCAACAGAAATAAGTACAAATTATAACCCCCTTAATAAAAAATATATTCACTTTATCAACAGAAATGCAACAGGCCCATTTCTTCCCAGCAGCTTTCTGCACCTTACTGCAGCTGGAAATCACCTGGAACAGTTGTGAGGGCTCCTTCTGTTTTGGCAAACAACACCAACCCTTGTGTCACCCAAAGGTTTTGGGAAGACAAGCTGTAGGAGTTTTCCAGCAAGAGGCTTGGTTAGAAAAATGGTTGTACAAGTTACCTGAAAGACCACTTTCTGTAACATTCAGCCCTACGTTTCCTGAGAAACTTGTCAAGATTTGCAAGGCTTGCATGTACCTAACTCCACAGTCAGCTGTGGGCCAAGAAGTGAAAGGCTTTTTCTTTCACATGTAAGTTTTTCAACATGAGGAAATTCAGTGCTTTACTCTTTGTCCACTGCTGCCTCTTTTGTCATGAGGTCACATTCTCATCTGGCTTGATATTGGTACTTTTCCATGTCCATTAATAGATTTATGCAGTTCATGAGCTACATCATAATCTTCAAGGTCTATAAGGTATTATGGCGTTTTATTTATGAATAATAAACACTAACAAAACTGCATTCTTTTTCCCTTATTCTGTGGAGGATTGCACCTCATTTCAAACACTCTGAATCAAATTAACTTCTCCATAAGTACCCATCTAGATATAAGACTAAATATATTTAATTAAATTTAGAAATCTAAATATCTAGAGCCAAACCTCAGCAAATCATAGTGGGTTAGAGGAGACTGATACAGTGGTGCATAGTTAATTATATAAGTGATCCTTTTGTAAAAGGTGATATGGAACTTGCACTGGTTCATTTCATTAGCTGAGTTTGGGCTCAACAAGGAGATGTTGACTGATACCTGCAAACTCATTGCATGGTTTGAGTGGTTTTCTCTAGGAATAAGATAAGATGAGAGCGTTTCTGGAGAGAAAGTGTTTAAGGCAAATTTTTTTTTCTACAAAGACAATTCCTAAACAACAGAGAAAACTGAAGAAAAGAATTGCTGAACAGAAACAGCAAAGGGGGAAAATATCTGAAATTTTTATTTTCCTGAACTTTTACTTCCTTCCAGCTTTGGTACCCTATTCCTTGAGTCAGAAACATAGTGTTAGCTTAAATTATCTCTTTTTCTGTGTGTCTTTATCCTTGCACTGGTAAAAATGTAAAATGCACAATGTTAGCTCTACTCTCCCTCAGGTAAAATTACAGTTCTTTAGTAGATAATGGGCCAGGATTCTCTCAGAGATTTATCTTTCTCTCCTAAAGACAGCTTTCTGAAACCTTGAATTATACTTGCCAAGGTGAACAGAGTTATTAGGTAGCATCTCTTTTAAAATTTTCTTAATTTGAGGGTCCTTTCTTCTGTCATAGAAGGGTGAGGTAACTACAGAAAGGTTAGCATGAGCATAACTACATCAGCACTGTGGAAAATTTTCATGCTCATCATGAAATCCCTGTTTCTACATGGTGGAGTAGGCTTGAGCTGCTACTAAAGCGAACTCAGAAAAGGTTCAGGGACTTCTAAAAAAAAAATAAGACCTCCTGAGTGTATTCAATCACCTAACTGAATATTTCAGTAGACTCATTGCAATTATTCATCAGTGCTGGACTGGCACAGAATATGTGAGTAGTCGCTTTTTCTTTGCTATGTTTATAAAACTGCCCAAATTCCATTAAATAAAATTTTCCCTAAAATCACCAGTTTCATAACTTCCCATAACCTTCAGCACTAACCTTTTTAGATACTTGTGAAATTAGATCTCCTGAGCTTTCCATGAAATCATCAGAAATGTGTAATGCATTAGGATTGTATTTGTTTTACTGCATAAATACAAGCAAGCAGATTTATTCATTTCCAGAGTGCTCTCCTCCCCATTAAGATTTTCTAAAGACACTGTTGTTTTTTTCCTAAATGTAAGTGGCAAAGAAAAGTGTCCCAGGCATGTAATTTTAGTAGCATCTTCTTCCCTTATGACTCATTACTGCTGAAATCAACACAACTTGGGATGTGCTCAGGAACTTCAGCAGCTCTTTAATGTTTTCAAATAGTAACATCTGTGCATGTTTATGACTTCATGCTCTGCCTTAGTGTTGGCCGTGGCCAATGTTTCTGGCTGTTAAGTGGTTGTACTTTCAGAGAGCAGGGTCCCTGCACTTTGCAAGAAGCAAGAGACTGTAATTATTGAATATTTAATTAAGCAGAACAGCGGCAATGCTGCAGAAACAGACCTGCTTTTATCAGAGTTGTAGATGTTTGTTTAGAACTTGCATACATTCAGAGGTGACTGATACACTACTTAATTTTTGTTTTCCCCACAAGCCATGACCAAATCCTTCCTTTTACTCTCTACCTTCATTTAGAGACATTGATGCTTCTGGATGTGAACCCTTCTACATATTCTCAGAGAGAATATTATTATTATTAATATTTCAGCTTGCCATCTAATATGATGACTGGCTGAGGGGAGAAGAGACACAGAGGGAGAGAAGCAATAGAGGTGAAGAAAAGGTTGGCTTCAAGACTTGTAGTGAGAATGGGAGAGGACATATCTCAGGGACCAGTAGTACCTAAAACACCCATTTAGGAGATGGCTGGAAAGGAATCTAGCAGTGGAAACCTGCAACCACTCTTGCTTGTACTGACACAGTATCAGCTGGAAAAGCCATGGAATTTATGCTAATATCAAGTCTAATAACAGATGTGTACCTGATATTTGGAGTTGTAATTTACTGTAGTTTAGCCTGGGGAAGTTTTGGACCATGTACTTGATGATACATAGAGAAATATTGAAATGTTTATGCCAACAACAAAAGTTTTCTGCTTGTTTTCCACATTTGAAATTCAAATTCTCTAAGGAAAATTCTTTGTTGATTGTTGATAATGACATGTTACTAATCACAAGAACTGAGACTGAAAATTGTGCAACTTGTAGGAGGATGGGTTTAGGGTAACTATTTAAAAGAGATTGTAAACCTGAGGAAGTATCAGAAATAGAGACCAATAATATGCAGCCTGCCTAACTTCCCCTGTGGAATGTGTGAATTTGCTGATGACACTGAAACTAAACAAACTTTTACCTCTGTTAAACAAACATGAACACATTTTGAATGTAAAAGAGCCATATATGCTTTACTTTCAAATTACAGGTCACACCTGTATTCCACACAGCATTTTACTAAAATTAAAGGGCTTCATTTTCTTCCCAGTATTTTTCACCTCTGGCAATGTGCTGAACTAGTATGATGGGTCTTAAAGGAATGAGCATTTTCAATTTTACTTTGCCCATACTGTAGTTGTGGTATAATTATGTGGATATTAAAATAAATAGAAAGCTTCCAAATTCATCAACACAAGATATAAAACATTGCTAAAGTTAGAATATGTTCATTTGGGGAAGAAAATGGGAAGTAAACATAGAGACAATGATTTTATTGTTTAAGGAAAGCTTCTAAAGGGAGCAATAGGAAAGAGATGGTACTTACATGTACATATTTGAAGGCTACTAAACATTTTTGCTATGTTTGGTACTTCTGAAACAACTGCTGAATGAGTGCATTCCTAATAAAATCTTTTCTAAAGCAATTTTGGTGCTTAAAAGTGGTCTAGCTTTATCTGTTCTGGTAAATATAAACCAGACCAATGTGGAGTGTGTGTTCCACTTGCATAATGGCTTGGAGTCCAAAATTAAGCGCAGGGTGACTCTGGATAAGATGTGTGTTTGCAGTATGTGCATATGTTATTTGTTTTCCTGAGAGGTTTCTCATATTCTTGTAAAAACATCATGTTTTAGTATCTCTTGAATTGGCTGCGCCTTTATGTATAAGAATAAAAGTATTTTAAATCTTTTTTGTATCACTGGCTTTTTCACAGAGAGAACAAGTGGTTGTCAGGGATTGACTCTTGAGTAGAGCTTTGGGGAGCTTCCTATCTTTCAGATAAGATCTGGGATGGCTGGCTGGACTATTAATTGTTCTTCCTTTCAAAACCAAATAAGAAGTTGTCTGCCTTTTACAGGCAATATGTTGTATTTACTGTACATTTCTTACTGTAAACTATTTGAGAAATCGTAATGTTCTGCAAAATCTAGAAATAGGTGTTCTTCCGGACTGGTTGTTTCCATTTATTTTTATGGAATTTCTTCAATATATAGATTATTCTCAAGATTTCACTGTAAAATGAAAGATGACCTATCTTGGCAAGGATATATTTGAGACACTTATATTCTTACAGATGAACTGAACCTTCCTTTTCATATGTGTCAGCTTACTAGTCTAAACTCCTGGGGTTTACTTTCTTATTGATTTTAGTGGTCAAACTAATATCTAGCTGTCTGATGAGGCCCTACACTAAAACATGACTGAAGTGCAAAAAGAAGAGAAAACTAAAACAAAACCCAAAAACCAAACCCTGAAACAATACCCTTTAAAAACTATCAGTTATGCAATAACCCATCATATCTACAAAAAAAGAGCAAGACCTTCAGTTGCCTTGACCTAATCAAGGTGGTGATAATTTACAGCAGCTGAAAAGCTGACCCTTTATGCTTTTGATAATTTGAAAGATTTATCAAATGTCCTTTCAAATCATTTTAAACACCTTTTGATAATGTTTCAAAATTGTTGACAAAAACTTCCTTTTATCATCTGAATCCTAGAACCTGAAGGAACATTCTTAGTGGAACATTTTCATTTCAATTTAATATTAAAATATCGGAAGGAGAATATAGAGGTCTAAGTGTGTGGTTTTAGAGACTTATTTTATCTGTTTAGCAGGTAGTTATATTTGCGTTGCATGAGCACAATGAAATGGCTACTCACAGAAAACATTTTAGCTGTAATATGGAGCTTTGGCTGCTTCTTTCCAGATATTCTTAAAAAGAGAGAAATTTTTATTTTATGCAAGACCTTGCATTTGCCCCTGCTTCCACCCATTGAAATGGCACAAACATTACTAAATTTACTAAAATATTGATTTGATGGTTTTGAAGGGTTTCCATTGTTTATTATCCCCTCTTTATCCTGCATTTCTTGTGTGGACCTGGACAAACAAGAGAAATGGAATCCCAATGAGGGGAGGAAGTAAGGATTAACAAAGATGACCATCAGAAAGCAGAAAAAGCAGCAGGGGAGGGCAACTGCATTAACTATATTTTGCATTGAGCTCAATAATCCTGATTTTTTTTGGGCTTCTTTTTTGTTTACATTGAGTTTCTCTGCACCTTTGTGCAAACTTTTTTTTCAGATATAACACTCTTTACTGAAAATCCCTGTGAGTGTCTAGTACAATCTCTTTGGAATTTCTCTTTTGCCTTCTCTCATATCAGGGTCTTCAAGAATTTCAAGAAAGCTCGCTTAGTCTTCCAAAATCCTTGTGATTTCATGCAAGGTTCCACTGGTGACACTCCCAAGGAAAAATAAACTATAAGCCATACTTGTGAATTCATCTTGTGTTGTTTTCAGTGTGATCTTTTTCAATAGGTGAGCCTCATGTAGCCTTTCCCTCTCACTTGGGAGTCACAAACAACTTAAGATCAGCCTTCTGACCACTTCCAGACTGCATTGTAAAAGAATATGTGAGATTTAAACTCAGGCTTTAAATAAAATCTATGACAAAGTTTCATTCTAGTTCTTATTTTTCTTCCTTCTTTCTTAATATTAATTAATAAAGTTTATTCTATTCTTTAAATTTAAAAATTACACTCCTTCTTTAGTCCTATCTCACAACAAAAAATAAACAAAATATATTTTCATTAATACACTGACCCCTAACTAATGCCAACCCTTGACAAGCCCCAAAGCACAGTCTCCATGACTGAATTAAAATTCAGCTAATATGGGACTGGTACTCATGAACAGTGAGTAGCTCTCAGGAACTGATTTTTAAAATCCAAAATGCTTTTTATTTCTGAAAACTACCCAACACCATGGGTACAAACCACATTGTTTTAATTGTTAGATTAATGAAACATCTGGAACTGACAGAATTAGTCCACAGAGCAGCAAGTGAACAGATGAGGAGACAGATTGGCATGGCTGTGAAGAAGCAAAAGCCAGGCCAGCCTGCTCCTACCCATCCAAGAGAGAATGAAGCTGCACAAAAGTGGTTCTCCTGATCTCACTGACATCCATAATTCACACAACAGCTACAGCACCTCTACAGGCAGTGTCGCTTGCCCTGTGTTCTTTATCAAATTTGTGTTTTGCAGTGCTAACATAGAAAATACTTGTTTACTTTCATTCTTGGACTTCCACACCCACAGTGCCAACATGAGCAGCAGCTGATTGCAGTCACAATGACAGAAGTCAGTCTGTGAACAACCAGAAGGAAGTCACCAATTTATTTTCCATTCTGACAAAGCAATTTTTAGATTCTACTGACTTTAATCACATTAATAAGAACAGTTAATTTAGAAATTATAGACTTTAGAATTCAAAACTCACAAACCCAAGAGCCTGAATTTATTTAAATGGTTACTTTTGACTTTTAAGTGTTGAAAAACATAATTTGAATTGATATTTTACATGGCTAATGTAATGTTAATGTAATGTTAACTTAAAATGTAAGTTTGTTGAGACAGATAAGAATAAAATGTTGCTTTGTTTTTATTTTTATAAAGCAGATCTTGGGACTTACTCTATGCTTCTTCTAGACCATATGGTATTCCTGGGTTTCAGATCACACACAAAAATAAAGAAAAATAAATTCTATTCTGGTACAGAGAATAGATAGAATTTGATTAACCTAGAGTGAATATTAGAAAAGAAAATTTGCCCTGGGTTTTTGGTGGGAGAGATATTTTCATAACATCCCTCATGTTGAGTGTATTCTTCCTAATGTTCTGCAAAACTTCAAAACGTTTCCAACACCGATGCTGGACAAATTTATCCGTATATATTTTTTTTAATTTCAGAATCTTTTTTTGTAAATCCATGTATCTCAGGGGCCACACTCCATATTTATCTTCTAATGCCCTCCTGCTGAGCAGGCTTTGCTAGCTTACTTGAAACCTTTTTGCTGTGCCTTTTAAACCCAAAGTGCAAGGTATTTGTTCTCCTGTGAGGTTTTACACCTGTTTCTTCATATGCATGAGCATGTACAAAGGTCTGACTGACAGCATCATTTCTAGCATGAACCAAATCCCTTCCAAAACTGATTTGGACAACTTGGGGACTCCAAGCAGCAGTCAGATCCCCTGGCCACAGTCTGTCCCTCAGGACTTAGGTACTGGGTTTAAAGCTTAGCTGATGGTTTTCCCATCAGCCAGGTTTCCCCCAGGGACTTGGGTGTGGTTCTGGTCTGTGATCCTGTGACACAACACCTGCTTCTATCTGCTCCAGCCCTTGATCCTGTCTCTTGGATACAGATCCCTCTGTCCTGCCTGCTGTCCCAGCTTGTTCCTGCAGCTGAACAGTCAGACTAATCCTGCTCCAGCCTTCTTTGTTTGACAGCTCCATTTTGCAGAATGGATCTTTTAATACTCAGCTGAGTCTCCCCTTGCATTTACTGCTTGAATCCTAAATTTAGCTTGTATTAGCTTTTCACTGGCCTAAGGTGCAGTAGTATAAGGGACAGCTGAGAGCTTGAACTCCTCTCTCCCCATGGAAATTGAGTAAAAATATTGTGACTGAAAAGAGATCTGCAGTAAAAGCTCCTGATGCGAAATTCCAGACATTATGCTTTTGAGATCTATGGAACTTTCTCAGCTCCATCTGTTTCAGTCAAAGGGCATTGAGAAACAGATAAAAAGATTGGACTCTTGTGAAAATAAGACACTTATCTGACCCAAGCTTTCACTGATAAGCAGAAATGATAATAAACGATTATAAAATTGTGTTTGCCATAAATGCTTCTTGAGGGTTTCAACTGGGCTTAACTGAATCATGATAGCCACTAAACATTTTCTTAATCTACTGCACTTAAAAGTCCCCAGATAGACTGTTGCTTGCAGCAAAATGATCTGTCTGCTCGGATCTTCTCTTTTCTCTGCACTCCATAATCTTGGTGTAAGGAAATGCAAGGCTGTGAATAGCCAGTGGATTCTGAAGTGAATGGGTAATAAGAGTGAGTTAACATCCGTTCTGTCTCAAAATGCCTTCTGCTTAGGTCTTTTACTCATTTCAAAACCTAAATTTTCATGCAAGCAGACAAAAAAGAACTGTTTTAAACTATTATCCATAGGATACTTCTGTCTCAGTGAACAGGAATGTTTAGTCTATACCCACATTGTGGTTTTTTGCAAATATTGTTTAAAAAGACAAAGAAAGGCTCTGAAAACCTGTGCTTGATTGTTCTTGAGGATTAAATTGAAGCACGACATCTTGCCTTACGCTGCTTCAGCAGCAGCCTCCAGTTGTCCGCCCCCAACTCAGATCAGGTGGGGAGCTCGCTTGCAGTTATGGTCTGTGCTTTGGTCCCTCACTTTTTACAGGAGGAAGCAATCTGTTACAGTCTATTCACACAGCATTACTCTTGCTATCTGCTCCAGATCTGCTGGCCAGCAAGGCTGTGAATCCTGCTCCCACCACTCGTGCTGTGCACATCAATGTGTGCAATGAAGAGGGGAAACCTCTGTGGAATTCACCGATAGCTCTGGTGCCATTCAGCCCAACAGCAAAAATGTGACACAGTCTTGCAAAAAAAATTTAAAAAAAGTTGCAACTGTCCACTTTAAAGGACATAGCTGCTTTTAGTTTGTGATGTTCTCCTGTTTGAGTCAAAATGGCTGACTCTTATTGGTAGTGCCTATACATTTGTACTATATATATAGAAGTTGAAGCCAAGCTGTGAGATGATGTTTGTTGCGAGTCTTAATAAAAAGGCCTTAAAGTTATGTCCACAAAGTACTGATGTCAAAGAAGAAGTAATTTTCAAAGCTATTCAATACCTTTAAAACTTCTAAGTTAATGCAAATGTAAAAGTATATTTTTTGAATACACTAAAAGAACACAAAATGTCAGGTTATCTCTCTTCTTTGAGCAAAACGGGATTCTTAGGATAAGGGATTTTGTAATTAAGAACTAGGAACTGATAAAAAGGGGTGAAAATGGCTGGGACTGTGCAAGAAAGCTATGTTTTCTTATAATTTATTTAATGATTGGTGGCAGTATTCCTCAAAACATTTTCAAGAAACTGTCAAACTAGCTGAATACCTAGGTCTTCAGTAAAAAAATCCCAAACCACTAAATAATTCTTTGATTAGAAATGTCAGGATTAATTCTAAGATGTTTCTAGCAAATTACATTATTTCAGCTGAATTATAAAGACAATCAGAGCTCTTTCCATATCTTCTGAGATGAAAAATGGACTAATTCTGTAAATGGTTGCACAGATTTGGTTGTATTCCTTTGAGTCTAAACTGCATACAAAATTATGAATGTTGTCATTCCTCTTGTAGTAGAGACTTTATATACTGTTAAAAAAGCTAAATAATTCATTCAATTAAAAACATGAAGCAAAAGCTCTAAGGCTGTGGACAAATACCAATTCTTTTATGTTAATAGCAATATTTATGTGTTTAAAAGTAGACATAAATAAAAATAAATATGAATTCCTAAGATCAACTGAGCTATTTTGCTTACAGATAGAGTGAAGTTGAGAATGCATATTTCTTTATTTTTTAATGACAAATAAATAGCAACCTGCCTTTTTTTAAATCTTTCATAACAAGAAGAACCTCTGTCACTAATGTTCTGAGTTTATAGCTCAGCTTCTTACGTGGCCCTCTTGAGGATAAGGAGAGACTGAGGGAAGCAGAGTAAAATGCTTCTTTTCCTGCATTCTACTCATTTTTTGAATAAAGTTCATATAAGAAAGGGGATACAGAGGGACTAGATGGGTTTCATGTACAGTAAACTGTGGAAAAGCCCTGATTCTTTATTCCTTCCTTTCACAGCGGCCTGCAAGGGCCTAACGGTCCTGCAGGTTGACCTGGAGACCATTTTTTCTTCCTTCTCCTCTCAGCAAAAATCTTTTGAACAAAATTTTGAGGCTGTTTCTTTCTCTTTATTTTCTGCTATGAGTTATTCCTTATAAAAAGGTGATAGAATGCAGAATGTTTCTCTTTCAGTGTTTGAGATTGTTCAAGATGTGACTTAGTTCAAGGGTCTAACTTATTTCTATCAGCCAAAAACAATTCAAGCCAAAGGAGCTGATGACAAATACGTGAGAAATCAAACATATTTGATGATAAAGACATAATGCCAGAAACCTTTCATTGACTTAGTTCATCCTTATTCATGAACAGAGATGAGTCAAAATCAGGCACTGGTTTGAACTTAGTTCAGCTTTTTTGTTTTTTTGCCCACCTCTATTTCTGTCATACCGAATGATGATTTTCTAGCAGAATAATGAGTTCAGTTTTTGTCTAGTAGTATGTTTTTTGAGTTTTTGGTTTTTTAAGTTTCCTCAGTTTGGTTTGTTTTTCTAAAGATGCGTTTGCTCAGCAGAGAAAATGTTAGATTCAATAGCTGCAGTTTCTCGAAACTGCTAAAAACAGAGTATTGTAAAGGAAAATATGACCTATTGGCTGGTAACAACACTCATGTTTCTCATTCATGTAAAAGCATGGTTGAGAAATATCTCAGTGTTGAGTGAAGTGCTGCAAATTAGGCAGCTGATTTATAACCTGAAAAAATAATGCTATGCTGGAAACACTTGCAAGACCACTCATCTGTTATTGGCCTGACTCAATAAGAGAGTATTGCTTTCTCCAGAATGGCTCATTCTACCCAACAAGGCTTGATTCAGTTTGTGCAAGTCAGTATTAGTATATATACTTTCATAGTTAGGCTATGACAGATCTGGTGCTGGAAAGAAAAGAGAATCCCAGAAGCTATCCATCTATCCACATGTGCCAAACCTATATTTTCTACAGATAGGTCCCATGTTAGCATTAGCACTTCTGAATGCCTTGATGAAAATTAGCTTGTACAATGAAAGTCAGTTTTTCTCCCCCTTCTTAACAGATGATGTTAATAGGAAATCTGTTTTCTGAATTAAAGACTTGGTGCAATAGAGGCCAGAAGCTGAAAGGCCAAGTGTTGGATGGTACTGCTTTATCTACAGCTGAATGGTTTTGAAAATCTGGTCTTCAGAGCTGAAGGACTGCCAAAAGCTGGAGGTCTTTGCATGCTGCTCAAGCTCATAACTAAATGTAGGGATTGCAGAATCACACTCTCTCTTGAGCTCTCTCGGTATAAAAACATCTGCACCCTTTCTTCCTCTCTAAAGAGACATTGGCAAGTTGCTGAGCTCCAGCAGAAGCATAAGTCTTGCTCTAATTCCCCTTCCCATCACCATTTTAGCTGACCTGTAGTCAGTCACACCTGGGTAGAATGTCAAGGCTGGTATTCAATTTGGATCTTCAATATAAATGGGTTTTTAAGAAACAATCAAATTACTCCTGTCTGCTTCAGGTACATTTACCTATTTTTTTTCTTATTGTGTAAGAGAAATGACAATTTTTTCCATCAAAAAGAAGAAAAATAGTGTCAGATGAAGAGATGTTACCTTTTTCAGATTCCAGCATAACTAGTTTTCAATTATGTTCTCCTAAAATAGTTGGGCTATTGGTAATTAACATCATTACAAGTGTAATTTCAAACCATTTGGCACAATTTGTGGGGGCTATGTTTTATGATGGCACACTTCCATTCTACAACAGGAAACCCTGAAACTGTTTATTTTTCTTTATTCATCACAGTTCATGCTTATACATCTATCAGAAAAAAAAATACAAACCAAAAAAAACCAAAAAAACCAAATCAAAGCCCATACTTATTTAGTAACATGAAGATAGAGAATGGATGGGGCTTTTTTATGGGAAATCATGTAAACTGCTTCATTTCATAATGGACAGTGTTAGCTGGAAATAAGATTTGCAGACAGGAAAGGAGAAGAAAGAGCTGTAGCACTATTAGCAAATAGTGTATTTTCAAATAAAGTCCAAATCATAAAATATAAAAGGTGAGGAGATTTCGCTTTCCAAGACAGGAAAACAATCTGACCTTTACAAAAGATATTCACACTATGTAGTGCTTCGTTCCTTTGATGCTTTGTTGATAAAATCAAAAGCTGTTTGGAGCAAATTAGAGTTACCTTGATTTTGAAGCAATTGAAAAGTAAAACAGCTTGCAGCAGTGATAAAACAGACTTTCAGTCTCCCAACCAAGGCCATAGTTGTTTGAACTACAGTCTTTATTCCTTTCCTCTGTTTCTTCTGACCCAGTATTACTGCTTCTTCATCTGTTTTTGAGCTACAGCTGAACAGAAAACTTTGCTGAATGGAACAGGATTTGTTTGGGACCTCAGCATTGTATTTCTGAAGGGATTTGCAAGCAATCTTTATGAGGGCTGCTATATTTTTAGAAGTCCTCTCACTTGCCTATTAAACACAGAACTGAACAATAGTAATTACTGCACAAATGCCAAGGTCCAAAAGTGGTACCATTCACTTAAATAAAGAGCTGCTGTGAAAGCACATTTGAAAAATAACCCGTGGTGACAAGGCCTGGGGAAGAAGGAAGAGAAACTGCAGTTCAAAGGGCTTTTTCTGAGGGAACATAATTCATTCATGTGTGTACAAGACTGTTTTCCCTGTTGTTTGCATTTTCACTACAATAAAATAGGCCTATGGAAGTGCCTTGTGGGCAGAAAGTGAGTTCTTTAATGGAGAGGTTTATATGACTGAAATAAAGGCTGTGAAACAGGGTATTGCTGTGAGGCTGGAAATGAGCTGGATCAGCTAAGAGGGGATCAGCTACACAAGGAGCTGAAGGGGGAATATCAACTGTGGGATCAGATGTAGAGAGTAGCAGGGGCCAACAAAAGATGTAGTAGGAGAGAAGTCAAGGAGTGTCAGTGAAGACACTTTTGAAGTGTCTTGTCTGAACTGGAAATTTCGGGGCTATCCTCTATCAATGTCCCTGTGCCAGAGCAATGACAGTAAGGGTCCACCAAGGTATCCAGGTGTGTGCCAATATAATCTCTATTTTTTTGTAAAACAAATATTGTTTTGATGGAGGTAAGCCCTTGTAGTGGCATATTTTGATTATTTGCAAGCACTAGTTGTACACTACAATGGAAAATCCTGTAATAATTTATTACTATTTGTGTTTCTACTTGTTCAAGACTGCTGCAGACTATATGCGCTGTGGATTTTACTAAGATTTTCTCTTTTTTAGAAATGAAAATTTTCTTGAAAAGTGTCACTCGGTTTTGAAAAAAAAAATATTTTCCCTTTATTTATGGAGCTCACTGTCCTTTTCTTTTAGGTTATAAAAGGAGTGAGTAAAGGAAGGAATGAAAGAGCAAAAGGAATATTTGTCCTTTTGTCCCTAGAATCTTAGGAATACAGAAGATAGGACATTTGATACCATTTTCACTCATTGTAGCATTTCACTTTTTTTTTCTTTCATACTCCATATCTAAACCAAACTTCTGTGTACATGCTAATACTGTCTCAAGACAGGGCCACTCATTTCACTAGACCATGCCATCATTGATGGCATTAATGGCATCAGGAAAAGAGTCAGTGGCTTTGCTCACATTTCTTTTTAAGCAGGATAACTTTTTAGTTCTGCCTTATCCATGTTCAAGCAGTGAAACAAATC
>VXBQ01011625.1:296545-320540 GCA_013400175.1 Phainopepla nitens | reverse complement strand
CCCCCCCGCCAAATGAATTTCAATGGCATTTTTGTCAAAAAGAATTTCTTAGGCCTAGGGTAGTATCTTCTATGGGGACTAGAGGAGAAAAACAGAAATTCAAACCCTCTCAGGAAACCAAGCATGCAAGGGGGTGTTGCGTAGGGTGTTGAAAAAGTGACGTTGAAATCTCTTTGTTTTCCATTTGAGGTATTTTATTCCATACCTGTTTCTGCAGCCGCAAGTGGTGGCCTTTGCCACCATGTAGAATCTCTTGATTTTGTTCTGCAGCAAACTAAAACTGAATTCCAAAATCTTGATATTCCATGTAAAATTATGAGTGAGTCTGTAAAAGACACATTACCCAGAATAATGTCACATTACTCTTTATTTATGTAGTTAAATACATGCTTGAACAAGGATTTGATGACAGGCCTGTATTGCCAATGCTGCTACATAGTTTTCACAAATGAACCCAGTGCACATTCTTTTAACTTTTTTCAGCTCCAACTCAGCTATCTAGTACCCATGTTCCTGGTAGGAATGCTACCGTGCAAACATTTTTGCTTGCATCATGGCATTTTTATGTCATTAAAGCCAGGTACAAAGTCTGAACTACCAAGAAGAAAAGGTAACCTGGATTAAAATTCAGACAAGAAGTGAGGAAGAAGAAATAGAAAGCACGTCATGCACAAAGACATCTTTGTTACTGAATGTTTCATCTGAAAGAAAATCACTTTGAAGGATATTTCTATGTCTGATTGCATTTTATTTAATGAGAAAAGGCAACAGAGATAATGTAGCTTGTGGATGTGGACAAAACAGTGAGTGTGCTCAGAAGATGCCTGTAGCTTTGCTTAGCTTTGCTTGGATCTGCACACAAGGAGTATTCTTGTTTCAGAATGACTTTCTTGTATTTCCTGTAAAATTAAGAGAAACAAAAACATGAGAATGGTTCATTAAACTTTAAAATATGCTTCATAAAATCTTTCCCCAAAAGACACATATGGAGGAATAAGTTATAGACTAGGTGTTCCATTGCCAGAGTGCCATTATTTTGAATTATTGATTTATTTTCTTTGGGATGAGATAGAATATATCTGTGGTGTTTTAAGAGATGAGATAGTGTTGTTTGCTTGTGATTTGCACTTTAGTAGGATTTTGCACTTGACCTAAAACAGGAGATCATTATTTAAATCAAAAGCCCTTTCAAAGCTAGCTGTGAATTACCCATTTCTGCATCATGATTCAAGGCTGATAAAGAGTTCTACTGTTTATCATGCAAAGTGCTTGCATAGTTCAAATTCACCAGTTTAGGCTGAGTACCACAATAATCTGAATTGAACAAAATATGAAACATCTTTCCTCCTCTATCATCTCTGATTCACAATAGAATGATCAACTTCTATTCTTCCCATTGATGAATGATGACAGTTTCAATATTCTAGCATGGAATTGCAGGTAATTTTTTTTCTGTGCTATCTTGTAGACTTGGGAGAAATACTTTATAGATGGTCCAGACTATCCTATTTAATGCACTTTATTCTCATTCTTAAGGTTAACATTTACCATGCCCTCTGATCTAAAGCAGCAAGCATTAAGCTCCTGGTGTACTGTGACAGCTTTGTGTCATGTCAACTGAATTCACTTCATAGTTTCCTTGGATCACTTTATCTGTCTGTCTTCCGTGATTCTGTTGTCTCTTGATCTTTGCTGCAATTGTGAATTTTCTGGGATGGGAACTGTTCTGTGCTTTACGTATTCAGGCCACGTCCAGCATTATGGGATGCTGGGACCAATACTAAGGTCCTTAGTTTCTGTGGCAAGGTTCCACTAACCATAATAGATGAGTGGAATTTTTTTCCCAGGTTGAAAACTAGTCATCTCTTCCAGTTTTTCATATAGCACCCAGTCCAATTTCTGGGCTGTGGTGTTCTCTGGCAGCGGTTTTTTTTGTTTGGTTTGTTTTTTTTTTGTTTTGTTTTGTTTTGTTTTTAATAACCCTTGGGAAAGAATTCTTAATAGTCTTCTGAGTAATCAGATTCCTACATTTCAGCTCCTCCTGAGTTTAAGAAATGTTTCAAATGTTACTCTCCAAAATTGCTGTAAATTTTTAAATTCCACTTTGAATATTTTCCAGGTTTTTTTATAGATTAATGTAATGATTACATCCATATATAACCTGTATGAGTAGGAAACATTAAGGTAGGCTTGGGCTCTGTACAAAAGAGGAAACAGAGCTAGAATAGAATAAATTAGTTTGCTATTCCTGGTTCTGGAGTAGTTTTCCATGTACATGTTACACTTAAATGAAACTTACTTTTATTCCAGAATAATTATTCTGCTCACAAAGCAGCACCGGCTCGGAGACAAAGCTGAGACTTCTAACACTTGGTAAGTTTATCTCTAAATTCCTGCTGTGCAGATGGCACAGTGGGCTGGCGAGCAGCAGGACTGGGAAACAGCAGAGGAGTTGGCAGGTTGGCGAGGAAGATAACAGGTGGCTTGTGAAGTGGAAGCAAGGTCTTTATTGTAGGCCACCCTTGTCTCTGGCATAATTAAGCTGGGAATTGGAAAAGAAGGATATGCTTTTCTTATGAAAGCATATCCAATCCACTGGACCACATACTGGAGACTTGAAAGATGATTTGAGAAGTAAAGAGAAGGAATTGCAAACTTTTGGATGGCCATGGGTAAAAATTGGAAATCTAGAGGGAGGAATGGGTGTTTGAAGAGTCACCACACACTGGGGTGGTGGTGGATCAGCACAAATAGAGGACTGTGGAAGAAATACGCTGTATGAGTACTGCGGCCTGTAATTTTATTGTTTGTAGTAATATGGTTTGTTCCTATGCGTTTCCCCCGGTTCCTACCCCCAAATGGTTCTTCTCTCAGTTGTATCCTCCCCCAAGCACCTATCCGTCAAAGTATCTCCTCCCCTTGTTCCCGAACCTTCCCTGTCTATCCCCTGATTCCCCTCCCAGACCTTTGTCAATCCTTCCTGACTCCTCCCCTTCTTCCAGAAACCTCTGTGTCAATCCTCCCCTTGCTCAAGTATGATTTGTACTCCTGAGTTGTCCCCCTCCCACCATTGCTCCTATTGGTTCATGTTATGTTAAGACCCGCCTTGTATTCCTCCCACTCTGTATTGTGATTGGTTATATGATTGTACCCACCCCCAGGACCTCCCCTGTATTTAAGTTGTTCTAAGTCTTTGTTCTTGGCTGTTGTGTCCTGCCCCTTTCATTGTCAATAAACTCGTTTGGCTTCTCCAGGGCACAATAGCTACCTCTCTCCTCTTTATTCCTCCCCTGACGGCGAGCCTGTCTGTAGAGCAGTGGCTCTAAGGTTCTACCACCAGCGCAACCCCTGCCAGGGCAGTTCCGCACACTTGATATGGTCCATCCGGAGTGTGTGTGGGTGATCAACCTAGAGCTAGCCAGGCTCCGGAGGCTGTGTCATATGAGGTCTTCAGCTAGATGGCTTTGTTGCTGGGGTTTTGTTTTTAGTGTATTTTTGGGGTTTTTTTTGGTGGGTTTGTTGTTGTTGTTGTTGGTTTTGTGGTTTTTTTTTTTTTTTTTTTTTTTATCTCTTTCAGAAACCTTACCAGAGCGCAGATTGCTGTTAGAGCCAATAAAATTCCTTTTGCAAGTGGGAGGCAGGAGACTGAAGCTCAATTGGCGAGTGGCTCATCCTGGTGTTATGTGGGAACAGCGCGTTCCAGGTTAAACCCGTGCTTTGCTGCAGTGTTTTACATAGGAGATTCTGAGAAGACAAAGCTATTTGACTCCTTTGTTACAGCAGAGTATCAAATCGTCTGGCAGTGCGAATTGCGAAGAGCCTTTGTATATATTTCTCAACTCCCACTTCTCAGGGGTTGATGGTATGATTTTCCTTGTTTTTCGAGGGGACGTACTTCAAGTTACGTAGTCAACTTTAAGAAAGCAAGGTTCGATGTACGCTAGTTAAATAAAGACTACTTAAAGTCAGGTGAAAAGAAGTTCTTATTCAGCTGTACTGTCTTATGTATGGCAATGTGCTGATCAATGGTTTGTCATCTCAAAATGATCATTTTTGAAATGAATATTTTAATGTGTTTGAAACTTGAGTCACAAATATCAAAGATTGTCAGAGATCTGGCCCATCCTGGTCACTTGCATAGCAGGGTTTTAGTATCTATTATCAGCTCATAATCAGAATCATACTGATATGCACAGTTGGGGGATGTAAAACTTCCTCAGATAATGTCTTCATAGCATTTGGGAAATTTCATGTGACTTGCTAAAATACTCAGTAACTCTTTGTGTTACTTCATGTGTCGATCCTTTCCTGAGTCGTGCATTTAAGCTCAGACATGCAAAAGTCACTTACTGTAGTGCTGGATCTTTGCCCAGAATGTAATTTTTGGAGAATGGCTCTTCAGGTTTTTATGCAGATCCTATGCCTACTGCACCTCTATGTCCACTCTTTTCTCATGTTTTTTCTTCACGCAGCTGGTGTTAACATCCAGACTTCATTAAATGACTAGTCACATCTCAATTGCACAAGAAGTATAATTTCATCTTCATATTAAATTGTGGAGGGTGACTTTACTAGGCATTGTCTTGGCTTTGGACCACATGAACTAAAATATAGATAACCTTCTGGCATGTACCTTACATGGCTGACAGGATTTCCAACTAGACAAATGGGGTTGATAAAAGGATAGACTTTAGCCACTCTGGTTGTGGGAGGAGCAACATCAGGACTCCAATCCCTAGATCATAACCAGAAACAACCCCCAATATATAGATAGCTAATATAAAAGCCAACTAAATTAGACAGGACTACTCAGTGGTGACACAGAACTTATTAAATAAATGACCCAAGAATTATACACCTATAAAATGAGGGCTATTCCTGAGCAACTGCATGCATTTTAGCTCCTCCACCGGATTACAGTACTGCCTGATGATCCTAAAATATACAAGGTTGTGGAGAGCCAGGTCTTCTATTTGCAACAGCAGTTGCTTGAATTGCATACTTGGCTTCATGAAAAAAATGTTTAACAGTTGGGTAACTCATACCTCCCTGCCGGAAACCAGCAATACATGTCAGGGCACTGACTTGCAGCTTTTAAGACCTGCATTCTTTGATTAAAAAAATGATAATCAGCCTCTAGAATTCAGACTCAGTGGGTAAACTTGCTAAATGGAATGCCTGAAAGAATGGTTTAATTGTAGTTGTAAAGTAGCTGCCTACATTAGTCTAGCATGTACCACATCTGACTTTTTAAAACAAGATTTGTTCATCAAAACATGCTGGTAATTGAAAAGTAATGAAAATGTTTGGTGGAGAGAACTGCTCTGTGTATGCACACCTGAATAATCCCTGAATTTGACATTTTCATACAGGCAGGAGCTTAAAATCACTGTTTAATTGGAGGAAACCGCTAACGCTAAGGAGTACAAAACATGGTAGGAGGTTGGGTATGGAAAGGAAAAGAATGTAGGTCTAAACAAAAAACATCCCCGTATCTGTGTCCCTCTAGGTGATGTGGCCGTGCTACAGTCACAAGTTAGTGACAAAATACAGTGTGCTGGTCATGCTGTCCTAAAAATAAAAGAAATCTAGGAGTGTATGGAATTGCCAGAGATATGGGATAGTTTCTGTCATAAAACAGACTAGATGAGATGGGAATAATAATGGATCTCAAATACCATTTTACCATCCATTGAAGGCAACAGAGGTAATGGATCAGGATGTCAGATATCCTTTTTTTAACATGCTTTGTTTAGTGCTGTGTTTTGGGAACACAGGAATTAAATTGGCAAGGACATGCTTCAATTATATACTGGGTTATTTTGCTGGGGTTTTTTTTCTCCTGTTTTTTAAATAGATGATGTATCCTTCTTAAGAGGTAGCTAGATCAAAAATACATCACAGCAAAAGCCAAACACCCTGATCTATAAAATTATAGAAAATGTTTGTGGGATTTGTATTTCCATAATTCATTAAATGAAAACACTGTTAGAATTATTGGGTAGCAGGACAGAGAACAGTAATTGAGGAGATGGGAAGGGGAAAGCAATATTCTCCTTTTTTGAACCCATACATTGAAATTTAAAGCAAAATATTGCTGTATTCATCCCTAGCATTTGTGGTTACTTATTAAGTAGATATATTTCTCTGAACTTGTTTTAGTGCTGTCTAAGTTTGGAACCTTTTGAAATATATGTTGAGTTCTTTAAATATATGGCAGCTATGAGCTGTCTAAGATTTTACATATCTAATTCACAAGGTCTTTTTTCTGTCTTTCCAACCTACAGTAGTCTTCCAAGACAACTAAAAGTAAAACTCTGCATCGAATACTAAGTCAGAAAGGATGAATATGAGGTAAGAGGAAACTGAAGTAGTTGTTTGCTAACTTATTTTTCAATGTTTTTATTTTGATAATTAATATTGAAAACTGATAGAGGAATCAGAAAGCATAAGCTGGTCCCAGTCATACATTTAGACTATTTCCAAGTAGAACCCTTAGATTCTCAATGTCATTAAGCTGCAAAACCTCAGAATTGTGGTTCTGACTTTTGTCTGTTTGATGTGCATATTAACCTCCCTTTAACACTTTCCCCTTACGAAACCAGGCAAGTTTTAGTATCAGCCCCTGAGACCAACTTAACTGGTCTCACTGGTCTCACTGAGGTTTAGATTGGTGTCTTCAACTGGAAGCAAAAGCTTTTGTTGTGCTTGTCATTATGGCTTGTCCTTATGCTTCCATTTTGTTTTACTGTCCTATTTTTATCGTCTGTGTGCATCCCAAGTGAATAATTTGGGATGTGTGTTTGAGTTCGAGTAGTGTTTCATCCCCTTATTAATTTATGTCTGCATGAATTGTAATTAGTTGGTCATCAAAATTCTACTCAACC
This sequence comes from Phainopepla nitens, assembly GCA_013400175.1. Classification (NCBI taxonomy): domain Eukaryota; kingdom Metazoa; phylum Chordata; class Aves; order Passeriformes; family Bombycillidae; genus Phainopepla; species Phainopepla nitens. The sequence continues at coordinate 313,653 of VXBQ01011625.1, read as the reverse complement.
ATACATTGATTATGTATATGCATATCTTCAGATTTTATTTGTAAAGTGATAATTTCTGGATTGAGAACATACTGACACTTATGAGTAATCACTGGGATGCAGTTCAGCACTCCATCTGTATTCAGCAAAATACTTAAGCATATGCTTAATTTTAACTTTAGCTCAGGTAAGCATGAGATTGCCTCCATCCAAATTCAGCATAGCATTTTAAGTATGTGCCTAACTTTAAACATATCCTTAAATCCTACTAAAGCTAAAATCAAACACATCCTTAAGTGTCTTCATGAATATGGATAACTACTGAATGAGGTTTGATGAAATGAATTCTGTTGGCCATTAAATAACAAGAAATGCCTGGCCATGATTCCATTAATGTCCTACAGGCAGGGAAGATAAAACAGAAAAATAAAACATTCTTTTCATTTGTTGAAATTCTAGAAGCTAAACTGTGTATTGTTAAAGATAAAGTATTTTGCAGCCTGTGGGAGGTCTTTCTAACCCTTAAAAGAGCTGCATCCATAGGAAGCCAAGGCTTCATTCTCAGTGTTTCATTGAGTTCAGAATACTCAGTAAAATTTTCATTCTTTAAATGCGACATTTGAAATAGTGTGTCTAAATTTGTCCAAAATTACAAATGAAAATGAAAGTGCAGCCAGTCACAGAAACTTGCAAAAGAAAATGCATATGCAGATGTTAAGGATGTTACAGCTTACAGAATGTTTTCTGTGATTTTCTTTTATTTTCACCACTGATGTGTTTGATTCACATCCCCATTCTTCATTTCAGTCAATTTTCACTTTTGCTGCTTCAACCTCTAATGGTCTTTCTGCACTATTTATGTGAAAAGCTCTTTGCATTTTTATTTCAGATCCTCTCCTATTGCAGTTCATGAAGTCTTTCAACAGTGGGCTGTTAATCCTTTGCAGATTAATATGATTTCAGTGATAATCCTTTCATTTGTTGAATTTTTAAGACATATAATCATTAAAGAAAGTGCTAGACAGATTTTCCATTAAAGCAGTTCTAAGCAGGTGGTATTTCTTTAATGTATGTCGGTAACACTTTATGTTGCTCATTTATAAAATTAAATTTGCAGATGAAGAGAATAAGTCTAGAGTTAGTTATTGGTCTTTTCCCTTTGGTATTAAAGTTCAAGCCCAGTCAAGAAAAAAGTATTCAGGAGTTTACAGAAAAAAACAGGGGTAGAAAATCTGTGTGAATGCTCTTTTCACAACTCCATTGCTGTTTTTTATTGGGAGTAAGCTTTAGCTTGGGTTCTGTCCTCATACTGCAAGGCATTAAGTTAAATATATGTAAAAAAAAGAGTATAATTTAATGTGAGTTTGCCTTCAGGTAGGCCATAGGATGTAAATGGTATGTGGGAGTTATTCCAGCTCTGTGTACAAAGCTAATTCTTATCTTTGTTGAAGTTAAGCTTATGACTGAAATACTCTTCCCCAGATGGAACTGAAGTTTATAATTATCTCTCAATAAAGACACACATAAATCTTGTATCATTAGAGGTTTTGATTTTCTATTGATTCTCAGCTCACTGTCCGTGACTGTCCCTGTCAACCGAATTATTTATCCTATTTTTTGTCATCTTTTTCCTCAGGTTTTCCTGGGTTTTTTGCACCCTGATGGAACAGTAGGCAGGAAGAGTAGGCACAGATATTAAAACACAGTGATACTGAGTACTCTTGTAAGCCCCACTTTAATTAATCTCTCAGAAGCAATGCTTCAAAGCTAGTAGACAAGCAGCAGAAATGTTAGAGATCTGAAAAACATTCTAAGTTCATTAAAACCTCAGTTTGAACAAACAGACAGAAAGTGTAGCCTGCTGTAGTAGAATGAATTTTTGCTTTTATATACTGAAAACTCAGAGGTGCTTTAGGCAGGAGGGCAGACACCACAACGCTTTATGAAAATCAGGTCCTGAACTTGGCAAACCTTTAGCTGATTTTGTCACATATTTGCAGCTTTAAAATGATTTGGCCTTTGCAACAGCCAAAATAAGTGTCCTTTAATCACTTCCAACCTATTAACAGATGGGCAAGCAGCTTTTATAAATGGGGCATACAAAATACTCCAATATCAGCCAAAACTAATTAGTAGCATTATCTGAACTGAAATTTGTAAGTGATGGAATATACATCAATGCAGATAAATTGATAGAAATTCCTTTTCAAACATCACGCTTGGTATTTGTTCTGCTTTAGTACGTTCTAAACACTTTTTAAATAAAAAGCACTTTTTTTTTCTGTTTACCTATCTTCCTCCATTAAAACAACATATTTTCCTTTGAAAGTTCTCTTTAGAGATAGTGTAACTGAGAGAAATTATATTAAGGAAAAGGTAGTTTAGAATACATTTTGTGGCATATAAGAGAAAGAGAAGTATAACTTGAATACAACCTTTAATTAATATTAAAGAACAGCACAAAATACTGATATCAGACATTATTTATACTGCAGTGCCAGAGCATATTAAATATATCTTTGCACTGCACTATTGATCAGAATATGTAAATTGCATGAAATTAAATTGTGATATTATAAAAAAAATTGCTCCATGTATAATTCAGTACAAAGAGCCATTCAATGCATTCCCATCAGATCTGCTTCATGAATTTGATTTTACAAAGACATCTGTAGTGCAGACAGCTGCTGTACCTAAGTGAGGGCTTGATTGTACACTTGATCTTTCAAACAACCACTTGTCCATATCTTTCATACAATTTTTTAAAATCACGTATCTACAGAAGAATGTAATGGTAACTTAATCAGAAATGTTCTGAAACACATTTTCATTAAATAAAAGAAATATTTAAATGAGCTGATTTTCAGAAGACTTTCTCTCCCTCTGTCCAAGTACTCTGCCTTCCTTAAATAATCTATCCTCAACTTAACTATTGATTTGAGGATTTTGTTTGAAGAGTCAAACTTTAAGTAGAATCTGAAATAAAGACCATGTTATGACAACATTTCAAACTTTTCTTCCTTCAAGAGAGCACAATGGGCCCTGCCCTCCCAACACAGATAATTGCCATGGATAAATTTTTCTCAAAATTTGACAGAAAAAAATCTGTAGAAATACTGTGTATTCTCTATCTATCCATGTAGATATATTGTTTCTTGGTCTTTGAAGACAATGGATTTGATCAGTCCAGAGATGTAGCCCTTGAATATCCCCATTCTCCTGTCTTAGAGGAAATGTGCATCACCTGGAGCTCACTAGGCTTGTCTAGAAAGAACTGTGGTGATGGGTATTGACTCAGAGTATTCCCTGTGCAACCTAGGAAACTGCAATCTCCTCAAAACCCTACAGGCAAATTATGATGTTGCTCTCTGATAGACTTTCTGGGGGAATTGGTAAATGCTCAGTCTCTGCAGATATGGAGCTGAATGAAGCTGGTAGAGGGTTCAGCTCCTTGTTCAGTGAGAAAGGTTAGAGGGTCTGTCAGATTATGAGTGAATGATGCAATTGTGGTCCCATATTTTCAGTTTATATGGAATACCTGGAAGATTTTTAAGCCAGTAGAGAGATCAAGATTGATAGAACAGATTTGTCTTTGTGGCATACAGGTGAGTGATGAATAAGTGCAAATGGTATTTTTTTAATTATAAGAAGATGGTCTGATGAGAAATCCTGCAGGCTTTTGGTTACATGGAAAAATTACTATAGAATGCCAGAAAATAATCAGTTTCAGATGAAATTCATCATGTATGTAATTTTCTTTTTAAAAAACTCAATATATTATAACCTTAAAAACAAACAAATTAACAAACAAACAAACAAAACTACCAAAAGAAAATAGTTTGAGAAATACCCAGATCTCCATATCTCAAGAATTTTATCTCACGAGCACCTTGCTGCATGAAGACCAGGCATAAAACCCATTTTCCTCTTAATTCAAAGCTATTTCAAGCGGATTGATTTAGTCTTGGTACAATCTGGATGCATTAAGCAAAATTACAACTGACTTTATGCACACAGCTACTCATGACCTTAAGTATAAAATGACTATTTCTATTCAGAATTATATCTTCAGGACAAAAAGAAAACCTAAATGTCGGTAATGGAAAATCCTCAGCTATGGTTTGGTTTACATTTCTGCCAGTGACACTGCTTGAAATGCAAAATCTTACATTTTTTGCTATTTATCATATATATTGTGATCATTTCCTCAGATGGGGCATAGTTAGGTAATCACACAGGAGGACTGTAGAGATCAAACTTCAAAGAGCTCCTTTCTTCTCATTCTGTATCAAGATAAAATTGAGAGTTTTCAGAGTTTTAAAATTACTTTTAGTAATTTTACTGTAGCAAATACACGTATATTCCAGGATATTGAATATCCTCACTTTTCTGGTATTTCTGTTATCTTGTTTTGACAGGAAAATCTCCAATACAGCATTTCCTGCTGTGTTCTTATGAAAAGGATTGGTTTCAATACATTTCTCTTGTCTCCTAAAATCTTTCTTTTTTATTTTTTTTTTTTTGAGTGTGTATGTGAAATTTCCTGGCAAGTTTAATGAATGCACATTAAAAGAATCCATGAAAGTTAGCATTCATATGGAAGAGACACTTAAAGAGACACTTTCAATATTTTCAGCTATAGCTGGTATTACCAATGCAATTGTAAGAGCTGGCAGGTAAAATATTTCTTTAGTCTTACTCAAATTACAGCGTATTTGTGCACAAAAATATGACTTTTCATATTTTGTAAAAAAAAAATACGAAACAAAACCAAAGCTGTACAGTTGAATAAGAATTCAAAATATTAACAGTTTTGAAAATAACTTAATCCTTGTAGTTTGCAAAGCAATGGGAATCATGCAGATCTACCCAGCTGCAGCAGAATACTTGGCAAGAAGATTTGGATCCTAATTCTGTAATTGTAGATGGCAAAAGACTAAGAGTTCCTTATCAATCTTTTCAAGCTATTCATGTAAATAAGAGGATTCTATGTGATTCTGTAATTATTTTAGGTGCACATTACAATTTGCCTTCTAGAATTTTTATCCGTTGTCCAGCCAACTGAAAAAATGAGTCTGCTGTCCTTTAACTTCTAGTGACAAACACCTCGACCTTCAAACCCACAAGGAAAATGGAACTCACTTGGAAGTCTTTGCAGCTTCTTGAGATAGTAGAAAGCACCCTGGCAGTGGAGAAGTACTTAAAGCTGTTGTTTGCACTCAAAGATCCATCAGAATGTGGTTTGAACACAGCACATTCAAGATAGTAAAGGTTAAGGTGTTTTTTTTGTTGTTTAGTTCATTCAGCGCTTATATTTTCGTAGTGCCAGAATTCTGGATTACTGTTATTTTGCTATTAAAAAGGCCCATGTTCAGCTAGTCTGACTGTCATGGTTGTTCGGCACCTTCAAGTCTAGGGAGAATTCAGTGAGACTGAGTGCTATGCTGGTGTACCTATTCCCATCCCTTCATCTCCAGAAGGCTCTGTGTCTGTTTCTAGAGGAGAATGTCATGTGTGACACATGACCCCTCTGCCTCCAGAGAGTCCTGGTGTGCCTGCATATTGTAGTGTTAATGCTGGGGCTTGCAGCTTTTCAGGTGGAGAGACAGCCTGTAACTAACAGAATGTTTATTGCACTCTTCTTCTCCCACTTTGTTTTACATCTCAATTGTTAAAAAAAAAAAAAGAAAAAGAAAAAAAACATGCATTCGATAGAATAGAAATATATATAAGTACACACATGGGCTGCTTCTCCTGATGCATAAGCAGAGAAGTGTTAAAAGAAGAGGAAATAGTTGACTGAAACCAAACCTGCTTGTTCTTTAGTTCCAAGTGCTCTGCTCACCCCCATCTACATTCTTCTGAATGTTTTTGATTTTGTATCACCTCAAGGATTATATGAGAATATGAAGGAAAATAAAAAAGTTTAGACTGCAAAGTTTAATCTAAACTTTCTTTTTTTCTCACCCATTGCCCTTCAAAATCCTTTTCCAGAATAAGAGGTGGTCATCTCACCACAGAATATGAGCAAGAATAGTCCAGTGTACACTAGAAAACATCTTCCCTTGTGGGTAAAAAGTGACAGAAAGAGAATTGGTGAGTATTCAACTGTACATCCAAGTTGGACGTAAGTAAACATTTTTTCACACCGAAGAGTTTGAGAGAAAGAGAATTGGTGAGTATTCAACTGTACATCCAAGTTGGACATAAGTAAACATTTTTTCACACCTAAGAGTTAGAAATGTACTGAATTTTTTCTTTTCTTCTTTAAAAAGACATTTCAGAGAAATAGATATGTACCACCCATTAAAGTAGATGTTGCGTTGTCTTTTTTTTTTTTTTGCTTTCTTTTCTTTATGGTCTTCAAAAATTTGAGTAAAAACTCTGCCTTAGAAGTCAGATGCTGTTTTTCTGAAATGTTAAAGTGACATTAATTTTCTCAGCTTTGAAGACAGAAAGAAACATGTTATAGATGCTCATGCACAACATGGAGTGTACAATGATCTACTGGTGTTAACCCTTACAGGAAGTCTGATGATTTTGTTAATTAATAGTATATCAGCCAAACTCATAACCTCTGCCTCTCAGGGAGAAAGATTTGCAGAATCTCGCCAAATCTGCAAAAATCTGTGAGTTAGAAGTAGATTACCTGAAATGTTTTGTGGATGTGAAGGTATAAGGGGCTGTGAGGATTTTTTTATTTTTATTTTGTACTTTTCTTTTCCTGAGTACTACAAAATAAATCATACAATGCATATCTCTAAGTTAATCTCCTTGACTGAATCTATATTATTTAATATACTAAGTTTCTCAAGAAAATGATTGACAGCCTACCATTATGAGTTCTTCTTGTTTGTTTTCTTTTTAAGTAGTTGTGCCAAGGCATCTATGGGCATTTCCATTACAGTAATACTGGAGAAAATTTCTTCCACTCTGAATTTTCCTCTTGCCTTTTACTCATGGGGGTAGAGGTTTCATATACTCATTTAAATTGAGTGTATCTGCCAAGTAAAAAAAGAGTGTTAACCACTATAGTTTTTCACATACCTCAACTTCTTTCTACCAGTTCTGCTGACCATCACCTTTTCATATTGAGAGCTTCTAATACGGGAAAGAGATGTGTTTCAGCACAGCTGCTCTCTTTTTCATCAGCAAGGATGATGCGTGGCTTTCCCTTCAGTGCAGGAGTAAGTTAGGAGCAAAGTACCACATGATGTAACCTCTGCACAGGCCTGTGTCTTCATACAAAGCATTTCAAGCATGCTAACTTGGCTTTGAAGAAGTATTTCTAAAAAACGAGAAAATATTTCTGAAGAAAATATTTCTAAAAAATGCCCTCCAGTACCTAATATCTTATTGTAAAGATATATCTGACATAAGCTTTTCTTTTTCAGTTTGTGAAATTGTGTTCTCCTAGGGAGAATTTGGCAAAAAGATGGACAGAAATGATCTCTCTGAAGTTTTGAGATTCTGTGGACACTCAACACTTCTCAGTGGAATTCAGTATGTCCTCCAGCTGGAGTAGTTTCTTGTAAATGCTTTTCAATGGTAGAAAATTTCACCTGCAGGCGCTGCAGGCTTTGGGCTTTTTGCTTGGTGGTTTTTATTTTTTTGGTTTTTTTTCTTCCTTTTCCTTGCATGAATAAGAAACTACCATTCTTAGAAGTGTAGTCAGGACAAACCTTACCTGATGTTGATGATCTTTTTCAAAATTGAGCATTTTATTGTTATACTTGAAATAAAGTACATATTTTCAGAATTCCAATGTGTCTAAGTATGCTGGAATACAATCCCGTACTATTTTAAAATACCCTTAAGAGGGTGCAGAGCAATTTTGTGGCAGGTCTGCACTTGCAGATGTCTCCAGGCAAACATTAACCCCTTTGTACACTCAGTGGTGTTTGTGGTGTTTGCCTTCCAACACCTTTGAACAGCTCAGTGCAAAGAACTTTTAAAAACATTTAGAGATGAAAACGTTCTTAGATGACTGTTTGTAAATAAAACAGGATGTGGGAGATACCACTGGCAGCTTCTCCTTTAGCACACTTTATTAGCCTCCTTTTGGGTTTTAGTGACATATGTAGGTGTTATGAACCAAAACGAGTCTAAAAACGAGTTAACCTAACTCTGACAGTCGCAAGTGAGGGATTCTTGTGGACAGTGTTCTTCTTTGGAAGTTATGGTTAATTTTATGCATTAACAGCTCCAAAGAATACTTTTAAAGTCCAGCTTTATTTAGTGAGAGAAACTCGCATGTAATTGATGCTTTTGACTTGTTAATGACCTCCCTGTGGTTTCTCTTGATCATAATTTTTTGCATGCCTTGTCCCAGAGAGCTTTCTTTCCAAGCTGCATCTCTGAGAAGGTGGTCTCTCTCAGTATCTGACCACACATGGGACTTGTTTCCAGTGTTGGCTCCTTGTAAATGCCATTAATTTCTCAAGGAAAATCGTCTATCACGTGTCATTTAGGTCACATTCCTAAGACAGTGTGAATAAGACCAGGTATTTTTAGTCGTTTGCTCAGTCCCCATCACTATGGTAACAAGAGATTTTGTGACTGTGAGACAGACTTTTTTCTTATATCCTAGATTTGGGAGACTATTGCTACTTTTCACTGCATTCACAAACACACCGGGAAAGGTTCATGCTTCCCTAGTCGTTATTTAATTTATTTAGAGTCTCTTAAGTGTGAAGTGCTATCAAGACTTGTTCGGCCATTTGAGGCGGTGCAGGCTTCTAATGCGTTTTGATTTTAAAACTCTTCTAAATTGTGAACATGTAAATGATGAATAATTGCTAAAACATGGAGATGTGCCTGAGTCTAAAGGGCACCCATAAAGTGATTTTTGACATGGAAGCATTTTGAATAAATTCCACTTATCTGCAAAGTGCCTCTCTTCCTCAATTTTATGATACAGATGTCATTATTTCTGAAGTCAAGTTATGAGCAGTGAAACCTTGCTAAATTGCTTGGGAGAGACACTGAACTGGTTGGATGTTTGGATTTCCTGAATACTTATTTGATGCAACCATATTCTGATGCTAAAGCATTCCATATCATCAGTCTGCCTATTCAGGAGTGGAAAGATAAGGGAGAAGAGGTTTATGTGTCTAGGCAGAATGGTGGAGAGACCTACTGATAGTTACTGAACACTTTCAGGTTTACATTGCATCCTGCATGGCTGTGCACTGATCCATGGAAGATTAAAACAAGAAAAGAGAGCATGTGCCTATTTAGTCTGAGCACAGGTCAAAAAATAAATTTAGATCTCTTGAAAATTTTCCCATCTCATTTTACTCTAACTGGTTTTACTGTTGTTGAGCTTTTTTGTTTTTTTTTTGGTGTTGGGTTTGTTTGTTTGGTTTTTTTTATTTTTTTTTTTTTTAGTTGAAGCTAGACAATACTGAAAAAGCGGTGCCCAGATGTTAAATGTCCTGTTGATTCTCCAATTTCAGTCATGAATGAATACTCTCTTTGGCTAACAATAATTTAGACAGGATAAGCTTGAAGATTTTTAATTTTACATGTCTCTTGTGAGTTTTAATTACATCAGTACCATTCATAACTACAAAAGGATCTGCTTATTTTTTTGTAAAGGTTAGACATTGAAGGTAGTAAAATACTCAGAATAAAACCAAAATATTTGTAGCAAAATGCTGATGTTCATCGTTAAATAAAAAAATCTTGCTGTCAAAATAGGAAAGAAGACTATATGTTATAAAATACCATGAAATATGCGTGATAAAAAATAGGTGGGATTAAAAAAAAAAGAGAGAATATATGATGCTGTATTCAACACACTGTTTTCAGTCTCTACAAACAGAGCTGTTAACAATAATGTGACCAAACTAGACTATGGTAATGGCACTGTCAGGAACTGAAGAGGAGAATGATACTTGGAGTGGGCTGAGAAGTCCTGAAAGGAGGCTTATACAGACAAACATACTTGTGATTTCCATATGAAATCTGCTTTTCAGCTCCTGGGGAAACCAAAGGAGCTTCCTTTAGGTCAGATGAACGTAACCACAGATGATTCCCTAGATATGTCTATACATATCCTGTTACCCACAGTGTACAGGAAAATCAGTGACTGTGTTCCTACCTAACACATTGCTGGCTGAGGAGTTAGGAACTGCTTAGAAATAATTGAAGGAATTTCCATCAGTGGTGTGGTCTAGCTGCTGGCTTAGTGAAAAAGCCAATTAAAATTAAGGTCATAGTGCAGTGATTTTGAGATTTCATACACAAGTAATGATGCTATTTCATCATATTTCAAGCCAATTTGGGCTGCTACACCATTCTGCTGTTGAAAAGAAGAATGCCACGCACTATGCAGTTAGGAGAAAGCCTCAGTGCAGCACTGCTGTACTTTGTTTGAATATAACAGGAAAAGTAGAGGTAATAAATCAATCCTTTTTGGCCAAAATTCTTTGAAGCATCCATTGAGATCGTAGCTAATTGTCATGAAAAATATTGCTTTAAATTTTTTTTTGTTTTGTTGTTTTGTTTTTTTTGTTTTGAAAGCAACATTTTGGCATATATGTAAGGATATCTTTTTTTTACCTCTGGTTGATTCAAAGTGCTGTCTATGTTCTATTCAGGTAAAACTTTACACTGAGTTCAGAGGAACCATGCGTGCCTGGAGGTTAGGTATTGGGAGTGCTTGTTATTTTGCTTCTATATTTTCTGAAGAGTCCAGCCCTAATTTCTTGTTATTTGCTGTATTCTGCAGTCACTGAAATTACTGCTATTAATGATGGTCGGGATTGGATTGGAGAAATAGTTGTAGCTGTTTATATGTTGTGAAGGCGAACTATTCACAGTTGCAGCATCCTGATAATTGGATTATTTTCAAATAACATGTAAACACAGTAAGGGTTTTCTCTGCAATTGGCTCTTTGGAGTTGCCTCTACTAAAATCCATACTTTTTTCATCTTTGTGATCTTGATAACTAGTCCTGTATTTACACAAAATATCTTGTGTTTAGGCTAAGAATATGCAATATTGCATAGACTTTGAGTCATTGCCTTTAAGCCATCTCAATTTATATAGGCTCTGCCTCCTTGTAGGCTTTTCTGAATTTGCAGGGAGGCAGTAAACCATCTCTTCATTTAAGCACAGAAGTGCCCAGATTTTTCATTTATTTAAATTTTCACACATATTAGTGGGAGGCAAGGTTTTTATGGGAACTTTTGGGTTGCAGACGGGTCTGGCTTGAACTGAAAAAACAAATGAGAGTGCAAAACTATGATCTCTAAGAGACATCTCAAAGCAATGTATCCTCGTTAAAGTCAATGCCCACTCCCTCTCAAGCTGCAGACAGGCAGGAGAGATGCAGGAGGTCTCCGGGATTTGGTTATTTGCATGAAGCTAACAGAGGATGTTAGAGCTGTCCCTTGTCACAACCCGTGGTTCAGGGCTTGACTCACGCTGAACGTTCAGCAGTTTTCAGTCCCACTGGCAATTCCATGACAACTAGTGCTTGTTGCTTGGATTTTTGGAAAGCTCTCGTGGTTTGGGGGGTTCACCTCAGAAATGGCACTGCTGACTGCGGCTCTCACCAATGCACCCTGCAGTTATTTTCTCTCTCAGTTCTTCATTAATGTGGTTTACATGTGTAACTATGCATAAATTGTTTAATAAACAACACCTAACAGCAATTTCTGTTGCAGTCATGCCAGAAAAGCCTTATTTATAGAGCAGGACCCCTCTCTGTTGAGTACCCTGCACATTCTGAAGAAAAATATGCTTCCTGCATCAGTGGCGGAAAATTGCCTCCTAAAACTCTTTATTTTTCATTAAACAAAATCTTAAAGGACAAGCAGCAGAAAGCTGTGCATACTGTAGAAGGAAAAAAGGTGTAATAGCTCTCATGCATCTGGCAGAACACAGTACTCAGGAGTTTCTTCCGTTGTACTGTTGTTTAATAATGTCCTCCACACCTATGTAGTAATGAGTCCGGAGGGAGGTGAAGGTTATCCTTATGACCATATAAGCCAAATATAGCATCAGGAAATTTAAGTTTCTCTGTGTAAGAACCTTGTAAGAGTGCTAGTGATAATGAACAGATGCATTAATAAAATGTCTGAATAGACCTACTGTATAGCTTTGCATTTCCATCATAATGGTTTCAGGATCAAGGCTAAATGCAAATCTATCTAATGAGTCCTTCAGGTCTTTAAGACTGGGGGTCATTTACTGTCAGCTGCAGCAAAAAGAAATAAAAGACACAGAGTATACCCTTTTCCTTGACTGCTGATCCTCTCCCAAAAGAATTACAGATTAATCTGGGTTTAAGAGGTTAAAGAACTCCCACAACACCTGGAATGTTTGTCAACAAGTATGCAAGAATCCCTGCTGGATGCAGAAGCTGTCTAATCAATGTTTGTTCTAACCTTCCACATGTATGCAAAGAAAAACCTGTGTTTCTCTTTGTTTCCTTTTTAAAGCAAGATAGAATTTTTTCTTAAATACTTAATTTGCTTGAGTATTTTGCCCTTAGCTTATGATCACTATACTCCTGCTGGGGGTGGCAAATAGAAACAGAGAAGGCAATTTGGGTTACCCACACTGGCCAGAGTTCCCTAGTCCAGCCACTAACCCTGCTTTAAACATGCTTAGAATGTTATTTCTTTTTGACAGTAATAATATTCCAAAGCATCATTATGGCTTTATTAATAATATTCTAAAGCATCATTATGGCTTTATTAAGATATTTTGATAATAAGTTGAGAACTAAACAAAACAGATATCCTACTTAGTTGATGAAGCGTTTTTTTCGGGTCTGTTCGTATTTTGTATCACATTTAGAATAAATTTAAAGATCTGCATAAGAACAACCACGTGAAAAGTAAACTTCCTCCTTAGAATTCTCTTTTGCTACAATGTCTATAGAATAGTTGACAACAGCAGAACTAGCAGTGTGCTGACATTGGTGGCTGTCATCTAAGCTGATGCTGTCTCTTTTTTTCATTCTCCTGTGCTGTCTCTTCCTGCTATACCTAACCTATAAAATCTTGGACTGTCCTTTTGTGCCAGCTGTGTTAGAATCTGGCTCTGAGGGTCTCATTTTGTGTCTAGGGCTCCTGAGCACTATCTGTACACTTATAGATTGTACAAGTAATTGTGCAGTGTCAAATCTGCTCTAAAGAAAGATAGGGAATGTTTTAATTTAAAGGATGGATCTCCCCTACACCTATATATAGGGTATACATAGGGTATATACATTTGACTAGTTTTCTGTGCCAACTGCATCTCCCTGGCCCCAAATACAAGACGGATGATTTCTATCACAGAGAACCCAGTGGCAGGTTGTGAGTGGGAAGCACAGCAGGCTTCCAGTACTTATCCATCAGCATATGGCCAGTAGTGGAAACAGAGCAGTTTCTTCTGGGACCATCTGACTGAATATCGGAGAGAAAGGACCTCCCTTGGACCAGCATTTTTCATTACAAGGCGTTATCTCAAATCTGTGGGGTGTAACCTCGTTACTGAATCTTAGGATAGTTTTTCTTTCCTCCACTCTCCAATGACACCATTTAGGGTCACTGCAACAAGGTGGCTTGATCAAATTTCCTATTTTGTCCTTTACCCATTTGGCCTTTTCCATGCCCAGAAGGAGATTTCTCATTGCAAACTTTCAGCACTTGAAGGGGGTCTACAAGAAAGATGGAGACAAGCTTTGTACCAGGCGTATCGTGACCGACAAGGAGTAATGGTTTTAAACAGAAAGAGGATCAAGTTATACTAAATACAAGGAAGAAGCTCTTTTTACAATGAGGGTGGTGAAACACTGGAATGGGTTGCCCAGAGAGGTGGTGGATACCCCATCCCTGGAAACATCCAAGATCAGGTTGGTTTAGTCACTACATGACTTGATCTAGTTGAAGATGTCCCTTTAAAGGTCCCTTCCAACCCAAACCATTCCACTAGTCTATGATTCTGTAATTTACCATGCTACATAATTTTCTACCTGGCAGTTTGTGTTTTCATTTATGTTACTACTGGGAATTTGTATTTTTATATAAGCATTAGTGTCTCTGTTTGCTAATATATTTCATGCAATAGTAAGTGCAATTCATTCCCTTGATATGATAATGCACACATCTCAACAGCTTTTTAAAGGAATAAGTAAATTAGCATATGTGCCACGCTGAAATGGTTAACAAATAACTATAAGGCTGCTTTGTCTACTTTGTGTTTGCATTCCACTTGTGTCTTAATGGCATTAGCTTTTTAAACTTGTTTTAGTGTAGATTTTGACTTTAGTTCCTTAATTGGAAGAACTGCTCTTTAGGGCTCACCAGAGCTGATAGAACAAGTTCATCACTTCACATTCTTGAATAGCACCATATCAGTTAAAAAACCTCAGGATGACACTTGCTCTTTTTGCATTTGTGTTGTTGACTGCTCTTCTGATGGTTGTTCTCTAGGCAGCACAAATCTTTCCTGCTGCCTAGAGAGTTTTCCTCATTTTTGAGCATTTGATTATTTCTTTCCAAGTTTTCTACTTTGCACTTGTCTTTATTGAATTTCCTCTTATTAACTTTGGGCCATTTTTTCCAATTTGTCAAGACAATTTTGAGTTTGACTGCTCTTCTGTAAAGTGCTTGTAAGTGCTTCCAGCATGGTGTCACCTACAAGCTCTAGAAACTTCTCCATTCCATTATCTTAGCAGTCATTAATGGAGATATTGAAGAGAACTGGACTTAGGACAGACCTCTCTGAGACCTCACTTTATATTTCATCTTAGTTTTGACAGGAGAGTATTTAATCTACCCTTTAGGATATCTTGATCTGTAGTAAGAAAAAATGAGTCAGCAGAAAATATGAGCTTAAAGATTTGGTAGCTGTTAAGAGATTCACAAATTCCAGAGTAGAATAGCAGCATGTGGGAGAGAAATTAAATGCTCACAATTTATTGCTGCAAATATGTCTTTTACGTGTTTCAAGAAGATTTATTCTTCAGTACATGGAAAGATATATCGTTGCAGTATTCTTGGTCAGAAAAATATATATTAGGTTTAAAAGTTTGAAGAACTTGCTAGCTGCAAAGAGACAGACCATACAAATTGATTCAAACCTATTAAAATATTCATTGTCATATTTTGTATTTCAGTATATGCACAGTACAATGCACAGTACAATGCATCTACACAGGTACATGCATTTCGAGTACATATAGGATATAAAAGTTGAAAATTTACATAATGTATCTTGAAATTAAAAAAAAAAAAAGAATATCCAGTGAAAGAAATGCCTTGTTACATAGCAGGAAATGTGAATAATAATGTGAATGAGTTCCCATATTTAAAGACATCTTCACAGGGCAATAAATGTAAAGAGTTTAAACATCTTTTGATAACTATGAAAAGAGGATCATGCTAATATCCAGTTTATGTGTTACTCTATGGATTATTATAGAGTTTCATCTGTTTTTCACCAATTTTTAGCCATACTTTGAAAGTGCAGTGATATTCCCTATACTGCTATGTTGTAGACAAGTATATATTATTCTCATTTCTTTAATGGAGAAATAAAGAACAGTTGAAGATATTTGTCTCTGATTGTATACTGAATTGGTGCTGAAATTTAGGCTGAACTATTTAAAATTTACTTCAAACTGGTTTTTGTGCCCATACTGAACAAATAGAGGCAGCTTTCTGAGGGGCAGCTGATTTTTTTCAATCTGTCTTTACATACACATGTGTGTTTAGTCCTTTTCTCCAGGCACTTGCCTAACACACATGTTCTCAACTTCTTGTTGCTTCTTGAGCCAGATACTACTCAAAAAAAAAAAAAAAGTCCTTGAATTCTTACTTGCAGTAGAGAATATGTGCAAGAGATTGATTAAGATAAAAGGGTTTTTCAACAAAATCCAACTTGTTTTTTCTGAAGCAAAATATTTGCCAAAGTAGAGAATTTACCTAACTTCTTTCATAGAATCCTATGTTTTGGGGTTTTTTTTCCTGTTAAGTTTTGATAATTCGACACATTTTATGCAAATTACACTCTATCAGTAATAAAACATTCAACTTTTTGTCATAGTGACAAAGGCAGGAACACTGGGTCTTTGACCCATTAAAATTACTTTGCTGGTTATGGTATTACACAGATTTTTTTTTTCTGTTGAAAGAAGTGGCAAAAAGCCCCTTCATGTAGTAAAATGGAAAAACTGATATTTGTAGTGAAATGTTTTTAACTGTAAAATTCGTCTATACAGCTTTATATTTAAAAGAACAGGATTGTTATATGCTGTCATCTTGACAATTTGCAATATTTTCTCACATTTCTCCTTTACTTCAGCAAAGGGAGTCTTTCCTTTATGCTACTACCTAAATTATTTGAGTAACAGCACTTTGTTATTTTAAATGTAATTTCACATGTTCCTGTAATCCTGTAATCCATTGCTGCATTTAAAGTTCTCTTAAGTATATAGCATAAAATGAATCAGTCATTTGATTTACATAGTTATGCTTCCTTTTTTATTTTGTACAACAGCATTCTATAAAGCCACTAATCCACCCTTCACAAATAAAGCAAAAAAAAAAAAAACTCCTATAGCAAATTTATGAGCAAAATCATTGAATCAGCCATTTATGATATCAACAATTGATTTGTATATGAACCATTTCCTCTAAGCTAATGTCTAGAAGAATATTTTATAGGATAAGATTCTGCCCCTTTCACATCTGGTTTAAAAATGATACAGCTACAAAACCACCTAATTAGAGTGGCCTATAATTATGTTAATTCTATCATATATGCCTTTTGTGTATCAAGACTTATCAAGAGCTTTTTTTTCCTTTTGGATTGTGATCTTTTTACATTTTAGTAACTGTGTATGAAGTAGTTTTACTCGATATAATGAGTAATAATTTCTTTTTTTCTCTCAATTATCTTTTCCATTCTACTCAGCAGAAGAATTGAGTAGTTTTCTTGTTATCAACTTGTTATAGCTGTTATAGCTGCTTGATCAAAATAAACACACAATATTGTCTTTATAACACTTCTAGAGAATTACCAGTCCTTCTACCAGTGTGGTATTTAGCCATCAGTGTTTGTGTTTCTCCTAAAGAAAGCAGACTTGGCACCAGTTTTGATGATGAGTAACTTCAAGGTTTTC
>VXBQ01011625.1:95623-296539 GCA_013400175.1 Phainopepla nitens | reverse complement strand
GCTGGGATTACAGTGGTCTCAGTTCTGCTATTCTATCTAAAACTGAGTTTTAGTGTATTATTGCTAATTTTGTCTGTCGTCCAGCAAGAAGGGGACACCTCTCATCATGACCATCATTGCTGGAGTTTTCTCGTCTGGGTTGTGGATGATTATTTAAATTTCTTTAGGTTGTGCTGAAAGCTGCATATTTGTGGTAAATTCTTTTGAATCTATTTGAAACTGCACCCCAATCATTGGATGCCTTTGTGATTACCATCCAGCTTCTTGAAACAAAGTCTCTAGAACAGATGTGGAGGATAAGATCCAAGATGTCTCTCTGCTGTAGCTCAAGACAGCATCTAATAAATCTCTGTGTGGTAGATGACTGAATACTGTAGAATACCCATCAATAGCATACATTCTCTTAAAGAAAGTCACCAAAACACTGTAGGCTAGAAACTGCAGTTAATATATCTTTGCCATTTGAAAATCTGTGGGGAAAATGGTGAGTTTCTGCATTTCTATATCAATAAATGCTTCTTGTTAAATGAAAGAGAAAATGCTATTTTCTATATCCTAGTTATCCTAGTTTCTTATCCAAGAATATGCAATAATGACTGTAGCTCTTTTGTTAGAAAACATTCCAGTCTAAATGACTAAGTCCCAAATAGATATTTCCTTTGAAATGTTATTGTCTTCTAAATATACAGACAGGGCCTTGCTTGATGTATTTAAACTGACCAGAGGACAGTGACATCAATACAAAAACTGATTTGACTTAAGCTCATCACTCCAAATAGTTGTTTTAGTCATAGGATTAGAGACATGAGAGCAACTTTCATTTAAGTGTTGGCAGAATGTTGTCACACTGAGTGAAATATTTGTGTGAAAGTAATCAAATAGTGACTTAAATCACTTATATTCCTGTTTTGAAACAGTTCATGATTTAACCACTGTTAAAATTAAGTTGAAAGTTTCATACTAACAGAATGAATACAGTTACTAAATCTGGTTTGCTATTTGGTTTTTCCAGTAGTGGAAGGCTATTTAAATGTAACAAAAAGGGTCTAAGTAAAACAATAATAATTTGAAATGAAATGTTTTATTAATATCTGTATCCCAAAGGAAAAAAAGGGACCATGTGCATTACACAGATTCATTTATGCTGCACTCCATTAGATTCTGTAGCAAAAATTGCAGTAAAGCCCCTGGAAAATCCTTGTATCTTAGGAAGTTTTATCATTTCCATCCATATTTCCAGGTCAAAGAGAAAACTGGCAATCTATAATGAGAAAGTATTTTGGCAATATGGCAATATTCGCGTTCATTGATGGTTTGAGCATTGCCTTTTCCAGAACTTCTGTAAAAGTACTGGGGAAAAAAAAAAAGTGCTATTACACTGGTTCTCCCTTTCCCTTGAATATGGAGTATTTTGAGCAATACATCATGCAAAGGAAATCTGCATCTACATTCTCTGTTTTTAAATATACTGTCAGTGATACCTTAATGTAATAGATCATGAAATGTACTAGCCACAGAGATAATTATAGAAATGACAGTGAAAGGCTAAAATGTAGAAAATGGAGATAACTACCCAAAATTGTCTGAATATGAGTAAGTAAATAGATTTTGTGATACAGGATGTACAAAAGTTCAAATTTAAACAACATGGAATTTTTTTATTCTTTCAAGTTCAGCACAAGTTCACATATAATTAAAGTTCACATATAATTAAAATTTCCCAAGCACTGTCACCTGCTTATTCAAATAGTGAAAATTTTGGAATAGACCTTATCTTCTGACAGTTTCAAGTGTAGAAATTTTTCGAAGTTTAGGGGATCACTCTCCATAACCTTGCTTCTGTCAAAAACAAACATGCATTTATTAAAAATTTCTCACCAGACTTCACCATAGCCCACACAAATTTGGAGGCACACTGTTATCGTTTCACCCCAAAAATAGCAGTCGTGTTTGTTTGCGTGTCTCTCTTAGGATGTGGTAGAGCAAACACACAGAATTTTCATACTTTTTTCCTAGCTGGTGTAACTCCTCCTTCCCTTCAAATGAACATATAGTTGAGGTAGATAACCCCTTAAAGGTTCACAAAAAGTAATGGAAAATGGTGCTTTGTGGATAAACTAAGATGGAATAAAATGTAATAGCTGTTTCCCTGACAGAGTCTTGTCTCTTGGCTTAGGAGAGACAGCTCATCTTTGTTTCCCATTTACCCCTTCTCCAAAGTGTGGTATCTCCTAGAAAGGTTATGTTTCAGCTTGCACAGTTTACAAAATCTATAAATATGTAAAAGTGGCTTAGTTGCTGGAAACTGTTCAATCTTCTGGGCTATCAAAATGTCCTTTGTAGAGTGTGGTGGGGTTTAGACAGTTTTACTGCACATTAAACACAAAGGCATATTTTAAGATGTATGCCAAGGCCAGCATTAGGCCTTCCTGTCTTCAAAAGCTGTGTCAAAGTTCTCATTAACTGATAGTGGGTGATTAGGGAATACCATGGGAGACTCAGAGTCAACTCCCCAATGCCATCTATGTGTTCCCTATCATCCTACTGTCCTCAGTTAATTTTACATGGGAAATGAGGTTAATATCTATGAAGTAACAGCTGAAACTTTGAAATTCTGGTGTCTTTTGTTGGTTTGTGTCACAGCCTGAGTGTTATTTAAACATCTATTTTTTTTGACATTTAATACCAGGTAATACTCTAGAGGCCTCTATAAACCAGCTAATGTTCCCTTTGGCATCAAAATCCACTTACCTTAACTGACTTCTGTTATACTTCAACCTGATTCTCAGAGTCACAATGGTAATATTCATTTTAATGTCCCAATAGACTCTTAGTATTCATCAAATATTTGATTTACATTTCTAATAAGGCTTATGGAATGCAGAGACATGAAACCCATACTCTGCCATGATTCTAACTACTGTCTCTTTCATTAACACTGTGAATTATTTCTCCAAAATAATTAAAATCTGTAATTGAATATACTAGAATAATTTTTGAACATTAGTTTAATTATTCTAGTGCTTCTATTTGGAAAGATCACATAATTTATAATGAGAGAATAGGCAAATATGAATTTACTCTCACAGAGCCCTTTTGTTTGTACTTACCTTTAAAGAAAACGTATGTACTTGAAATGCTTGCTAAGCAACACCATTACAATGTAGATGCTTATTACTCCAGAATTCTACTGGAAAAAAATCAGTCTCAGAATTATATCAACAATTCATAGATGTGTTTTCCCCTTCAGGAATTTGTTGGGTTTTGGTGGTTTTTTTCTATATACATCCTACAACATAAAAAGTATTTTTTACCTGAGCTGTCTGTTGCATATAATATCAGCCTCCCAGTACCTGAAGGGAGCCTGTAAGAAAGATGGAGACTCTATTTGCAAGGGCAAGAAATGACAGGACAAGGAGGAATGGTTTTAAACTGAGAGAGATTAGGTTTAGTTTGGATATTAGGAATAAATTGTTTGCTGGGTGGGTGGTGAGGCACTGGCACAGGTTGTCCAGGGTTGTGAATGTCCCATTCCTGGGAGTGTTCAAGGCCAGGCCGGATGGGGCATTGAGCAATCTGGTGTAGTGGGAGGTGTCCCTGCCCGTACCAGGGAGGTTGGAATGAGATGATCTTTAAGGTCCCTTCCAACCCAAACCGTTCAGTACTTCTGTGATTTAGGTGCAGTAAAACTGAATACAAAAATGAATCATGTATTCTCGATGAAGAATTACTTATACACCAGAAATCACTACCCTATGTATACAAAAACAAGAGTGCAACCATCCTGAATTGGAATGGTTAAAAAATTCCTGGCATGTCCACACTTTTCCAAGTATACTTCAGTTGTATAGGCAACTGCCAGCCCTTGCTAGGGTTCATGAGTGGCTTCCTGGACAAGAAAGTAAGGAAGTTTGTGGTTCATCGGAGCCATGAACACAAGGGCTGAAAACTGGCTGTAAACATCTGGACAGCATTTTCCAGCTGCTACTGCAACGTGCTGAGTTGTGGGACTGAATGACATTTTGACCATTATAAACATATTGAAGTGAACAGAAAAAATGTGCTAAATGACAACCTGAGCTAGAAAATTTGTAGGAAAGAGAACTGGGTTGAAGGATTCCTGGTTGCTCAGATTTCCCACTGCTTCAAGAATCCCAGTAAATTCTTTGCCAAGATACCAGAAGGTTTCTGGCTAGGGACCTGATCCCAGCAATGGTTATATATAAATTCTCTGATGGAGAACTGCATTCATGTGGTGTGAGCAAGCACAGGGCACCTCTCATTCATAGACAGCACCGATTGCTGGGGTTTTTCAGTATGGGTTAGAGCAGTAGTTTGGGCTTGTAAAATTTTAAATGTCTTGTGTTTGTTAATTTAGAGGTTGCTCTTGTTTTGTAATGGAATTTATTTTGTAGCCCTGCAGGGTTAGCTTGGTCTTCAACCAAGGCAATACCACCATGTCAGCACACATGTGGAACCTGGACTAATAAGCCTTGCTCAGGGACATGGCTAATTAGTCCAGACTTAACACGAATCTCATCATGTTTTTGGAAGCTGAGCTGGTAATGCTGTATGATATATGTCAGCCTACTAATACATTCAGAGGTCTCTGTGGGCTCTCTGAGCAGACTGTGTCGTCAGCTACGCCCGCAGTTGGCTGTCTTTTTGGGAGACCTTATGGCTCAGAAGCTCTTTGGCTTTCACCAGCTTTAACCTCAAAGGACTGACAAAGGTGTCCAACACATTTTCCTTATTCTAAATTATTTTTCATACTCAGTCTGCCAAGTTTTCAGTTCTTTAGTTCATGTCAGAGGCTCATTTGCTCATCCAGGCTCCTGAGCTTTTTGTTCTTCTCTGTCTTACTGGGTCTGGCAGGTGGATCTTCAGTGTCAGAGTAATCTTTCCAGTCCTGACAGGGCGCCAGGCTCTGTGCAGGGTGCAGGGGACCTTATTCGTCACTGCTCCCACTTTTCACACTTTGGAGCAATGCTGAGGTCCAACTGCTGAACCGCACAGCTGCCACGGGTGTCCTTTACAGCACCCTTCACCAACTGTGTGTCAGGAAAAGTGGGATCAGATCTTGTTGTCTAAAGGCAATTATTTCCTGCAGCAGTGATACAAGAAGAAGGGGGTAGAATCTGTTTGATTCCACCTCATTTCAGTCTGTTTCAAATCAATGGCTGGTGTTTTGTCACCTAGCCATGCTCAGTTTCATGTTTGGCTCCTGCTAACTGTATGAAAATGTTGCAGAGTGAGGCTCAGGAAGGACAAAATAAACTATATGTGGGGAAGATGGAGTGCATGACAGGAGAGGAATATTAGATTATTTCCTTATATTCTTCCCTCCAAGCAAACAGTGTTAAGTGGTTGAATTGCTTAGTAAACATTACTCTTTTCATCTGGTCTTATTCCATACATTTTATCAACGTGAATAGTGATTAGTAATAATAAGTGAAATTTTAATAAGTCTCATAAAAACAATGTTCCATGTAAAGTTTGCTGACATAGCCTCAAAAAACTATTACAACAGCTGTGTATAATCACTTTATTCTGAAAGAAATACTAGGGTTCGGACAGCTGGGGCTGCATGTGTACATGGGGGGCAGAAAATTGCTTTTATTATTGGCCTATTATTTAAAAAAGGATATTATTGAATAACCTGAGAACTCTTGGAGCTGTTTAGCACTTTCCCTGTTCATGCCAGAGAGAATCACACATTTACTGCTAATGAGCAGAATGCAGCTTTATGACTTTGTCTGAGTATTTTCCCTGAGATGACTTCCTTTACCACTAAAATCATCGGCAGGGCCCCTCCTGTTGGTTTTAATGAGGAAGAATTGGACCTTTAATAAGCATCACGGTCACGTAAGCTTGGGGTTTGTTTTTTTTGCATCATGCTTTTTAAGTGTTTTCAGTTACTGCCTGCAGTGTATACAGCTGTGAACTTGGATAATAAATAAGGATTATTTCTATGAAGAAACCTTTGGCAGCAATTTTTGCTTTGCTGAGGTAAGCTGTTAGTCATCTGCCACCAAAGGGTAATCAGCTAGATTTTAAATATTGCTGTGTCTTTCTACTTTTACTGTATTTTTGATTAGTCAATAAATACATGTTCAGTCTCTTTCCAAAGCCCAGCAATCAGTGAAGATGAAAGATACATTGCTGAAAAGGAACAAACTAACGCCAGCTAATTGTAAAGCTTTTGCTTGTTCTAAGAGAAGGTCGGGTTGACTTGGAAATTAGTGGAAGGTGGTAAAGCTTCATTATAAAAACATCACAACCGAAAAATGGTGTTGACAGGTGGTAAAGTACATTCTTGAGACTGAATAAACTTATTCATTGATGGTAAAAGTAAAGCCAGAGAAACTGCACTCCCTGATATGAAGGGTGAATTTGAGCTTTGGCACCCTGCAGGCAAATACATTTCAGATTCAAGAGCCTAAATTTAGGCTGTTAAACCCATGTCTCAGAACATGGCAGATTTTTAAAAGAACCTAGTATGGAGTCAAGGAGAATGTCTTGTATAATAAAAGAAATATAGAGACAAGAGAGGAATCATGGTTTTCTATTCTTGCTTTTTATGAAATAATTCAGATCCAAACATCCCTGCCAACCTAACTCTCCCTCCTGAATCCCCAAGCAAAAAGTGCTGTAGAAGTCTAGCAGAAAGTAACTGTAACAAAATGTACTGCGTAATGGAATTTTTTGGCATATTGAGTAAATAAAAATGGCAATGGTCTGACATAGTTAGGAACCAGTGGATATATCCCGGCTTCCAGGTAGAGGGTAAGGAAATTAGCTGTTTGGGTTCTTACTTACCCTGCAAAAAAAGAGAAAGTTATTAGTTGCATTACAAGCAAACTGGGTGTGAGCTGTATTCAGTCATTGGATATGTTGCAACAATACACCAGATTAAAAGTAGTGGTTTAGCCATATCTAAAGAAATTCTCCTGAAAAATAAGGAATATGGTGTATCAGCAGGTATTTTCCAGCATCTCTGCTATTTTTTGCCTCTGATATGGATGCAGCGAAGGACGTGTGCATTATGCAGATGCTTCTGGTTCAAATTTGGTTTGAATAAACCCCAACTTGGTATTTTCGCTTGTAAAGCCTTGAGCTGATAGCAAAGGATTGGGCTGCATAAAATTTCTTCACCTCGGTAAAGCAGTCCTTGCTCTAAAAAACTTCATTCCTTGGAGTAATCAGGATCTTATTTGTTATCATGTAGCAAAGTCTTTCTCTTTTTCACCCATCTCAGTAAATGGAATTTTCAGTTTGAAGGGAAATAAATAACATAAAAGCTGCTGTTACACAAAATAATCAAATTTGACTGTACATTCCTGAGAGATACGAAACTGTGAGCACTTTCAGGCCCATTGATAAAGCTATCAAGAGAAACTGCTTGAATATTCTGCTTCCCAGGTGTCAGTCAGGTGTGTAACATAGCAATGCGTGATTTTCCACTGCTGCATCTTCAGCAGTGCATCAGCATGTATGTCCTACAGCATGCCAAAGGATAGAATTGAAGCTTTCACGTAGATCACAAGTTTTCCTTTATGCCTCATTTTGATTTTTTTTTCAGACTATGCCAGTTTTTAGGAGAAAGCTGTCCTTCAGCTCATTGGGCTATATTCAGTCATTGGCTATATTTCAACAATACATCAAATGGATTGTGCAGTGTGAGCACGGAAGATGAATTTATTAAGATTGTGCGCTACATTGTTCATTCTGCATATCCCCATTTCTTCCTTGTCTTTGGGATATAGTAGTGCCTTAGAGGACTCTGCTGGTTAATGGTAGGTCAAACTGTGAATTCGAGAACTTTTGCAAAAAACAAAAGGGAAAGTAAAAAAACCATCCTAAAATTAAGAGGCATTGCAGGGAATCCAGAAACATGAGTAATTGTAACACATGGCAACAGTCTGAGGAAAACTGAAGCACCTGCAAAGCTGGAAAATGTGTTGCAGCCAGCCAGCGCTGAGCTGCCCTGGATGCCAGAAGAATGCACAAATGGATTAGTTTACGGTCAGGTCTGGGAAGCAGGGCACAAAAACAGAACTGTAGAGCCTTAGGAATTATGCCCAACTCTGCCACAGTCTTACTGGGCAACCTGAATTGCTGATTCATATTTTTGTTTGTCTCCAACACTCAATTTTGACTATTCCTGTCCTGATGTTATAAGATGGACATTGATGGGAAATCAGGGTTTGGACTGTAAATGCCCCTGGGCACAGCACCATCCTGTGTACCTGTACAATGCCTGGCACAATTGAGCCAGTATCTCTGTGGGGGACTGAAGGCATTACTGTAATAAAAGTATCAATATTTTAATAATTTACCTTATTTCATCTCTTACCTCACGACTTAGTGTAATTTGGACATTTGTTTCCTTTGCACATTTAAAATGGTCCCAGGGAGACTTCAGTGCATTGAGGTTCAGGGATCATGTGGACCTGATTATTCAAATTCCCTGCACCTGTGGGGGTTTCTTTTGATATTCCATGTTTCAAACTGAATGCTCGCTAAATACAATGAATTTAAAATATGGAAAAATGAATTAAATGAAAACATTAGAACTGCATCTAAGTTTGTAATCAGCATGATGTGGGGGATGGAAATGAATGTGGAACCCAGCTGAACAGTGTGGCATAAGAACTCTTGACTTACAGCTGTTCCTTTGTTCTTTTTTGTTAGTGTTACAGCATTTTTTTCCAGAAAACCTTACTTTGCATGAAAGACAGATTCATATGAGAAGATTGTTTAGCTTTGTGCATCATAATTTAAACAGAGTGAATTGAAATCTGTTAAAGTTGCACAGGATTCTGGTGGAGTGGGCAGTTTAGGCTAATAGGTAATTTCTGTCCAAAATTAAAAACTAGTATTTTCTGAAATGTAAAAATCAGCTCAGACAGAAACATTCTCATTGTCTAGTAAGGCTAACAGGTCTTCAAAAGCAGAATTACTGAGATAAAAGAGAAAAATAAAAATCCACTACAAAAATTGTGCATGGAAATTGCCTGTAAATAGCTTTTCTAGACACTGTGAAAGAACGAGACAGATGGGTAAGAGGGAAGGGCTCTGTGTGGTGAGCTTTGCTACTCTGCTGCAGGTTATTCTGAGGTCCTCATTAAGGCATGGCTTCAAATGTTAATTTTTCCACAGAAAATTGTTAACTTTTCAACTGTTAATTTTTCCTCTCATGAGGAAGACTACCAACCACTTTTCCTGTGAAATCACTTTTCCTATGAAAGAGAATAATTCAGGTTGGAAGGAACCCAAGGATGTCTCTGGTTCCACCTCCTGCTGAATAAAGGCTGAACTGTGAGGCCCCATCAGGTTGGTCTGCATTTAATTCATTATGATTCTGAAAACCTGCAGGGATGGGAGATCCACAGCCTTCCCGGGCAGGGTCTTCCTCTCCTTGACTGCCTTTATGGACAATAAGTTTTTCCTTTTATATAGTTAATATACTTTGTTTTGGTTGTGTTGTTTTTCCTTTTTGTGTTTTTTGTTGTTTGGTTTTGGTTTTCGTTTTGGTTTGTTGGTTGATTGGTTGCTTTTTGGATTTTTGAGTTTTTCTTTTACCTGGAATATGGAATTTCAAGAAAGGGACTAGGAAGAAGAGACATTTGATTTCTGGTCCATACTGTTGCCATTGTTATTATGCATTTCATGCTAAATAATCACTGCATGAAGCACACAAACAGAAATATAGCCCAGGATTCTTGCCACTCACACAAGCATCCTGTTTACTGCATTCGAAGTCATATCATAATGCTGGATTTTGTTTTTTTCCACAGGTTCATCTAATGAAACTTAAATACATTTTGCTGAGGTTGTCCAGCTTAAACAGGAAAGGTATCATATCCTGTATAGCCAGGTGGTGAGAGATCTATTCAAACAGATGGACCTGAGCCTCCTTCCTCTGAGGTGGTTTAGCCAATGCTTTAGCATCAGGGCTTTGATCACTTTCCTGTTCCAGAACAGTGAGCACTTTTACTAACCTCTCTCCTGAACATCAGTGAAAGTGCCCTGTTTGTAGCTACTCTCAACTCCTTGTCAGGCACTGGCTGCATCCACCATGATGCCTGGACTGTGATTGAGTTCAGCTATAAATATTTAAGTCAGCTTTCATTAGTTTTAATGGCAATGGTATTAGGTTAACAGTAGAAGAGTCTTTCCCATCAACATCTGCCTCCGGGTTCTCCAATTTGTAAGGAAATTAGAAAACACAATAGCAAAAATTTCTCTGATTTCTCAGGTTTTAATATTTTTTTCTTTTTTTTTCTTCCCATCCTTTTTGTTTGCTTCTTCATTTGTTGCAGAGACTGTAGCGTGCAAGAGGCAGAACTTTTCAGGCTGAACCTGATGGTTCAGGTGGCCAAATGCCACTGTGAGGGACTGAGCTCCTCTCCTGCCTTCACCACCACATTCTGAATGAGATAATCTGCGGATTTCTTCAACCAGAGTTTTCACTGATTTCTTTACAGATATTTCCTGTTTATGGACATACTAAAAGCACATGTGTAAAGTACAAGTGAATAGGGGCTGTATTTTCAAATGTGTTCACTGCTGCATGAATTACAACTTATTTGTATCAAAGCAAGCACCCAAATTACTGAATATTTAGCAAAATGGCCTTCTTCTCTCTGTGCTTCAATTATATGATTTCTTAGAGGTGTTGGGAGGATAGATTAATTATAGTGAGAGCTGAGAGCATACAAAAAAAAGGCAAAAAAAAAAAAGCTGAGAAAATCACAAAAAAGCCTATGGAGAAATTGGTAATTTTGTATTCAGTGCAGGGTTCTGATGATGTGTGCTAAATAAGGTCTGGAATCAAACACAGAATGATGAAGATAAAAGAAAAAACTGAATAACTCCCCATTCAGCTGGTGTCCATTTTATGCACTGAGTCTTGTGAGAGGGAAAAATGCAATGCTCATTCTCATATTTTATAACTTTTGAGTTCTTGAGTCTGCAAATTTAATATTTGAGTAGCATGAGATTAGAGCACACCAGAAACAGCACAAAAGAGTGCTCTTCCACAAGGACATCTCCCAGGTTTCATTTAAGCAAGATATAAGAGTTTGTGAAAATTTTTATGTACAAAGAGCTTTGGTTATTGTTGTTAGTGCCGGAAATGAAGCTGCTTGTTATCAGTAAAATTCCCAGCAGCTCCTAGCCAAGAGGCTCCACATCTCCTTGTCCAGCAAGACAGTGCTGTGCACAGCAAGTACGCCTGGGGGTAGCAAATAAACTTGGAGGAGATCTCATATTCCTGAGCCGACATGATGGGGCTGCCTTTGTGTGAAAAGGAATTGAAGGGTCGGATTCAGATACAAAGGAGCTTAATTTTTAAGCTTTGTGATTTGCCCTCACCTGTACTCCTAACTGTTTAAGTCCCTTGTGTGAATTGCAGTCCCCTCTGGAATAAAAAGGAAAAGCAAGCCTCAGTTTTTAATTTCTGCCTGTCAGTCACTCTGAATTCTGAGCAGAATTGATGACCCATTCGCAGGGATTACTAAAGCTACACAGGCAGGAACCCATTTGACAGGTAAAGGATAACTCCCTTTTTCTTGGGTACCTTTGTGGCTGTAATTAACATTTCTGTTTTGTTCTAATTATAGTTTTTGTATCTTAGCCATTATGCTAATGGTGTTGTTCAGTAGTATGTGAGATTGCATTCATTATCACTGGTGAATTAAACCTTTATTAAAGAAAAATTCCCCCAGGCCTCATTCTGAAGTTAAGTAATTATTCATTTGGCTTTATCCTGGCAATTAGCTTATATACTGTAGCACTCATGATTTGGTTTCTATACCTCCCCAAATGAGATTAACCCACTGCGGTAAATAAATGCGTAACAGTGCCCAACGCGTTGCTTTAAGTGCTCTATTATATAGAAAAAACCCTGAAAAAAAACAGAAAACCCCAAACCAAAAAAGATTCATTGTTCAGTAGAAGAGCTCTTGAGCTCCCAGCAGACTGTACAGGCAGAAGGAGATTGTGCTGGACAGCTGGGGCTCTGTGGAGCAACAGGAATAACAAACGAGTTTATGGAGTCCTCCAACAGAGCAGTTAATTCTTTCTTCAATTGCAATGACTTCCTTGGTCAATATGCTTCATATCTGAGATATGCACTGTGCTCAGCCACACTCACAGTGTAAATCAAGCCTTCGGAGAGCCTCCAGACATACATAAATTTCCTGGGTAATGTAGCCTGGCTCTCAGTCATGAGAGGGGAAAAAATGTCAAGGAAAACCTTATTTGCCCTCCCCTACAGGCTCGTAGTTTGTGAATGCCTCACAAACGCTGTTGGATTCAGCAATAGTTTCTTGAAGAAAGATGAGAGTTTATATCTGCTTTTCTGCTGGAGCATGGAGGCATGGGAAAATTAGGGATTTACCAACAGTCACACAAGGAATCATCAATAGAAACAGATTCTGACTGTGGTTTCTCTATGGCTTAATCAGATGTTTAACTGTGTTAACAGGATTTTTTCTCTCATATCTCTTTTTAGCACACATTAAGTTTACAAATCTCCCACAAAATGTGACTATTGGAACCCAGGGCACAGGAAATATTCCTCTGCCTGTGCTGAGGGGTTCTGACCCTCAGGAGTGCTCTGCTTTTAACCTTCGATCATGGAGAAGGCTTCCAAGACTTTGGGATGAATTGGGTTCTGTGGGTGTGTGAAATATATAGAAGTGTAATTTGTCGCAGGGTGAAAAACTTAAGAGTTTTGGGTTTTTAGCATGGTGGTAGATAGAAGACAAGATGGAGGATTTGGGGGATTGGCTCAGCTTCTCCTTCTTCTTCATCCACCCCATTTTCTGCAGTGTTTGGTGGCACAAAGTGATTGGATAGAAAAGTCCATGTAGCACCTGGATGTGACAAATGCATTTGAAGTCTCTTCACCGAGGCTATTCATCCTATGCTTGTCTATGGAGAGGGGGGACCATTGCCCTGCCTTTAATTACAGCTACAGTTTTCAGAAGTATTTTTAAATGGAAGCAACTTAAAGGCATTAAAAGAATCAATCAAGCATCCTGGATTCCATACTAGAGTTCAGTGATGCCTCATATATAATCATTGCAGAAGGTGAAACCTAACGTGCTACCACAGCCAAAACATTAATCAACTACCTGAGAGTTTTGCCTCAAGAAGTAATTTAGGCTTTGACCTTGAATTTGGGTAGCTAGTATGTATGGAATGCAGGCATTACCTCCACTGTGTTGTGAACCCAGCAAATTTGCACAGATAGGAAAAAATTAGTATACATTGATTTTTGATAAGCATCATTTAATCTCTTGTATATTCTGGCAATATCTACCATATACCCACAGGATCTAGAAACAACCTTAAACATCTCCACTTTCAATTCCAAATGCAAGCTGCCTGTCATTAACCTTGCCTCAATATCAAACATGTGAAGCGCAGCAGAAATAAAATAAATAAATGAAAAATAATTTTGAAAGCTGCCACATAATTTTCCCATTGGGAAAAAATACTGAGAGAAAGAAAAGGGGAAACAAAATGCTTGTCCTGTCCTCTAATGTCATGAAAGTATTTGACTTCAGATTCTCAGAGGTTATCTGCCTCACCTGCACTGCTATCAAGGGAATTTGTATACCTAAATATATTTGAGTTTCTGGGCTTCAGTTCCATACAGCTGAAGGTAGAATGAAACTCTGAATATAATTCTAGGTCTTTAGTAAATCGTATTAAATCATGTATTGTATGTGGACTTATAGATCATATAACCCAACACAATATTGCTTAACAGTGGGTATTATCCCATCCCATGGAATAATAAAGAGGTTGCTTGATTAATATTCATAAGGTGTTTTCAAATGTTAAAGTGATCTATAAGTGACAAATATTACTGCACAGTACTATATCTCATCACTCCAGTCGGTCTGAGTTGTGTTCCGCAAGCCTCCCACACAAAAGTTGTTCTCCTTGGAATGTGCTTTGCAGCCCTCTGCATCCACTGAGGGCTCGGTGGCAGTGTGATACAATGATCAGGGACGTTCCCATTCCACATTTTGCTCCTAACCACTCTGTGGAGTAGCAGTTACATCACTATGGAGAGAAAGCTCTTATCAATAAAAAGAAAATTGCAGATATGACCTGTTGTTCAGTTCAATAGTGTTAACTGCTGTTCAGGAGTAAAGGGAGGAGTAAACGGGTTTCAGCTGAATAATCATCCTGTCACATTGCATTAGGAAAGCTTCCATGTTTAATCATGTGTCAGGTATTTTGCAGCAAAGCTTTGCTGCTTACCAGAAAATCTATTTTTATTTCCCCAACAGCAAAGGAAAGCAAGTTTGGGTTTTATTCCTCCTGCATTATTAGAAATCATGGGTATATGGTAATGAAAATAATGAAGACCAAATAATTTTCTTATTGATATCTATTCAGGTGAAATGCTGCTGTTGGAGTGTCAATAAATAATGCAAGTCCATCAGGACATCCATTTCAGCTTTGAAAGAAAGAACATGGTATCCTCCAGATCTAAATTATTCACAATATGACAGACCTTCCAATCATGGCCCCTCGGAGAAGGTGGAGAACAAAAGACAGGAAGAGAACTAAATCTCCAGAATTTTCCACTGCTCTAACTCTTTTCTGTTGAATTAAAGACCATTCAAGAATGAGAGACCTTAAGCTACATTCTTGATTGAAGAGAAGAATTAGAAAAAAATTGTCTCAAGTGACATTCACCTACTCTTCTATGGGACATCAGACCAGCTGAGAAGGCACTGAGCTGTTAGGTAGAACCTACCAATATGCTGATTCTGTTTCCAGACAATTTTGCCTTCATTAGCTGCTGTACATGCTTCTACTATATCAGATTAAGTTTTACAAGCTTATTTAGTTAGAAAGGCTGATTATTTTTCTCTTTTGCATAGAGGGGAAAAAGTGCTCTTGTTTATTGTTTTGAAGCTCACTTTCTAATTGAAATGCTGAATTTCCATTATCATAACTGTACTCAGTGTAAACAGGAAACATTTGCACTTTAAATCAGGCTATCATATAAAAAGTAGAAGGTATTTCAGTGGGAGAATTTTGGAGGTGATACTAGAAATTGTGACAGGAATGAGGAGGATTTGTTTTGAGCAGTTTATTGTTTCTCGTAGACAACCCAACAATGAAACTTGTGCAAAATATTTGAAATCATTATAATAAATGAAGAACTGCAAAAACCATATCCAGTTCGAGAGAAAGAAATTCTAAAGATGTTCAAAAGTTGCTGATTTCATTTGTTGGTGAGCAGTATATTTCTCTTAGAAGGCTTTGTGTGCTTAAATGTTCAAATATATCAGCCTTACATTAGAGTGATGTCTAATGAAGTTGGAAAATGGTGCAGCTCCAGATTATTCTCTGCTTTGCATCACTGTCTTCCCTGCTGATCATAACAACATATATAATCATGGCAACAGTCTTTAATCTCAAATTAGCAGAAAAAATTATTGCCAAAAGGAGGTAATGTTGATGTTCTGTTGGGCTTTAAGTCCTTGAAGTGGCAAACTGTGAAATTATTATTACAGAGGTTGATTAGGAAAACAGGACTTGCTTTACAGGGACAGGTCCCCAGTGCTGTTGCCTTAATGAAATCTGATCATGTTGAGGAAAACTCCCAGATTTTCCAGTAAGAAGGGGCTAAAAATATATTTATTAATGGCCTTTAGAAAAATGTTAACTTCATATTTTATGTGCCATTACCTCATTCACATCTCAATCATACTCACTCTCTGAACTCTTCAGAAAATAAATGTTAGCCCATTAGTTATTTTCACAATTCCTTATACTTCCTAGATAGGGAATTGCAAAAATTTCTAATTCAGGAGTCTTTTCATCAGTAATATATAGCAGTTTTAAAAAGAAAAATTAGTAAAACTATCAATTTCAAGAGTATTCCAGAATTTACCTATGACAGGAAATGCCAGGACTCCAAGTTCATTTGGATTTTAGAACCTTTTCAGGAAGATGGTCCTTATCCATAGTAATCTTGAAACTTTTTGTTGGCCAGTTTAAGTCAGAGTTCTTTATTCTGCAGGATACCAAACCTGCTATGAACATTTAGGGCATAAGGGATAATAGTCAAACATTCCTTTGAAATTTCCTTTGCAAATAAAGTAAAAGTCAAGATATGCTCGGACTCTACTCTTGAGAGATGTTGGCTTGACTGGTCACCACTATAACATGCTTTAGAAAACCTGTAAGTTTGTTTCACCTTGATTTGGTTATATCTTTTACGTTTCTAGATAAACATCCACTTCTACCTTTCCTAGCCTTTACTTCCACTTCAAATGGGAAGAGAGTAAAGTTTTAGTAAGTTATCAACAGTAATTTTTATAAAATCTAACCAGTGCTTCCGATTTCTGCTGACATCTGAGACTAATCTGTAAGTAGAGCTCACAACATGCTGTGCATATGAGCAGAATGGTCTGTTTGTATTCCTGGCTGGTACCTGTTCTTTTTCAGATTGCCCTTAAAGGAACTGGGCAGAAATGTTCCCATTCCTACATCTTACTGAAGCACATTTGAATTCCATTGTGGTAATGACCAAATTAAGCTTTTCCATATTGATGCTAGGACTGGATTTCCTAAAGATACAGAGGTTAAAAATAGTTTCAAATTTGCACATGCTTTTGCTTACCTTCTGCACCGTCGGGTGGAACAAGACCTCAAAAAGTTCAGAACCAGGAACACAAAACTTGCAAATGACTTTACTAAATGCAAGTGTTTAGCAATCTTAAAATATTTTTTAAAACTTTTTGTTATATTATTTCAGGAGTTTGCAGGGTCAAAAATAGAATTTTCAGCAGGTTGGAATACCAAGGCATATTTTTAAAATCCCTTTGACATATTAGTGTTTTTATTGCACACAGCACGGTAATGGCTTGCTGCCAGTCAGACACATTCTGCTTGCTTTATTTACACATTGAGGTCAATGAAATTCCAAAGTAGGATTACTCACTTGTGCCTAACAAATTTAGATTTTCTGGTGAAATGACCTCTGGTTGTCAGCAGGATTGTCTTAAACCAAAAATCTTGAGTCTGTGCTACATGAGTTACAGAGGTTACAAGCACAATGGTGATGAAAACATCTTTGGTAGATCTTCAGACCCTTCAATTTGCTTAAAGAGTATGGGTTATTACGAAAAAATGATTTTATAGCAGTGGTATTGCTTGCAGCATGTAATTTTGTTGCCGAGATTTTAGTGTCCTTTCCATTTCTTGAACTCTGACTTATGTTTGTGAGTGGTCAAGCATCTTGCTTTGCCTGACTGCAGTTCCAGGCTGCAAGCTTGGAATGACTTTGGATCCTTTCATGATTCTTTTATGTGTTTTCTACCTTTGTTCCATCATTAGTCAACATGCAATAGGAAACACAAATTCTAGATCACTTTTCTAATTCCCAATCTTGGGTTTGGTAGTTCCCCAGCACTTGGGTTAGATGTTAGGACCCCAAGAGAACCCAGTGTATTTTTTTCTGCATACCGTAGAGGTTTTTCTTTTCACTGTTTACCCATGGAAGGTAAACAGCTTCCCTTTCAGAGCTGGGTTCATATAAAATGTGTATTAGCCTGAAAGAGAGAAATTACTTAATGTAATTCTGTGGCTACAGGCTTTGTCATACTCAGAGGCTTGCTATTTACCCATCCAATTGTATAACAAATTGTTCCCATAATCCTTGGCATTTAAGAATAATGTTTCCATGGTAATCTTAGATTCTGTAAATGCTTACCATTCTCTAAATGGATAGCTTTAAATAAATAAGTCATCAGTTTTCTAGTAGCCAGAATACTCTTTATTGGCTTAAAAAGCTGAAATATACCTCTGTTGTAAAAAGAGACCAGTTTGTTCAGCCATAATAAGTTCACAATCTGCAGAATCATGACCCTACTGATAGTGTTAACAAAAGCTTGCTCCTTAATTATCTGCCTTGCATTCAGCTGCTGTTTCCCTCCTAAACTCAATTATAATTCTAATAGCAGCTGTGCTGCCATTGTTTGTTGCAATTCATTTTAAGGAACTTTGATTGGATGTCATTGGTCTTTTTGACTAAATGTGCAAGGTTCAAAGTATCCACTGCCACTAATAGCCCTCATCTCATCTCAAGATTATACTAATTATTTACGTAATTATATATTATACATTATAGAGCTATTATGTATTATTTCTAAATGATAGTTCTCCATCAAAGATGGTGAACAAAAGACTATATATATAGTTTTATTGTCCTTACACATACTTCAGTGTTGATGGAGATATGCTTATGGTTGCTCTCTTTTTCTGTGTAAGCCAACAGTTGAAGCACCCTTCTACTGCAAATTTATTAGAGCATTCAGAAGTCTCTACTGCTTTCAGTTTTGACTCCTCATTTATTATTTCTCTGTATATCTATGTCAGTGCAATTGATGTGATAAGCAATTACTTTTACAGGAACAAAAATATCCTCATATGTCCTTCAAGTTTTGAGGTTTTATTATATGATAAATCTTAGTTTGATGCAGTAATTGCAACAACTAGTGGAAATAACACTTCATAATTACCACTTATACAATTGTAAAAAGCCAGCACATCTCTAGTGTAATATAAAAGTTTATATGAGGGGATATTTCAGCCCATTTTTACAAGAGGAGACAAAAATAAATTAAGAAACTGCTGCAGGTCTTGGATTTTGGATTGGATTCCATGTGCAGAGCTAGATCTACTGACTTGATATCACTACTACAAATACAACTTTATTTCAAGATAACTCATAGATGTCAAGGAAGATAAAGTAGTGAAAAATGAAAAGTTGGTTGTCTTAAGAACAGGCTATCTGTTTAACTACAGAACAGACTTTACTTGGTGTTTATAGATGGTGTGCCTTGAAGAGACAATTTTGTTCTTAGGGCTATGGAATCGTGAAGCTGGGTTTGAGCACATCTACCAGAAAGGCAAGACCTTGAATTCTTCCTTCTTGTCATGGAAATTATGATCAAGGGCACCTACATGTATTTGGAGCAGCAAATGTCTTGCTGTCTGCCAAAACCTCCAGAGTGACAGTGCATTACATCATGAGGGCACTTTTGTTTGTATGTTTTTTCTAATATTTGAAATGCCACAAAAACCTCTCCAAAAACAAGTCTGCAAAGCATTAAAAAAACCCTGTAGGAGTTGCAAAGACAAGTTTTGTAGTTTTTGTACATGGTCTGTATTTTGCACATCAGCTGCACTACAAATGCAAATTGGCCTCTACGTATATACATAGAGTAATGGTCTTCAGTTGCACAGTCACATTCATCTTTGTGAGAAATTGCTGCCCCATCCAGTACGAGAGATTCAGAGTTTGAAGTGAAAGAGATTGCAGCCAGGACTCCTCCATTTTGTTGCAGAAGCTGGAAGGTATGCAGCAAATGATGATGAGAATTGCAGGGAGAGAATGGTTACTCAGTTAGAGTATTCAAAAATTACCCTCAGCAGCTCCATAGAGTTTCTTTTTGCTGAGAGTTCATTTATGTAAAAGCGTTTGCAGAGGTATTCAGTATTTTTGGATGCCTGACTTGGGATCACGTTGACTGATATGCAGAAATGCTGAGGATTCAGAGCTACAACTGATATTTAGATTTCTGCTGCAGCTTGAAGCTTGTATTTCAGGCATACAAAATATTAGTAGAATTCCAAACACACTGAACATGAGGCCTGAGATGTCAGAGAGCTGGAACTGACAATACATTGATTCTCTCATCCTTAATCTTTTTTTGGTCAGATTTAAAAATGTACTTATTTGCATGGCTAGTGATGGGTATAGTCTCATGGAAGAAACTACAAAAGCATCCTTGTGCTGCAAATGAAGTGTTTTAGCACTTTTGGGAAAACTATTAGGCTCCTTCATGCATTTTTGAGTACTTATTTAACTGTGAAAGATCTGATCCTCAGTGCCTTAACTCTTAAGCAGTAAAATGGCAGTAATAAAACCTATTCCTCCCAGAAGCAGTCGCAAAGGTAAATTTTCTAATGTCTCTGAATGTCTGATACTCTTGTGATGAGTCCCATGAAGAAGCAGGAAATTGCTAGTTCTGTCTTCCACTCAGAGCATGAGTACTGTATGGTAATCAAGCCCTAGGATAACACTGATAAAGGAGGAAAAAAATACCCTGAATAACTGCTCACGAAGTGAACACCATCTGCTGGGTGCAGTGAAGGAGACAGGACTGTGAAATTAAGGACTGTATCATAATGCACATGCAAAAGGAGTTCTGATGCTCAAGCAGTGCTTGGAACCTGAGTACCAACATGAGAACACAGTTCTGTGTGTAGGATTCTACAAAGTTTTGGTTGACAGTTGTTTGGGAAAATACATACATCTAACTTACAACTCTACCACCTGTTATTAATAGAGTTTTCCTAAACCAAAGGGAATACAAGCTTTATTGCACCCCAGGCTCTCATATGTCTATATTAGGGGAGTGATTAATACACTTTTTCTTTTTTGAGAGTTGGCTACCAAATACTTACAATTGAAATCTTCTGGAAAACAAGTATGAATCTTGTTAATGAGACAAGTCTGCCATGTTGATGAAAATAAATGTAAAGTTTATTCTACCAGAGTTTCAGAAGCACAATCCATTTAGAGAAGTATTGTATATCTGTTCCAACTATCTCATTGTATGACATATGAAAATGTATTTTAGTAGCACATTGCGTTTCACGCATAATCCAAACTTTAATCATGGTTCAAGATTTAAAGAGTAATTTTTGTAAGGAAAAAAAAATTTACTTTTTTAGTGTGAAATCTGTGTTTCCTGTCTTTTCTCTCTTACCTATCTAGCTATCTCTTCATAGATGGAGTTCTGGTCTGCAATTGGAAAATTCTGTTGATTTCCTTACATTTCTTTTCCAATACGGTTAGGAATATTTTTTTTTGTGGGCGGGAGGTCCTTCATCCTCTGAATGTGTTTCTAAATACGTACAGAAGGCACCAATATGTGAGATTTATGGTCATTTTAGTGTTATTTCTCCCGTGTCTCTGCCCAGTGGATGAGGAAGGGCTATCAGTTCTCCTATGCTGCTCTATTTTGGAGAAAAATCTTTGAAAGGTACTGTTTTTGCCCCATAGATGAACATTTAAAAGTAATTTAAAATTAGCTGAAGAATCTATTTGGTTCTACAGATTACTTACATTTTGACTTGAAAAACTGAGGGAAAAGAAATAGAGGGGGGCAAAATAAAATCCCGGGGTACACCTTTAAAAAATGTCATTTTTGAGATTTCAGGCTAAACTGCATTTGTTTTTCTTGCATATTTTTCAAATTAGCTTGGATCACTCTTACATTCCTGTTTACATTTCTATTTCATATACTTTTTTGATTCAATATTTTTTCTCCTATTTATAAATTAAACGCAAAGTGGCATGTGGTGTGAGGTGCCAGATGTGTGTTGCTTTCCTGCCTCTGAATGAAATAGCACATAGAATAAGTGGAAGTATTGGGGAAAAAGAGCAATAGCCTGT
Source organism: Phainopepla nitens (assembly GCA_013400175.1). NCBI lineage: Eukaryota > Metazoa > Chordata > Aves > Passeriformes > Bombycillidae > Phainopepla > Phainopepla nitens. Next base: position 275,028 of record VXBQ01011625.1, on the reverse strand, counting down.
ATGTGATTCGAATCAGAGTTCAGAAAAATATTCAGAAGAAAACTTGGGCTTTCTAATATCAAGGGTATAACATTAAAAAAAAAATCTATCTAGGGTGAGAATAATTATAAAATTTTAAAAAGAAAGCAATAATGGATAACATTTTTTTCCAATACAAGACTGTATAGTTTACAAAACAGATGCAGCACTAATGGTAAGCAAGTCAGGCATACAGTTGTGTGGTTTTTTTGTACTATTGGTCTTTCTCATCAGCTCTAAGTCTTTCTTGCTGACTATTTTTTATTATATAAAACATTATTATTATTATTATTAGTAGTAGTAGTAAGCATACATATCTCTGCGCTACTTTAGCTATTCTCATTGAATACAGGATGGCTAACAGAAGGAAAGTCTTCAAAAAGACTTATAGTAACTAAAATATTTCTAAATAACAGTAAGAAGAAATGTGAATAAAACTTTCTTCTGTGACTTTTATAGTCAGGTGATATAGACTTGATTCCAGTAGTAGAAAACATTTATATTTTATAGAATTACAGAGTAAATGCTCTAGTTCTTGCAAAGAGAGCACTCTCACTTGTGGAATGGGATGAAAGATGTTGAGTTATCAGCAGCACAATTCTCCCTGGTTAAATTTGTACTTTTTAATGGCCTTAATAGGTTTCTGTGTTCTTTCTGTTTATGATATTGCTCATGCCTGGAAATTTTGTCTCACTTGCCTTGAAGAAGAAAATTTTTTTCCTTTCATTAGTCTGACAACGGAAGTCCCCATATGAGCTTTACCACCATAAATATGATCCAGGCAAGAGTTAGGATCACAGTCCCCAGTCCAGACCGAGTACTTACACACAGAACTTCAATGTGGTAAGTACAGGAATATAAACTGTGCCAGAATATGGGCTATCAGTACTGAAGAAGCAGAACTAAAATAGTTTGTCTGATAGAAGATAAAATTCCATGTATGTTCACATAAAGAAGGGGATTAAAAATTAAGGGAGTTTAACTTTTGGTTCTATAAATAAATAAAAAATAAACAAATATGTTTGCTAAAATGGATAAATTTTTTTCTTTTCTGGAACTTTGTGATATATTCTGGAAGAATCAAACTCATTATTTATCCAAGTAGTTTAGGACTAAATTGAACAAGCAAATATTTTTGTGTGTATTTCCTGATAAATCTGGCTGTTCTAAGTACCTCTGTGTTTTCTGGTTTCTAGTTCCCATGTCCTGTGGGATGAAAGAGGAATCTATTTTTATTGTTGGATTTTCAACAGGAGAAACTTCTTGCAACTGTTAAGGACATGACCTTCCTGAAACAAGACAAATCAAAACCTCACAATTGGTTCTTAAACTGATTTTTGTTACAGTTGAAGACCTAATCTCTACATGAGAATATTCCATATTCTACACTCTACCTCTTTATTATATGTTGTGAGTCTTCTTGTGTATTCAGCATGCAATTTAACCTGGATAAATGCAAGAGTGTTTAATGAAAATACTTGAAGAGTATAAAGGGACATGATAAAAATATAGGTTTCCTGTGCAAGTGGTGGGGAGAAATGAAGTAGACTGGAAGATTGTTACTCCTGAAATTCAGTAAAATGGATTACTGTACTTGCTGCTATGAGTGGAAGTGTCTTAAATTGTTGAGTGATAACAATAGCGCAGAACATGAGACCCATGTTCAATAATATTTATATCATAGACATGTTTTGTCTTTCGAAGTCTTATTTCTGTTGTTCGTCACTGTGTTTCAACATGCCTTTTTAGCAGGTTGCAAACTGACTGCTTTGCTAGCTGACTTGGCAATTCAAATTTGAAGGATCTCTTCTGTAATTCCTCTGCTTGGTTGTCTGGCTTTTATGTTTTTCTCTTCAAAACAGGTAATATGGTTTGTATCTCTCCAGCTCTGGGAGCTTGGCTTTTCTCCACTGGTTCTGAAGAATAATAACCAGTGACTCCAACACTGCTTCTGCAAGTTCCATTAGCACTCTGGGATGTATTCCATCTGATCTCTGTGAATTTTCTTTTATTGCAGTAAACATTTTGTACATTAAAAACCAGTTATTACATTACTTATTAAAGTCGAGGTAAATCTCTTCTAATGGATTATTTAGGAAGAAAGCTAGGAATGGGTTTCTTAGTGTCTAGGTGGCAAAGAGGAAGCTGGATTTACAAAGGACAATTGAAATAAAGGGACAGAAATGTAAAATATCACAACACCAGCTCAGCAGAACCAGAACCACCTTCTCCGGAAGGGTGCCTTTGGGGATGTTGGACACATATGAATTGTCTTTATTATTAATAACTATTAACCATTACTCTTAGTGAAAATTGTACTACTGACCAAAAATAAAAGATTTTAAAAATTCTTTTTGTCAAAATGAAGGTGCTTCCTGTTTATAAACCTGACCCTCCCCTAGTACACGTGTTTGATTAGTTCTGCATCTTAATCTTGAAGTCAAGTTTCAATGAACTTTGTTGTCCTTTCTCCTTGTCATGTGCTATGTACATTTAATTATGATATCGGAGATCAATGATCCTTACATTCATTTGCCTAGACTATATCACTCGATGACAAGGTTTTGAAATGCTTTTTTAGCAGTTTTGCCCTTCAGCTGTAAATTGTGATTCTGTATTTCTTCATTAATGATCTTGGAGTGCTTACATAACTACTTAAGAGAAAATATTAAATGTAAGATAGTTCCATTAATTAAGAGCACAGACATTCTATTTAGACTCCCTTTCCTTGCTCAAGGAGTAAAGCATTTTTCATCTTGATAAATGATTTGCCTTGTTGTAACTTTTTTAACTAATGGATAAAGAAAAAAAACCTGTTAAATAAAAATGATATGACAAAAAAGTGTGACATTCACTTTATTTTATACAGAAATGAATGTAACGCAAAGTGGTTTTATTGAACTGTAACAACAAAACATTGGAAGCTCAGTGTAGAAATGGCCTTGAAATTTATTTCTTGAGTAGTACAGATCCATTTTCCCCCAGATGCAGGTTGAGATGTGCCCAGTTTAAGACCAGCAGTGCAGTGCTATAAGGAACTGTGTTCATTCTCCTTCTCCAAAAGGTGCTTCAGGTGTTTGAGAATCACTATCACTGTCTTGGCTCTGTGCTGCAGTTGGATGTTAATCAGACAGGAAAAACTGCCTCCCCTCTCACCTCTGACATGCTTTAAGAGAGGTTATTCTAGTTGCTGCTGCAAAAAAGGTCATATCCAGAAATTTGCATTGCCTGAGCTGTTCCCGTGTTCAGGAGCAAGGCTATTGTTTCCAGGTAAGTGAGCCCTCCATATGTGAGAGCCACAGCTCCTTGGTCTCATGAGGACTTAGGTATCCCAAGTGCAGAAGTACATATGTGAGGCACACTCCTTTATGGACTCTTTTTTTTGGTCCCATTTTTCGAAATGTCATGATCAGCAGCCATTGAAGGTCAGTGTATAAAGTGTGGTGATAAGAGTTCCTTAATAGAGATTTTATTTCCTTCTCATATTTTTTGGTCTTTTTTTAGTTGTTTGTTTTTGGTTTTTTTTAAATAAAATTCTGTTAACAAATATATCATTTAACTGAATAATGTAATATTCTGACTTCAGATGTGTTACAGTTTGTGATCAACAAGCAGTAAGTATCAAGACTGAGATTTTTCAAGGGTCTGAAGGATAATTACACATTCATCTCCCATTAAGTTCTGCATGCCGTTGAAAATTTTAGTCATGCCTATCACTGGACTCAGAAAATATTGAACTGTATTATTTAGTGAGTGCCATCTGCATATTGAACTAGCTGAAATATTAGAACAGTAATCAATTAAATCTCTCTGTTCTAGACTTTATACTGTTTTTAATCACATCCAGCAGCACCACAACTTATAACCCTACATACATCTCAACCTTTTAACTTGCTGAAGTTCCCAGTTCCACCTAATGTGTTTCATTTATGTAACAAAAGTAAATCTATCTGTTCAGGTTATTACTGTGAATGTCAATTGCATTTATATGTATATCAGAGGAAAGGTGTTGGTCATTATATATTTTTTCCCTATTCTTCAGTTTCAGCACTGCTGTAAGAAGCATTAAAAAGCATCAAGCATTTGAAATGGCTTTCACATTATTTCCTTTTCTTGCTGCAAAACTGAAGAACCTAATTAAAGTGCTGCGATTGTGGGTGCATCCGTTCACGGATGGAAAAAGATGGATCCAAGATATTGGGTAAAATTTTCAACCCCTCAGAAGGATATTCATGCAATGAAGGGCATGAAGTTGTCATCATATCATCTACTGGAACGTCTGTGTGTGGTATATATATCTCCACAAGCAAATTTGCCCCCACCACCCTTGCTGCTGAAGAACTGTTTGTGTACTTTCCAAAACTGAGTTAGTTTACCTATTGGCCTTCCATAGGATGCGGTAAAATACTTAGTTTTCAGTAGCTTCCAACACAAACCCTACTAATTCATCAACTTACCATCACACTTGACCTGTAACAGTTTTTCTGAGTGTGTTAATATTAAGCAGGGTGTGTTCTGCTGACATCTCTTTGAAGGTTCAGATTCAGCGGCAGAGTTTTTATGGCACTTTTCTGTCAGGATCATACTCAAGGTAACTCCATATTTACATCTGGATGTGCAGAAAGAATCCACAGCGTGTGTGTTGAAGAGAGGAGGTGGAAATGGTAGAGGAGAGAATGCCCCTCCAGACTGAGCTACTGCAAAGTCCAGGCTGGTACACTTACCCTGTCTTAGTGCATGATTCCACTGTGAAGGAAAAAAGTAAATTAAAAATAAATTAAAAGCCTCCACAAAACTATGAAATGTGTAGCAGGCTTTAGTCCTTAGTGTCAGAATACTTTTCCTTACAAGAAGTTAGGGGTGAGATAAAACATCAGATAAAATCTGTATGGGCAATGGTCTGTGATTTACCCTCCTTATACTCGTCCCCCTTCCTTTGTCATATAATAGCAGCTAAACTGCATGTTAGAAATTCAAGATGAAAATCTTTGTTGGCTGCTCCCACAACTGCATGGGATTTTCCTGCCTTTCATTTATGCTCTAAATTTATTTCTAGGATATTGGCCCAAAACCATCACTCTCTATGGGTTGCCCAAAAATGTGGAATTTTTGGACACTGAAATAGAAATACCTATCTCTACAAGCATAAGTTTTTTTGTTAAATGTGTATATAAGTAAGAAGATTGGCAGAAAGAAATAATAAGTGGCAGGGAGAGTGGGAGCCACCTCTTTTCCAGACATTCGGTGTGCTGTGCTGCATTCTGATGAAAAGAGACATGGATTGAAATTAAGAGAGTTATGCTCATCTTTGATATGTTAACGAGATAGACTCTTTCTCCCATCACTTTTTACAAGTGTCCTTATGGCAGCTGCTGTGCTGAAGAAATTATTATTCAAAAATAACTTTCTGTCTCACTCGAAATTTAAGTCACCAGATATGTTTTAAACATATTTAAAAATAAGCTTTAAAATTTGTGTTAATATTTTGTGACTATTTTTACGTAGTTAATAATTCATGATTCTAACAACTGTAAACCTCTGATTAGAAATGAAATGTCAAAGGATTTTTTTTTTACCTGCAGACAAAAGATACTTCCAAGGCAAACATGCAAAAGCTTTTCCCTATTTTTGATGTACCATTAGGACTGTCTTTAACTATGCTTGAACTGCTGCTACGGCATGTTGAATTAGACTGTCTTTGGGAAAGATCCCTGTCTGCTGGAATTACTTATAAATTCATTGATTTTAATGCAGCAAGGCTGGTATATAACCCTCACAGACAGGTGCCATTTGTGGGAAATCATTGAAGTCTGCCAAGGCTTCAAGTATTTAACTGCTCACTCCATGCTGGTCAATATTCTAGATACTGACTTTTCATTTAAAATGCTTGTTTGGATCTTTGATAGCATACTGGCCTGACAGATTTTGATTGTAACATCGACAAAAATAGCGGAAGAGACAAGAACAGATCTCCAAGTGCGAATATGATGCACATGCTAAGATCTGCCTCTGGAGCCACTGAGCTTTTTTGCTTAGTGACCAGGCTCTTGCATCTTCCTGAGTTACAGCAGGTATTAAGCTGCTTGACAAGAAACATGCAGTCATTGCCTTGAAGAGAGGTCAGTCTATTGAAGGAGGACTTTCTGTCGCTCAGAGTATCCTCTTCCAATAACCACTTTAGCTCTGGATAGGCCTGGAAATTTTTTGTGTCTTCTACCACTAACACACATAAACACCACAAGATTCATACACCCCTTTTTTGCTTACTGTGCCTGTTTTTGTGGCTTCTGAGATGCCTTGAGCTTTTCAGTGGGTAACCCTGAAACAGTGAACACCCCCTTACCAATTGATCTGTAGGCAGGGCTTTTACTATTAGGTACAGACCTAAACCAAGGTAAATAATCCTTCAGCTGTGATTGTATTTAATTCGCAAGCAGAAGTTCCCACAGACATATATTTACACCACATATGTAAATTATTGATTTTTTCCTAATCTAAGATTTGAACATGTGTTTAAATGTGCTGGAATTAAGCTTTAAAGCTTTTTGAAATACAGTAGTTTTTTTCATCTAATTAATATACAAGGCATGTTTTCATAACACTTCTGCACTTGTATCAACTGATACCGCTCCTACATTACCAGTAAGTACTGTGCTAACATCTCTTTTAAGGATGAGTAATCTTCAGTGTATTTTTGAACTGGAAAATGAAAGATAAGATTCATTTCCCCTCAGTAAAAATGACTGTATGGAAATGTATCTTCCCACTTAATTTATTTGGCAGCTCTTGTGTTCAGATTGCTTTACTGATTAGAGAGCCAGGACACCAAGGTTTAATTCACATTGAATTTTGTCACTGTGATAACTTTTGCAAGCATTTCAACTTTCTGTATATGCCAGTTTCAATATTTGAAAATGGGACAGTATTTCGAATTCTCTTTTCTGAAATGCCTTTGGGTAAAAGAAGAAGGCATGGTTTCCTTATTTAAATAATGGCATGGGTGATTGATCAATACTTTTATTTTGCCAAGTGAGCAATTTGAAGCCAATACCAAGCAGTATAACACTATCATTGATGACATAGAGTTGACTGTTCCTCATTAGAGCTGTGGCACAATATTTTATTTTGATAGTTAAAGGAACAACACAATTTTTTAACTTTATCAATTACAGAAGACTTTTTCCTCTATGGAACCAGACCATCCAGGGGTTTCATTGTTGGTTTTTTTTTCTGTAAAACAAGAATTTTCTTCCAATGATTTACTGCAACAAGGAAGCAATGCCACAAAAAAAATCATGTTATTTTTCTTGCTGGAAATATACACGTTCCTTGAAATTACGAGTATTGGTGGTACAACCATGGATTAGGTATGGTTAGTTCAAATGGAGAAGTAAGGTTGCAAAAGGTTTTTGAAGAAAAACCTTTCACTGAGAAACTGATTTAGAAACCCATCAGAGCCTCTCTGTCTCACGGGTGTTTAGAGTGTCTTCAGGGATGGTTTCCTGGGGATATTCAGGATAGACTCAGTTCCATTAATCTTTCATTTGGTTGTTGGACTAATCTGTTATAAGAAGGTCCTGAAAGCCCTGTGCCCTACCGATTACAGGAATTGTGATGTTGTTTGGTCTTCTATGTGAGAAGAAGCTTTGTAAACAGGGGGTTAAAAATTCCACGGGGAAAGAAAGAAGCAGAGATGAAGCAATGTAAAATGGAAGGCTGAAGTGCTGACACTTCAAGAGGTGGAGTGACTATTCTACTACCTGAGGAACAGAGGATATGACAGATGCTTAAAAGTCTGTATGTAGTGCATATTAGTTTTTTCTTTCTTTTAGCTTTGATGTGATTTTACCAGTTTAATTTACATGGTATAGCTTCAAAAAATGATAAAAATATATTGAATATTGTGGAGCTATCATCGCAAGCGTTTCATATGGCGTCAGTTTGGGATAAAGGAATAAAAAGTTCTAATAATATCTTTCAAGCATTAATCTCTACAAGATGTCCTGAAGACCAGAATTAGAGCAATATGTGGTCTTTGCCATCTTTGACTGTTGTGACTCAAAGACATTTTTGATCACTCAAAAAGAAAATTCAACACTTAAAAAGTACAAAAAGACCCAGTAGAATTTCCACAACAGTCTGGTCCCCCATTTATATCCCAACAGGGTCAATTGTCAATGCATTTGATATAAGAAAAAATACACTGCTCTCACGATTGTTTGTGTGTGCAGCTCTCTGCACCCCATGCTGTAAACACACCCCACAGTGTCAGATCCATGCTGTGACCAACAATATATGCCCACTGGGCCAGGCCAGCAAGATCTACTGTGTTTTTATATTTTTTCCTTTGCATTTTTTGTAAAGCTGCTTCTTCCTCTCTCTTAGCCTGGCAGTATAGCTTTCTGTAGTGTGGAGGATTGTAAAGCTGTCCCTAAAAAGCATCCTGGAATGCAGCCTTTGGACCCACAAATCAAAGCTCAAGTTCTCTACTGCTTTGTTTTCTAAATGTTTTCAGGATGTGCAGCAGGACATAAAAGCTGCACATCAACACAAATATTTGTAGGAGGTGCAGATAATGCAGTGTCTCACTTCATGTGACAACTGTAGCTCTTTTACAGCGGCATTTCACATCAGAGCTCTCCTTAGCTTTCTGTTGGATATCAAAAGATTCTGAAATGAAATTCCTCCTAAAAGATCTTTAGAAATATTGGAAATGACAGCTTGGCTGCTCAGAAAGGAAGATTTTTAAATTTTTTTTTTCCTCACAAAGAGTGGACAGAAGCATCTGAAATTTCTTTAGAAGAAGGATAAAGAGAAATGTCACATCTCTTCTAGTCCTATTTTCATATGATTCTGGGAATGTGACACTCAGGTTGGTAAAGAACTAGTGACAAAATATACCAATTAATTTGAGTAAAGTCAACACTTGTCTAATTTTGTGTGTAAGAGACTTCTGGAGTGGTAGCATTTTTCTAAAATTTCATCCATCACATTTCAAAACCAGAGTTTGAAATAAGGGCTGCATGCATGTTTGTGACTACTCTATTAAACCTTACCTTAAATTCTATTCCTGTTTCCTGGTTTGATTAACAGAGCCCACTGAAACACAACTAATGGAACATGAAGACTTTGTGTTGACTTTCAAATAGGATTTTCATTGCTCAGGCCTGTTCACCTAGAAGTTTACTCAGAAGATGTAGAGGCACGCTAAGGTGTAATAATGGAAAAATGCCACTAAGTATCAAAATTATTTCAGGCATGTATTCACAGCATCATGCTTGAACCATGCTGAAGGATTATCTAGAATTCTAGAAATGTAGGTTTAGGATCATTACTAAACTGCTCTACATCTACTAGACTTAACTAGAGTGTCTTAGATGTAAAATGTAATTCATTGCAGCTTGTGCAGGCTGGTATTTCTGTAGCTTCTCCATTCAATTTTTTTGATAACAAACATAAAAAAATGCATCTGCTAAGAACAAACTTCCCAAAGCACTTTAATTCTGAGAATTGCATATTTATATACATCCATTTTATATTTTATATAATAAATAAACATTGTACATATGTAATTATTATTTATTTTATTACATCAAATTCTTTAAGGAAAGTGCAGCTGCCAATTTTTAAATTATTTTTATTATTGGCTGATATAGTCAGCACACTTTTATCAGCATCCTTTGAGTGAAAGATGTCAGCAGTCTTGAGTGGAAACTTTTTTTTTTGTTTAAAAATTTCCTTCAATGTATTTGAAACACAAATTTCAAACCCTTCAAAATAAAAGAGAAAAATTTTAATCAAGCTGTCTCTTTTAAAAAGTTCTACTTAACTGAAATGTCATTATTTCCCTGTAAACTAAGACCAATCTTAAAAATATCAAAGCTAGCAGCCAATATTATTTGTATGTTCTTTTCTTAACCACTGTTTATTACTGGGTTATGATTCATTTATAATGAAGCAAGATATGAGCTTTTCTAAGTAATGATATTCAAAGAAAGAGATAAATAAAAAAGAGATTTTTAAAAAAATTATAATTATATGATTAAATGAAGTTACTTATCAATCCAATGGGCCAAGGACATGAATCCTAATGGAAATCTGGAGTCAAATTTGTTAGAGTTTATGAAACCAAAGTATCTTAAAGGTCTGCAAGGATGTTACAAGGATATCATCAAAGATTACAGTATGAATCTCGCTGGAATTCTGCCCCTGAATTTAAGATTTAAAATTCTGAGAAACATTGTTGATAAGTTAATGGCAGAATAAGAAATATTTGTCCTACTCTGCAAAGGCTCTGGAAGTAATTCACGACCCAAGAGTTACATAGAGAAATCTGTGCTATGAAAGAAAAGAGTGAAAATAAATCTTGCTCTCACATTGACCAGAACAGTGGAAAGTTAGTTTAATCTAAGAAGCTCTGTTTTTACTTCTCCCAAACAGAAAAGATAATGAAGCTATTCCATTTATTAACTATGGTAATTGATTATGGTACTGGTCAGTTGAATGAAGAGTAGAACTGTTAACAAAATATGAGGAGTTTGTTGTAGTTCTTGCCTAATATTTGAGAGCTCCCTTGAAGAAAGGTTTCATAATTCATATAGAATAATAGAATGCTTGTAGTTCTTTATGAAGAACTGGTAGGCTAACACCACCACATTATCCTTTAGTTGTTATTGTAAACATCACATATGAAGGGAAAATTCAAAATTCATCTTTTGTGGTTACTGGCATAGATTTGCAATCAATAAATCAACTGATTTGGTAAGATTTTTCACAGATCTGGGTAGGTAGAGGAAGAAAATTCTGAGCAAATTCTAAAAGGCATTCCAGTTGGACTCCAGTGGTTGCCGCAAAGCCTTGACTTCAGAAGACCATAATTTTCTCAAAGAAATTACTGCACTGTATTATATCTATAGCAAACATACAAAGGCATGCAATTTTAATGATTTAAAAGCTTTGAAATTCCACAGCAAGAAGAGCTGTATTTCAGCTGTATTTCAGAATACTGCTGGGAATGGGTTGCAACTGTAACCCTGAAACCAGATCCATTAGAAACCAAAATTGCAATATTACAGTTAAATACCATGATACTCAGAATGATGAAGCTGTAAGCAAGACAGTGTTTCAAGATGTTCAAAATGGTTTTTAACATCACAATTACCATCTACCCTTCTGAGACAGATATTTGGAGATATCTTAGCATTTTCGTGATAATTTTAAGAAAACAAGATTAAGAAAACAAGGCTAGTGTGCATGGGGAGGTGGAGAGAGTGTTGGGGAGAAACTTAATTGCACTAGAAAGGCTATTTTTTTTCCTAAAAAAACACTTCTTCAATTAATGAAACACAAGTATAATATCACATACACAGTCAGGAAATTTGGTACTTTCAAATCTGTGATTCATGCTTGCAGTCCTTAGAATGTGGAATCCATTGGCAAGGTTGATTTGTAAAACCCTAAAAGAGTATTTTATGAAACTACAAATTCTCTCTTGGCTCTAGAAACATGTTTGCTCTTAATTGCCACACACCTATTTATATTCTTTTCTCTGTTCTAACTAGTTAGTGTGCTAATTTTCACAAATATATTTATGTTGTTTTTCTTTATGCTTAAAAATTAAATTATTTTAAAATATGCAAAATGTTTGTCTGCCTTTGAAATTAATGTAGAATGCATGCTTTGTAATCCTTCTAAAAAGCCTGCTTGGGTTTGCTTTGGGTACTACAGGCAAAACATTGCTTACATCCATTTCTTTTGCTGCCAATAGAATTCTTTAATGTAAGAAATCAGTCTGCAGAAAATCTTGTATGGCCCAGGCATTTCTAGTATTTATAACTGCTCTCAGGAGTGCAAGCACAAAGAGAAGTACTGAAACTGTTGCTTAGCGAACGCCTTCCTTTATCAGCAGTGGAGACATTTCAAGACATCTAATTCAAATTAAGAAATTTGAACCAATTATTTTGGTGAACAGACTGCTTGAGATCCTGATGACATGTCAGTAGCTAGAGAGTGTGACGCATTATCCACGGGCACGTAAGAAGCTGCATACATGCAGTTATTTCCATTGCTGCATCCCAAGCAGTGGATTAATAGACTCAAAAATCAATTAAGCATTGCCCACATTAAACCACAGTGCTAAGCACCAATGAGAAGACAGTTTCTAGTCAAAGTACTGGGAAAAACAGCAATCTATTTGTGTCAGGGCATTTCTCCTCCCCCACAGTAATTGTTACTGGCCTAATTCCTCGATCTGGTTTGCTCCTGAATAGTCTCCAGCAGGTGCCATATTTAATAAAAATGCTCCCAGTCCCGAGCAATGCACTGGAGTTAATAACAGAGTGGCAAAATTTTAATGTTCCTTAATCTGTTTTCACTTGGTTAACCTGAAAATAATGTCTGCCTGCCCTACTGGCAGCTCCAAAGACTACAGTGAACAGGTGGGGTGTTTTCTTTCCAGGAAATGTCAGTTTGATGTCTGGAAGCAGATGTAGTTTTCCCCGACTCAGTGCGGGTCTATCTTCTAACTTAATAGGAGCTCTAAATAGCTGACAGGTGATAATACATCTAGTCAGCTCTAAGCATATTCTGACTACACTGCCAGCTAGTAAAGGGGAAACTTTCTCTTCTGCAAAAAAAGTGATCACCTTCTAGAGCTAGAAAGCATGTTTAAAAAACTTTCTGATTAGAAGATCAAGTCAGATTGATACAGCAATAGATCTATGTAAGTATTCCATCTGCCTTTGTAGAAACTTTATCTTGATGTATTGGTGATCTGATATTAAAAATAGCTTTCAGGGAAGAAGAGATCATTTAAATCTCCATTCTAGGCACCTATGAGTAAAGGAGGATATATAATCTAATCTAACCTCTGATGTCAGCTCAAGGGCAAGAATCTAAGCCTAAATTCATAAGTAGTATTTTTCTTTCAGAAACCCATTATCGAGCATTTTAGGTGGCTCCAGTGTGGTTCCATTAGTGCAGTTCTCACGGGCTGAAATCTTCTTCTCTGGGCTGTGGTACTCTTTTGGTGACTTCTGCAGTCACACTAGCTATTCCAGGCTTGCATTACTCAGTTTTTCTGAGAGAAGTGATGGAGCAGAGATAAACTAAAGGAGTTCTAGAATTAGTTTTTTCCTCTTTCTCTCTCTCTCCCTCTCTCTCTCTCTCTCTCTCTCTCTCTCTCTCTCAATCCTTCTATTTCCCTTCAGTCTGCCGTAGTCTGAACAAGGACAATCTGCTTCTCTCACCTTCCAATTCTTTACAGAAGCTGGTACAGCATGTAGAAAGCAATATTTTCTTCCATAATAATTTATTCTCTGAGAGCTGCACCACTGATGATACTCAGCTAATACTAAACTTCCATTTCCTGTTCCTAGTGGTTCTTGGTGTATGTCATTGCAACTTGTGTCCCCTGAAGTGAATATTTCATATCATGCTGAGAGGGCATCCAACTCCAGGTTATAGTAAATTTCTGGTTTGAATCACTCTACTCAAAGATTGTTTTTGTCATCAGAAATTCAAAATTCATTTGACTGTATGGAAGGGAAATAATTTGCCAAACCTCATTTATAGGAGAACAGTGATTTTGAGCTGTATGAAGTGAAATTCTGAATAACTCTTCAGGTGGATGGTCCTGTCTTTTGACATTGTGTACTGTAGGAATTCAGATTATGTGTGTAGATAATAGACTGACTGACTGACTGACTGACTGACCGACCCACTGACCAACTTTATTTGCTAAGCCTGTTATTCATGGAACAAAAATCTCTGGGAACTTAAAACTTCCTGAAAAGCAAGATTTAAAATAGAAAGGATGACACAACTCTAACAATAGCATTGGGAATGGCGACATTGTCATTCTGAATGGAGATCTGCTTGAGACAAATTGAATAACAATGCTCTTTTTCTTCATTAAGGCCATTAAAATCTGTAAGGCTATGGGAGGTGGAGAGACATAAAGGTTTTAAAAAGCGATGAGGAAAGACTAATGCTCATTGCCGAATACTTACTTGAACACCCCAATTAGGTTAAAGTTTGTGCTAATGTATGGTCTCTGAAAAATCTAGGCAGAAAAGCCTCATTTTTTGCATTGGTTCAGATTAAAAAAACCCACAACTTTTTTTTTTTCTTAGTATCAATACATAAATATTACGAATTCTTTCAGGAGTGTGAAATATTTTTTTCCTACTGCAATGAGAGATAAATGGGTTTTTTTGCATAGCACCAAAATACAGAAATTCACCAAGAATCTTTCGCTATGCCTCACTATGTTGTTTCAATTGGGTGTCTCTGGGAGTTTTGCAGTTTTCTATTGTTTTTTGAAAGTGCTAATATTAGCATGAGCTGTGATAAGAATTATTTAAGAACCTAATTGCATGCTCTCTATTTGGCATTTGAATTTTGCATCTTTGGAATTCATCTTTTCAAAGTGCTTCATTTAGCTTCTATTAATACCCTGTAATTTAATAATTGTAGTGGGAGGCTAGGGAGAATATGGAACAAGGAAAGATTTGCATATTTCTTTGATACTGTAGTTTGTGATAGGCTCTGACCTTTTTCTTTTTTAGACTGATCTTAAAAAACAGTTTTGCTAAGGCTGGTGTGAATACCATAGAGCATGGAGAGACCAGATAGGGTAGACTGTTTATCCTTTATTTCAGTCACTTGTCATATGAGTCAGGAAAGGCTGAATCAATCTATCAGAGCTCTGCAAAACAGTATCAAGCAATGTAATTCTTGATTAAATCTTGCTTGCAATGCAGATATCAGCCTGAATAAATGATCTTCTGAACTAAATCTTACCATGAAAGCAGAAAAAAATATTGCTTTTTTTTTTCTGTTGCCCTTAAACTATGTTGAAAAGCACATCTGAAAAAAAAAGTGGCTGTGACTTCATGTTTGAATTTTTGCCTGTTAAAACATATTACTACAGGCCTCTGTTTTTTGCTCTTGTAACCCGAATTAGAAAATAGCATGCAATAAAGAAATCTTCTGGAAAGATTGGCTAATGGCTGTGTAAACAGCAAATGCTTGCCACATATGGGCATTAGGAGATTTTATTGCAAAGACTCAGCGACTACTGTGAACAGGCTAGAGCTCTGAATTGTGGTAGAGGCTTGGAAGTTGCTTGGCAAAGGACTTTCCAGAGGCTTTGGGACTTTGGGACTCAGGGCCTATGCAAAAAATCCTACAGCAGCTAAAACACAAAGCTGGGCTGTGCTTCTTGGATCTTCTGTGAGGGTGTGGGGTGATGTGAGTGATGGAACACAGAACTGTGAGGTACATCTTGAATCCTGTGTTCACTTTGAGGCTCCTCACAACAAGAAGGACATTGAGGCCCTGGAGCATGTCCGGAGAAGAGCAATGGAACTGGGGAAGAGTCTGGAGCACAGGTCTGATGAAGAGCAGCTGAGGGAGCTGGGGTTGTTTAGCCTGGCAAAAAAGAGGCTCAAAAGAGACCTTATCACTCTCCACAGCTGCCTGAAGGGAGGCTGTGACCAGCTGAGGGTCAGTCTCTTCTCCCAGGTAACAAGCAACAGGACAAGAGGAAATGCCCTCAAGTTGCACCAGGGGACACCTTCCTTGGACATCAGGAAAAATCTCTTCACTGAAAGGGTTGAGCAGTATTGGATCGGGATGACTAGGGAAATAATGAAGTTGCCAGCTCTGAAAGTGTTATAAAAGCATGCAGATGTGGCACTTGGGGACATGGTGTATTGGTAGATTTGGCAGTGCGGATTTAATGGATGGACTTGCATTATCTCAGATGGTGATCTTAAAGGTCTTTTCTAACCTAAATGATTCTATGATAGTCAACAAAACAGGGCTTAAGCAGAGTCACCCCAAGCATTTGTGTGTAAGCAAGAAAATGCCTCAAAGTATCACTATGGGGAACCCTTTCCTGACCTGTTCTGGGAAATCCATGTATCATTTCTTAACTGTGAGGATGTCTGAGCCCTGTCACAGCCAAGCCCTGAGAGGTTTTGGAGCCTGCACCTTCAAAGATATCCAAAAGTCATGGTCCTGGACAACCTGCTGAAGGTGTCCATGACTGTAATGAAGCTTCAACAAGATGAGCTGCAGAGACCCTTTCCAGCCTCAGCCAGTCCATGATTCTGTGAGCTGGTGAGAAAACTGGAAAAGGCCACTTAAAGTTTTTGATGGTCCTGAAAGAAGTGGGCTCCCTGCTGCAGCTTTGGCCAGGGTGGACTAAATGTTTCAGGAGCCTTCCTCAATAATGGTGAGCGGAAAACCTCAGTTTCTAGTCTCAGTCTACTTTTTTATCTTTAGAGAACATGGCCAGGATACAGCAAATATAACTGGGGACTAAAGAGGGTAAAAATACTCGCACTCATGGAAGCAGCGATCTGAGTAACTACCCAGTTTGCATTTCCAGTGACTGTTCCCTTTCTTTAAATAACATTACCTTCTGTTTTGCTTGTTAATAGGGGAGGATCCCAGATTTCTCTACAGATTTACATGGAAATTATTTTAACTGCCTTATTTAAAGGGCTAAATACAGATCATAATTGGAATGGTATTTGAGGTCAGCTCAAATAAACAAAGGGCATCGAGAGGAGAGATTTGACAAGGAACCTTAGTCTAACATATTTTTATTTGGTTGCATTACAACCATGCAAAGCTTATAAAGATCAGAGTCATTCTGTAGACAATTTTATATCAACTAGCAATAATATCCCTGAAAAACAACACTGGATGCTTTGCACCGTGCTGCCATTTCTCTGCTTCCTCTGGAAAGATTGGGAATGATAGAAGTAATTGCCACAAGTCTCTGCAGTTTGCACAGAAGTTTCTGTTTTTCTGACCGTGGATGTCTGATGTCGTGAATCTATGGATCATAATGTTTAATCTTACCACCTTCTCAGAGCAGAGTAATTCTAAGTAAACTTTTATATCTGTGAGAGCTGATAATACAAAGAATAAGATAATTTAGGAGCCCCAAAAGCATAAAATAGTTATATCTAAAGTTATTCATATAGATCAGCAGATTCTGACAGATAAAGTAAGTCTTGATTTGCCAAGATAAAATGGCAGATTCTTACAGGACAAAAGATGTGTTTATTTCTAACGATGTACTGGCTTTCTATTGATCAGGATTTTTTTGCTCCCAGATATAAAAAAAATATTGAAAAATCCATCTTGGAAAAATGAGTTGTATGCATTATCTCTGAAATTCTTGATTTAGCATTTTTATTTCAACATTTCTATTTCATCACCTGACTCCCCGGCCACTTCCTCTGAAAGAAAATGTTGACTTTTCAGGAAATTATGAGCTTTGTTGAATGTTTGGAATTTGATTAAGGCTGAGTAAGGATTACTTGTATGAAAGAGTTTTTATAGCAACAACTTCCCAGATGTGTGGGTATGTTTGAATGTTTCAGGAGTGTTGTATGAGGACATGATCTAATATTCTGTTGTGAACTCCTAACTTTCTCAGATTCTCAGAGTGAAAGAAATTCTTGCTTCAAATGCAGCAGTAGGAATAATATTGTTCTTTAGCAAACAGTCTTGGACAGATGGCAGAAATATGTAAAATATTAATTACATTAAGATTGAATGTTCAAGTAAAATTAATTGCAATGTTGTGTAAAATTAATTTCATTAATTTATTTTACAAGGACTGCAATGAAATTTATAGAAATTTGTAATTAGTATTTTAAATAATACAGCAAAAATTGCAACAATTTAATTGTGTATTTAAAGGTAATACAGGTACAAACTGGAGAAAAAAAATCATATATACGCATGTGCATATATATGTTTGGATGTGCAGATTTTACACACACACATACATATTTTTATATATAAAAACATGACTGGTGAGCCAGTAAATAAAGCAGAAATTAAATTATCTTGGACAGCCAGCCTTCAGATGTCCTATCTGTGCTTGTCCAGATAACTGAATTTCTGCATCCAGGTGCCCAGACCTGTTTGCACCTCCATTTCCTTGTACGAGGGTTTTTAGCAGCACAGAGTGATGACTGGATATGTGTTTAACCAGACCGCTGCCTGATCTGAGCATTTGGGGAAGTTGGTTACTGGAGCATGCTGTAGCATGATAAAGTGGCTGTTTCCTCACTGAATATGATTGAAGACAATGAAGAATTTAGAATATTAGGAAAGAATTACGGTGCCTGTTGTCCATTTGATGCACAAGTTTTAAGGGAAATAAACCTTTTAAATTGATTTCTTTCTTGCTCAATATTTCTCTCTATGCTTTCTCACGTGGCCCATCAGCCTTGTGGATATTTTGCTGAAAGAATAAAGACAGATAAATGAGTAGGAAGGGAGAGAGAACTCAGGATAACTACTTTTTCCTTTCATATATGTCTTTTCTTGTGGTATATTTCCCCTCAAGAACATTCACAGGGTGAAAACAACATAAGGGCTACTGAAAATATATAGCAATGTACTGCATATTTCTTATCCTCATTAATTCAAGACAGATAGCATTTGAATGTAAAATAATCCTCAATATCACTACAAAAAAATGGAAATACAAGAGGAGCAATGTGGTATTTGTTTCAATGATCTTAGAATGAAGTTCAGTGCACCACAAGGGGCTATGACATAAATATTCAGCCGTATTCAGTCTTTTCGACCCACATGTGAGAAGGTTCAAGAGAAAGCTCTATGAGATGGTTAATCTGCTTTTCCAAACCAGATTGGTGTGTAGACTCTATTTCTAAGCCCTGGCTGAAGAGTTCAGCCATTATGGGGAACTACTTGCTGTTCACATCCATCGTTGGATGAGGTATTAAAGAAACTTAAAGGAGCCTGAGCACCCCTCTGTGAGTGGAGACCCCACCCATGCCACAGACGTGTATGTTATTGGATGTCAGGGAAGGATTCTACTAAATTTGGTGGGCTTATGTAAAGAATCTCTTCTATTTCATGATGGATTGAGAGGATTTCAAATGAAGACTTGGATACCTGACTGTCGAATTTCAGACATTTTATTGTAAGAATGCCACGGGGCTCAGGACTTTGCTCCTTTACTTCCTGTTCCGCCAGACCGGTTGCTATGACCAGACTCAATCACCCTTTTAAGATTCCTGGCATGCATAAGGAAAGATGAAACCTTTTCTGTTATGCTTCTATTATTGCAATTATGTGATGAAAAGGAGAATGCAATCCAAAATACAGAAGCCCAAAATCCTCAAATGCAAATGCTCTTGCAAATGAACCCTCTGCCCACATGGAGAGAAAAGATCCAGGCTGAGATTCACAGCCTGGCTCTTATTCTATGTATGAGACGGCTTACTGTAAAACCGAAATCAAATTATCTCTGTGTTCAGAAGATAGTTAACATTAAATTCATCTCTGCATCATCTAATTTCATTTTCAGATTTTTGCATAGTTTATCTTAGCTAATGAAGAATGTTGACACAGCAAATTATGATGTGAAGAGGGGAACTCAACTTTACTGTCTTTAAAATGGTTGTTTTCCAAACCCCTCTGGGCAGAATGACATGAACAGAATAACAAAATAGACTTCCAGCTGAAAATCTGTATTAGAAAGCTTTATGTTAGTGCTAGCATATCAGGGTTGCATTGTCAAGGAAGGGCAAAGATGTTAAGAGCATAGGAATGGCTTTATTTTGAGAATATTTAATTCCTAATGAAAGAAAAGTAGTGTAGGAAAGGAAGAGATTCTTTTTCATCATTTCAGATTCCATGTAAATGTCAGTATATCCAAGTGCATTTCCAATGTGACTTATCCTAAAACTACCAATTTGTTTGTACTATAGCATTATTTCAGTAGTTTTCTTTCAGGCTGTTATTTTTAAATCTGGGAATCTAAATTAGGAACCTTGGGAAGTCTGAGATGTTTCTATTAATTTGCACAAGATTCTCTTTTTCCAATTCCTTCATGATTGGCTCAGGGTCTTTTATTTGATTTGGTTCTGAAGAAGATTAGCCCTCAATATTACAAGTATTTTAATCAAGACTAGTATACAAGGTGCCAGGGCAGCTTGAAAGCTGAGAGAGCCTTACAGTTGTACCTGCAGGAGCCAAAATGTTCTCTTGATTCTGCTGTGACTCCTGGATCTGTCCAAATGTCATTCTTTCTTGGCACAAGTGAGGCATCAAGTTCCAGGGACCCTATGTTTCTCTCTGCAGCCCTCATTCTGATGCACCTATCATTAAGTGATCCCCTTTGAGAAAACTCAGGATTCTCCTGTTCTTTCCTATTGAAATCTCATCTCTTCAGCAAGCTTGCATTTGGTCTGACAAATTTCTTCTTGGAAAACTGAATTTAGGATCATGTACTCAGATAATACTCAGTCTTTCAAAATCAAGTCAATCGCCTCCCACTAGATGACTTAGAGGCTGCTCCACAATTAATTTTACCCTGGAAACCTTAAGGATCAATACTCTCTTGAGAAATATATGAGGAGTTGTACTTTAGTTTGGTTTTGAGGAGTTGCTAGTACTGGAGAATGTGAATTTGAATCCATTCCATTCCATGTATATTATAATACAGGGAACATATTTGAACAGCAGTGTGATGGTACAGAATTATACCGTAGAAAATGTGAGCAATAGGATCCACAAGATCAGGATCCACAGGAAAACTAAAGATAAAACCTTCCATCCTCCTACCAATGTTTATTAGTCCCACAGGAGTAAGACCAGTCTTTACTGGCAAATGCAGTTATCTCACTTGGCATCTGAAGAGCTTAAACACCAACCAGGCTGTGGCTCTTTCTTCTCTCTCCTTAGTATACAGAGGATTATCCTTGTGAAGGACTACATAAACAGAAAATGTGATGGCTTTCCTTGAACTACACTAAGCCTGTCTCTTTTTTCTTTTCCTGGGAACAGTTTTAAGTGTCAGTGTTGCATCCATATTAAGTGTGAATTCCCTTGTGTAAATCCCATTAAGGTTAATAGAATTTTAGTTTTACTGCTTAATAAATTTCAGAGTGGATTAAGTTTTGAGAAATATGTAACCAGTCATAATGCACAGAGCATAATCCCATATCAGCATACATATAGCTAAGTCTGGGAAGTGCTAACTGAGACAGGATGTGGCTTTGAACTATATATAAAGAAAATAGAATAGATTATTTTCAAGTTTGTAACTTAGCTAATATTTCAGTATAATTTTTCTTTTTTATTCATTATAATTGTCTATTCTTTTTTTTTTTCACTTGTTCTTGCTTTAAAATTACATTCTTTCAGATTTTGTGCTTCTGGATTTAAAATCATAATGGATTATTTGAGACATCAGCTTTTCCAAGCTGCTAGATCACAGTGCATTATTATATACCTGGTAATTACTGAACTCTTTGGGGAAACTATACGGTGAGAGTTGGTACTCAAATGGCTGGATTTTAACAGAATCATATTTTAGGAAGATCCCAATGACTAACATACATTGTTATGTGCCACATACATTTAACAATGCATGCATTCAAACTTCATGCATCTGAAATTGGTTTATAGAATTAAGTATCAATTTCCTTTAAAATTACTCTATTTTTCTCCTGCTTTCAGAGATTTAGTTGTCTTTCCCCAAGTGCTGTTCCATTAGATTTACTGACTTTAAATGACGTGCTGAAGATGTTGGAATGTTTCTTCTCCGGAGGCAAGCAACATTCCTGAACTTTTTGTCATTGGTGCTGCTCTGAAGTCAAGGTGAGGCTGTGTCTCCATGAGCTGGCAGCCTTTCCCCAACCCTCATGCTTCTCAACTGCAAATTTAGTGAAAAAAAGCAGACAGAAGGTCTAAGATTAATATTGTTCTCCCACCTCTGCTTTTGTTCTAGAATTCTTTGCTTTTTCCTCACTGTTCACATCCCTCTGTATATCTCATTGTTTATTTGTGTTGCCAGTGTGGTGATTTGGGAAATCTGCCTATGTATAGCTGTAAATTGCAGCCAAGGTTGTGAAACAGCAAAGTATCTGGTTATTAGTTATATTCAGGAGACTGACTGAAAATGTCAGTACAGTTTTTCATATTTATTATCTCAGAGAATTCCATATCCAGTAAGAATATTATTATTTTTTCTTTACATGCCAGCCCTGTAACTCTGCCTGTGATCTGAAAGTCAAGCTGTCATCTTTGCTTTTAACGAATTTTTTGCAACAGAAATTTATATTACAATATTGCTACCTCCTTGAGCCAGCGTAGGACTGAGGCTGTTTTCATATCTTCATTGCTTCTGCAAAAAGCTGAAGTAAAAAAAGAAATAACTAAAAAAAGAAAAAAACCCCAAACAAACAAGAAATTATTTTTATTAAAAATAAATAGTTGCGATCCTAAGTAGTTACAGGAAC
Organism: Phainopepla nitens; assembly: GCA_013400175.1. Lineage (NCBI taxonomy): Eukaryota > Metazoa > Chordata > Aves > Passeriformes > Bombycillidae > Phainopepla > Phainopepla nitens. The sequence goes on along the minus strand of VXBQ01011625.1, from coordinate 252,703 downwards.
ACCAGTGGTTCAAAAATGTCTTAATTGTCCTCTTTAATGACTAAAACTTTCCTTTTAATGTCTAAGGGCATTAAACAGATGCAATTGTGTTCTTCTAAACAGACAAGGTGACTTATGCTTCTGTATTGTACTTAATGCCTTAAAATTGAAAAGCAGCAAATGTGGTTCATTCATGTTAACAAGACTTAGCCAGGAATCTCAAGTATCATTAAAGATCTCAACCTATATCGTCCTTCTCATAAAAGGATTCCAACTGGTCCCGTTTGCTTTACCTTCCTATGTTCCAGATCATACTTGATTTCACGTTCAATCTCAGCAGTTTTTAGTGGCTGGCTACTTGAAACCTGAATACCTTTATTCCTGTTTCTACATAACAGAGAAGATAGAAACCTTTTACAAAAAAAAAAAAAAATTATTTTCTTTATCCTTTCCTTTACAAATTATCTGTATTTCTTTGTCTTTTCTCTGTGGCTATATGTTCCGGTTAGGTTTGCAGCTGACTGTGTGACAGTCATACAATTATGTCTTTATTCAGTTTAAGGTAACATCCATCAGGATCAGTTAGGCTGGTGTACCTCTGATGCTGACAAATACAATATGTGTGTTTGCTGTTGCACTTTTAACACCAATTACATAATTTTTTTTTTTCTAATTTTGTAGTTATACAACTTTTGCAAAAATTTATTATCCTAACTTTCAAGATAAGGAAACTGAGGCAGATGACCAAGGCAATGTTACCTTGCCCCACCACAGCCATGGAGTATGTTCAAGGCATTTAGCAAAAGCAATAAAGGGTCACGGAAACGGCCACTTCAAAATCAATTAATGATCTGTTTTAGACTTTCCCAAATGTTTTGCCTACAAGAAAAATACTCGGCATCAGGATCCCATCAAAATGTGTCACCACTGCTGAGTGGCTGCCTCTGCTGAGCAGAGTACTTGTACAGCTCCGTGTGTGAACACTACAAGTCAATTTTTAAGTAGCACGGATTCATCTTGGAGAGATGGCTTATGGCAGCTTTTTCTTTATTTGTTCTACCTTGCTCTACCAATTACCTTGAGGACTAATTGGGAATATTTTGAGTCGTCAGTTCTTTTGTTGATTTAACAACATGTTCATTCTTGTTGTTTTTGGCTTTTTAAATGAAATGTTTCTACTGTTGCTTCCTGTGGCTTCCTGCTACCCGCCCCACTTCTGACACACGCCAGTGCTGATGAGACTTTGAGAAGTAACCAGGACAGTATCTAACAAGGGGAATTTTGATGGGAGAGCCTTCATGCACAAAAACTGAAGAAACTAAGTGTACTCTGCGGAGGAGGAAATAATTTTCACTTGATGCTTCTTTTTTCGCTCTTCTCCAAATTATCAAAGGTCCTTTTTTTTTAATTTAATTGGGCAGAAGAGGTAATAGAAAAGTTTAAATATGTGTATTATTTAAATCTTTATTTGGTAATGGATTATTTTATACAGTTCAACTTTATGGATATGGGTCTATTTTCCACAGATCCTGCCAAGAGACTTTCCATTCTGGGGCTTCCTGCTTATTTCTTCCAGCTGCTTCTCTTTCTTATCCCTTCTGTTGTTATTCTCTTCCTGTCTCCTTGTTTTCACTACTCGTGGAGGAGAGGCTTGGTTAGACTTTGAAATCATAATATAAATGTTCTTGGCAATTGCTTCTTTCTATACTCTTTATAATTGTTCTCCTGCGATTCCAATTGTATTTTCCAGTTGGAGACCATCACTGAGAACTGTGCTGCTCAGCCAGAATGTTAAAGGTGCAAATAATCATTTGAGAGGGTTCATAAGGAACATGTTTGACATTGAGACACAGCAGGAGTAACACAGTTGCCAAAATGGTGTTGGCTGTGTTGACAAGCGATGGAGGAAGGAAAACTTCTTGTTCAGCTCTACATCTCCTGCCTAGTCCTTAACCTGTGCCACAAAGTCTGTCGGGAACACAAAAGCTCCTGCCAAACTCACCCTGACGGTTCATCATCAGCAATAACGGGATTTGTAGGACTTGTTGGCCCAGCCTGCTCCAATGGAGTGGTACTGGGTGAAAGATATAGGAGTGTGCATGTGCCTGTGTGCACCATTTGAATCCTCTGCTGTAGTAATGACAGATAGTTAAAAAAACTAAACCAAACCAAAGAAGCCTCCTCAACAAACAAACAAAACAACAAACAAAACAAAACAAAACAAAACCCAAAGAAACAAACAACAACAAAAAAAAAAACAAAACAAAGAAGCAAACAAAACCCAGCCCCTTTATTTACATTATTTTAGGTCTGTGGAAGTCTTTTGACTACCTGTTAGTCCAATGGCAGTAATGCTAGTCCTCTTAGAAGGGAATTGGTCCTACTTCCTGCAAAAATAACCACTGCCATGAAGGCAGCAAAATGCTATTTTCTCACTCGTGAAAGTATTTGCAGAACAAAGTCCTTTGTTTGTTTGTTTGTTTTACTCTCTGTGTGTGTTTGTTTTCTCTACTTTTGGAACATATTAGAAAGCATCCTGCTCTCGTTATTCCTTTTAAATAGTCTATTTTCTCTAGAAAGTAATACCCACATGGTAAACTCCTATTCATCAGAACTGTGCCAAATATGTGCCATTTTAAAGCTAAATATATGTTATTTTATTTTACTTTAAAGTGAGCCAAAATACATACCAAGAACATAGCTCTAGATGGTATTGGTTGTATTTTCAAGTGAGTATTTACTGTGTGAGGCACTTCTGTGCAACAAGCTGAGTTTGTAAGGGGCTACTATATGAATGCAGAGCAGAAAGCAGTATTTCTTCTTCCTCTCTTTGTGAATTTACCTTTTAATTGTAAAAATATGGATTTTCTTGCCACTCTTGAGGCAGAATGTGAAGCATGACCTTATATACTTATATACTTAATGTAATTGTACCTGGCTCCCTAGCGCTCCCTTTTCGCTTTCATTTTAAGAGTGTTTCTCCAGAGAACATAAAGAAGAGGGTATTCAGTTTGAGGAAAATAAAAGGTTAGCACTTAGGACCTTCTGTGTCAACTCTAATATCATTCTGTAGGTGACTGGCTGATGTACAATGGTGTATTTTTGGTCCCATTTTTATTCCCTCTCATTGGGTACTAATAAGTCTTTCCTCTTGTCCCATTCTGGCAATATTTTTCTTCCTTGACTTGGTCAGGATGAGAAAAATTTCCTCCACAAGTTCTCCGATTCCTTTACTATACACTAAAGTAGGACCAAACATCAGGCAAGATTAAATGAAATAGGGAGACTTCTGGAGTTACAGGACCACATGGTAAATAGCTTCCTTTTTCATTATTTTGCATCATAAAATGTTAAAATGTTCTCTTTTTCTCTTTGTAAGGATTGCATTTTACATGTCTGACTCCAATTTTCTTTTTCTAAAAACAGTCAAAAACATTACAGAGCAACTGTGTTGGCAAATGCTAAAACTGAATAAACTGATTGTTATACCATGGCCAAATTAAGGATGTGTTAGGGTGTTTATAAAGTGAAAAGGAAAAGTTTTATAAAGAATTAAAAGCAATCCAAAACAGCAATAGTTCCTCTTTGATCACTTGGAAAAAGATTTCTGCATGGCCTGAAAACTTACTGACCTGGAAGAATCCAGAAACTGAAACTAGGTATAACTTAAAAATTTCACATCTTAGTTGGGCAGTGGAAACGAGGTTTGCTTGCAAATACAGCATGGTTCTATGAAAGAAGTCTTCACTTTAGCTAATAATTTCTTTATTTAGAATATGAGCTTCATCTTATTGAAAACAACCCAAAAAGTCATCCTGATTTTTCTCAATAATCTCAGCTGGCAAAAGACATTTATTAACCTCATCTAAATAATGTAGAATTTGGGGTTTTTGTTTTGAAAAGTTATTGACCTTTGTTATCAAGCTTCTAATTATTCAACTTCTGATTTTCTTCTAACTAATAAATGTTTTTTATTGTTTCTTTACTGCAGGATTTTGCAGTTGAAAGTCAAAGAAAGTTGATTTTTCAGCTGCATTAGCAACTTCTTCAGTGAGACAAGAAAATCACCTCTTATCAGGATGTCTGCTGCCACTGTGTCAAAAGTAACTGGCGAAGTCTTTAGAAATCAGTTCTGGTGTAGAGACATTCCTTTGCTGGGAAAAAATACTACATTTGAGATTCAGCAAGACACAGGGCTCCTTCATGCTGAAAACCTTCTTAACAAAGACATAAAAACAAAAGTGAAAATCCAGCAGGACAAAATATTAGAGCACTTTAAAAAACATACATATCAATTTGCATATGATAGTGTGCAATGCACATACTGGGGTCAGAGATCAAAACTCAAAATAGTGATTTGATAAGGAAAACGCGCAATTCCTAGAGCAACATGTAAGTAAGTCAGTCTCTTTACTTAGGTCTTTTTTTCTTTAAGCAATGTAAAGGACAAATCTTTATTCTGACAGGCATCCTTCTGTGAAAATGCAGTAAGTATTTCAGAACCTGTGGCCTTAAAGACTAAATGACACCTCTAATTTTTCCAGTGGGTGCAGTTCTACCCCAGTCTCTGAAACTGGCCTGTCTGTTGTGCATCATGGAGGCAAGGACTGCAGGCAACAGGAACTTGTTTCTTCCTGCATGCACAGCTGATGACTGATGAAAGAAAATTGTTAAGGGATATGTTTTCACAGAGTTTTTTTTCCTCCCCATTGCCACACAGGCACACCAGCAGCTGGTTCAGCATCCAGCCCACCTGGATGTGTGAGGCAGTGGGAACTCTCTAAAATAGATGTGCTGCTGAGGGATGAGTGTCTATCCTCTGCCAGCGGATGCGCTTTAGGCGTTTCCAACTGTCCATCCCCTGCTGTTCATGTTCATCCTGCCAAAACAAGATGCTTAAGCATCTGGCAGGAGGAAGTGTATCGATTATCATTTCTGAGATTGAAAATGACCCTACAGGTTACCAGTTAACACCCTCCTGCTGGTTGGTGTGAAGGCACAAGTAGGTTGCATATGAACAACCAATGCTTCAGTTTTGAGGATGACTTGGGTACAGAGAGAAATTGGGGAAAGACTTGAAGCACTGCTGCTGCTGCTGCATGAATTCTGCCTGCTTTCTCTCAGTAGGAAGAATAGGGTAGTTGGAAAGCTTATTTTCTGTTTTCCTCCATTCTTTTTTTTAAATTGCAAAATTTAGTCTTGTGAAATAATGCTGCTCTGGGACATGTAATGGGACTCTGTTCAGCTACTAGAAGGAGTTGCCCATTCCAGTCTTTTTCAGTATTTTAGTTATTATATTTTACAATATTTGTCATTTCCTGTTCTTTATTATAAATGAAAGTTTTCTATTATAATATTTCTATTGTTTTCTAAAAATTCTTCTGCTGTACTCTTGACCTTGTAAATAATGCCATATCAAGGACTGAACCCTGTTCTGCATTATCCCCAGCCAGCTGCAGCCCACAGCTGTCTGTCCAGCTGTGCTCAGGGAGCAGCAACCCCCTCACCTCTGCCTTGCCTTGTCCAGGTGCTGGGGGTCATCTCCTCTCATTTCCCCTAAATCCAAACCTCAATGGCCTCTTTATGGTAAATCTGGTGACTTGTGCTGCCAATTAATGCAACCAGGGCATGTTTTCTGTGAAATTTACAGTTGTTCTGATATTTATTGGTACCAACTTGCTGTACACACCTCATTGGTGGAATTAAATGGTGTTTAGCAGGATGACAATATGTCACTTCTGATCTGCAAAAGGCAGTGTAAGGTCAGTGAAGAGAAGACTTCACCTTCCAATAGTCAGTTTCTATGTATAAATTGGCACTTGATGCTCATCAAAGAACAAGAAATATTGGATATGCTCTAAATGTCCATTGTATTTTTGAGCCAGCTACCTGATGGTAGTCATCACTTATATGTAAATGAACTGTCAATGACTTGTCTCTGTTGGCAGTCGCTGGACTGTGAAGGGTATGTCTCAATAAGAACCAAAGCTCTTCACAGACTTTGATTTACTGGAAATAAAATAGAAAAGTCCTCTGAGACTACAAAGGACACTTGTTTCAGATAAAATGTCTAGACAGTAGCAATATATTTGGGGCTTTTATTATAGTGAAACTGCAAATTAGAATGGAGTGCTGAGAAAGTTCCTATGACCCAGCTGAGTTCAAAAACACTGTTTGAGACTGATCTTTGAAACATTTACACTCAAATTAAGTTCATGAGCATTCAAAAAGTGAAAGAAAAGATGTGCAAGGTCAACGTTCAGGCTTGCTAGAACTCTAGAGCTACCCAGACTTTACATTCTCTGTGACAAGGAGGAATTTGCAATGCAGCTCTAATTTAAATCAACTAAAGAAAACGCAAATCATGCCTTATGTTTCACTGCATCAGATAACAACCTGCTTTACAGTCCATTCTTCTGTGATGGCTTTTTTCTTTGATTATTGAAAATAAAAAAAAAAAAAGGAGGTTAATTATGTGAAATGTCACATTTTGGGAAGGAAAAAAGGAAAACGAAGCAGGATTAGGCTCAGACATGTCTGTCTCTTGTTTTAAGGAAAGTAAATCATAGAGCATTTCTGGTATTGATTTCGAAATTTCAGAACACCCAGTTTATCCAAAAAAAAATTATTTTTCCTCAAACTATTATTTTAATATTAACATCATTGTCATTTTTTTGTAACATCCAGAATGTTTTGGAAGCTTTACAGATTTAAAAAAAAGTGATTGCGGTAAACCTTATGCCTTTTATTGGGGTCTGTGTATCCTGAGTTCACTATTTTTGCCCAAGAGAATTTGCATGCTCAATATAAATATTATATGTGAGAGCTTGGGTACTTAAATTAGAACCTTGGTTGCATGTACAGCTAATGGAGAATCCAGAAGGCAACTCAGTGAAGCATCAGTTTCAAGCACCAGAGTGCTCTGAATCACTCCACATATGATTTATCATAGCTTTCCAGGAATCATCCTGTGCTCCTTGTGATCATTTTCTATCCATCTGTACAGAGATCAAATGGAGACACATGGTGGTGCACACTACCAGCATTTCTTCCCAATTGCCTTCTTTGGTATTGGAGATTCTGGCTTTGGAAGAACAACACTAGTCATTAATTTTCAGAGAATTCATGTATCCATGGTCGTGTTTTCACGTACCTGAAACAACAGCTCTAGGAGGTGTGGACTGTCTGGGAACTGATGTGACACCTTGCATCAGATAATTAAAAAGAAAAATCAATTTTGTTAGCTGTCAGGTTTTTTTCACAGCAGGGGTTTGTGGTGCTTGGTGGAGAGTAACCTGTCTGTGATGAAGGTCTCAGAGCAGAGATTTTTGTGGTGCTCTCAGTCTCTGAGTGCCAGGTCTGAAGTGGAAGGTCAAGGTGGGATGCAGACAGAAGATTTAATAATTCTGGCTGACTTCAATGAGGTAATCCATTTGCCATTGTCATCCAAATATAAAAGCAGAGATAGTTTAAGAGGATCACGCTGAGTCTGCAAGCAATCTGAAATCTTATCTCTGAGATGTACGAAAGGCCCCTTCCCATTCAATAGACTGCTAAACCTGGAAGCTGAACAGCAGCAATTCAGGGTCCTTTTGAGTGCATAGAAATCTAGATTCAGCTCAAGGCTTGTGTACCTAGGCCGTCTATTAAGTGATCGTGGTCTCTGGTTTTAGTTCCACTGTAAAATTAATGTAAAGCCCTAAGGTTAAATGATACACATTGTCAGCATGATGACTGCATTAGCTGTAGCTGTTCCAAAAATAAAATTTATTTGATAGTAACTGAATTTTTACATAGTCCAACAAATGAGTCATCAGATAATGTCCACAGAGATCAATTTTATTTATACTTTCAGAAGATTAATATTCACTGTTTTCTAAATCTGAGGGTATGCATAACACCAGACTGAATTAAATCTAAGAAATGTAAATGGATAATCAGAATGTCTTTTGGGGCTTCCTGCTGATTCAATATTTGATACTCTGATCGTAACCACAGTGTACCATGTTCTTTTTTTATCCTGTCATATGACTGGTAAATATCATTACAAATACAAAATTAACAGACTCAATCCCATACAAGTATAATTTGATGCAAGTCATAATATAATGTTTACAGACTCCTCAAGAAGGCTTTGTACCCCATCTATCCCTGCATGCAGTCCTTCAAATATTTGACAAGTCACTGCTGTCAGAGAGTACAAAGGAGGAAAAAACCCACATGTGGTATAAGAAAACTGAGGTTAAAAAGCATAAAGAAATCAGATTTGTATCATCAGCTTTGACCAAACAAAGGGCAATATTCCTACCTATATCCTTGTTCTTTTAAGTATGGGTATCAAACATTACCTGTCGTCATGGAAATAATGACAAAGGCTGTTTTCTCCATTTCCCTGACGTTATAAGCAGTGCAGTGTCATAGTAGTTTCACTGCCTGAGGTATTATCCAGAACATCTATTTTGCATTCAAGTTAGTGCTATATTTAGAACCTATTTTTATTCTGCCTAAAGTAAACAGTACACTAGACCTTAATGTGCCCTCTAACTCCAGACATGGGCACAGAGGATGTAGGCTAAAAATAGTTATTACTCTAGAAGCAGTAATTTGTTTGAAAGCTGTCACCTGAATTCCCAAGCAGTAGTGAATGATTGGGACTGGCTTCTCTTCTCTGCTAGAGGGAAACCTCCTCAGTAGATCCTCTTTTACGATCAGCAAATTTAAAATTTGTGCAAAAATAGTAGTAGAGAAAGTTAGAAGAATTTCAGCATACCATTAACTCCTGCAGGAAGACAAGGTACACTTCGTGAATTCCTCCCAGCAACAGTCACTTTTCAATACTTTATGTTCTCCTTTGGGAATAAGGTAATTATCAGTAGGAGTAGCAATGAGGGAGAAAAATAAAATTGTTTATTATTGGACCAATTGGGCCCAGAGAAATGAAGGCCAAATTGTTTTTTGCTTGTCTGAATTTGATTTTTAGTCAGTCTGGATGTGTTTTTTGTTTAGCAGAGAACTTCAGCGAAGAGTATGTTGTTTTATAACTGAGGCCAATAGAAAGTCATTGGCATAATAAAACTGCAGATTTTACAATTTCAACGCAGCTGCTCTGTGACTTTTAAGCAACTGTGAAGTCACATTGTTTAAACTGTATTTGTAGGGACTGATGCCTGGATCCATCTTTTTTCGTCCTTTTTTTTTTTTTTTTTTGAGAAATCAACAGAATCAACAACTGGTGTTGCAGTCTAACCATTTTTTGTGTGTTCACAAACCTCCATTCAGAAACAACCACCTGGTTACTCCGTGCTCCACTCATGTATGAAAAAGAGCATGATGTTACCAGTACCATCAATTAATATGCTAATACTCTCACCTGTGAAAATACGTTCATTTACTGACAAACACACTTGTTTGGAGATACACCAATTACGTGCAGACCATCATTTCAATTTTTTTTGCCACTGCTTTCTGACTTCTTGGGCTGCAGCAGTTGGTAATACTAGGACGTACTTTTACACTGAATTGTATCAAGAGTATATAAGAAGCATTTATAAGAAGCAATTTTTGCTTCTCATGGACCAAGTTCTTTGCAGTGAGAGGCGAATTCAGGACCTATGCCTTCCCACCCCTAGCCTGTGATCCATAAGCATCCACAAATGTGAGAATTTATGCAAGTAATATCAAAGTGGTTTTGTGTGCTTGCCAGAATGGTGACAATAGCTTGTCTACAGTCAGGGTCACTGTTGAGTTACAGGGTAGGAGCTAATTATTGTGGCGATTGACCCCTAAGGTTGAGGAGGCCAATAGGTCAAGAACCCTGAACAAAAAACAATAATCCAATTCAGAGATTTCTGCAATTTTTTTGGTTTTCTACCTTAGCCAAGAGTCTCAAAAAAAGAGTGCAGTAGCTGCTACCCTGAAAGAAAAGTGTGATATAGAAGAGGCATTGGAGAGACAGGGAAGATGGGACAGAGAATTTGAATTGGACAAGAAGTTTTTTTTATATATTAGAAAGATATATTGTGATATATTTTACTTCAGAGGAACCCTGAAAAAAAGACCGCATATACCCATACTGGTATTTCTGGGATAAAAACCACAGGGAAGCAACTGTGATCAGAGGACCAGTAATCCAGATTACACTCACCCCAAAGCTTACACAACCAGGAGGTTATTACACCACTCATCAGCCTCTTGTGCAGGGGGTGTTCATGGTGGCCTGATTTCTAATTCACAGAAAGGAGGTGTAACTCCTTTGCCACACAGGGTATTCGAGGGTGTGCATGGGGAAACTGATAAAAAAAGGCATGGTTTTGGATTGATGTATGCACAGACATTCCTGTGGATGTAGGATAGCTTTTGGAGCTGTAGAACTGTCTTTGGTTTTTATTAATAATAACTCCCTCTCTGGCATGAATATGGTCATCAGTAGCTGGTAGTTATTCCTATATTTGGAATTGAATAATGCTCTTGCACGGGGAAGAAGGAAGTTGGGGAGTTGGAACTAATGATCAAGTTCCCTTCCAACCCAAGTCATTCTCTGATTCCTTGAAGCTGTAACCATTTTCCCTGCTTAGAGTGCTTCTGCATGACTGAAGAGAGACATCATTTACCCTGCAGTGCATAAAAGGAGTGGGCTAATGCATGAAATGTGCTGGTTAGATAAAACCTTAAGTCTTATATCTTTTTTTCATATACATACAAAAATAACAACTCAGGGATTCAGTTTCTATTTTGTTTATCCGCTGCACAAAGAAAACAAAAGTGCATCTGTTGTTCGTCTTTCTCACTCATTTCTTTGCCATCTCAATCAAATTGAGACGAATGGCTTATGCTTGTCCCTTGAACAATAACACTGCTCAAATACATAGCCTGGGATCTCCTTCTGACAAGTTTTAATTCTGGGATGAGTCAAGCTGGCTTTTACCTAGAGAGTTCACACATACAAAGACTAGTGTCAGACTCTGTCTATGCTGCGTTCTAAAACCGGTAAGCTGAATTTCACAAATGTACTGAAGGAAAGGTGTGGCATTTGAGAGCGTGGAAATTTGTGCACTGTAAAATCTTCCCAGCAGGGCATGTAACAAGAGTTTATCAGGTTCCCTTCCAAGGAAGGGAAGAGAAAGCTTCATCGAACGGGCATGTCAGGAGTGATCCCTTGGGTTCGTGCACAACAGTTGGAGAGGAGAGAGGATGTGGATGGGAACGAAGAACCCAGTAAATTCACAAACTGGAAGGAGCAGAGAGCCATGCTGCTTCCCAAAAAGAGAGTCTGAAATGGGTGTTTCCCCAGAGATCTCAGCAGAATTCAGGTACCAGGTTATAGCATGGTTCTAAAGCCAGGACGATGGCTAAGGTTTAGTTTTAAATACGTGAGTGTCAATTCTGTCACAGCCGTAGGATGAACAAAAGAGTTACTGAATAAATGTGGTATTGAATATCTACTCCTGAGGGCAGAATTCATCTCTGTTTGTTTTTGGAAGCTTTTGCATGCTACAAAAATATGAAAACCAAAAATATTCATAAAATCCTGTATCTCTATCCTTTTGAGGCTGCCGCCATGCTACAACACAGATATCAAACAGCAAAACCCCTGGGCAGCCCCAGAGCTGGGGTCAAGATAAACCTGTAGAAGGGGATACCTACAGTATACCTGAAACTTGAGAAGAGGGGAGAGAGTAACGTGTTGGCTTTGTGGTCTTGATGAAAAGAACAATATTTCTGACATTGCAGCCTCAAGTGTCTTACATCCACAATGAGGCGCTTGATCTTATGATTATTTGTAAGCCTAAAATCTTTGTTACAGTGGCATAAATAATTATCAGCAGAGAGAAATCCTCCAACGTAGAATTCACCCACTTACTGCTGATCTAGGGCGCAAGAAATTGAGTTTATACCTTCTGCTCACATCTAACTGGCTGCAAATATAACCCGAATTACCTGCACTTAAATTGTACTGGCTTCTTGCAAGGCAACAAAATTTATTCTGGGCTTGACTTGATGTCATGAAATGTAATAGATTTTTGCAATGCCTTGATATTATGTAACTGACACACAGTAAAGCCCTGACAAGAAAGCAAGTATCAAGCTCACAGTGCTCTGCCATATCGCATTCATACCCAGCCAGACTTCAGCATGGTGTGTTGGGATGGGGCTGCAGAGCAGGAATTATTCCTCAGTGGGTAAGAAGCACCTTTAAAACCCCTCACTGAAATGAGAACGCATTCATATCTTTTTTCCTCTTGTTCAGCAGAAACAGAAAGAAATCAGTAAGTAAGAAGTTCTGAGACTGCAAGGTTATAAAAAGGAAGAGCCATAACTTTGTAGTAGAAGTGTGGATCTGATAACATTTATGTACTTTACTGAGTTTACAGAATATGACATGATATGCATGTTGCTTATGACAAAACAAAGGGAAGATGATGCTTTATTATTGGGAACTGGGCTACTTTTGTTTCCTCCTGATTTCTGCATTTGCTCTATTCTTTTTCAAAAACTTGGTGCAAGAATTCAGAGATCAGGAGAAGAGCACTGATGTAATCATAAAATATACATTTCAGAAAACAATAGAAGAAAATGCATTTTAAAAATCAGGGGAATACTTGATAGACTACATATTGGTAATTGAAAGCTGTTCGGGAAGGAATTACATTTTGTTCAATCAAAATTGTTCCAATCCCAAGATAAAAATCTTCCTGGATTTTAGGAACTAATAAATCCATCAATCAGAAACCAAGGGATAAAAAAACAACCTGGAATTGCCAATAGGGTATAAAAGATAATAACAATAAACCTCTGCTGAAAATAAATATTTGTCAAGTGGAGAAAGGTAAAATTGGTAGTGCAGTCCAAAATAGCTGGTTTTTTGTTTGTTTCTTGTTTTCAACTAAAGCCTCTTTAAGAGGCCCAGTGGCCTCTTTAACCACGGATTTCTGAGCTTTAATTGGTTTGCGTAATATCTTAACAATCCTTTAATGAAATTTTGATGGATCAAAAAAAAAAAAATTATCCCCACAGTTTGGCTGAACTTTAATCCATGAACTAAAACCAATCTGATTTTGCAGCAGGAGTATCTGAAAGTGGATACAGCTCAGTTCTTTCATTGACATCACATTTGCTGCTGGAGCCAGTCCAGCCTCACTGGAGGTTTACATGCAAACCTGACTCACTGTGGGTCTCCCATTCACATCTGATCTGCTTCCAGATCTGATGTCAATGGAAGCACTGTATACTCTGTGCTGATGCTATTCAGCTTGGCCTCCCTCCAGAAACTTAATGTCTTTCTTCAGTTGCATCAGTGCCTCTGAGCAAAAAGAGAATGACATCCGTATGTTTTAAGATTAAAGTCGAGTCAACATTTCCAGTGAAAAAATGTAGGCGCTTGTACACCCACAGTAATACAATGAAGGGGTAAATTTCTTGAAATAACAGTTTCAGTCTCAAAGGTGCTGAGGCCATTGTGTTTGTTACATTTTCTTGAAAGTGATCAGTAGAAAGAGATACATGAAGATTGCCATGGTTTTCTTTTGGCAGCTAAATTTTGAACCATATAATTTACCGTATATTTTTAAATCAAAGAGGATGATTTGACAACAAATATGCCAATAAATTCTCATTTAAAGAAAGTGAAAGAGGAGCTAACTCAGAAAGCTGAGGAAGAGGACTTGTAGTCTATTTCTGCATGTGAGAAGGGCTCAAAGATGCTTTCTGAGGAGAAATTCATATTATTGCAGTTGCATTATGCAAGAATGCAAACAGATCCCAAACTATTCGAATCACTTGCATGCACAGTGAGACCAGCCTGGAATTTTAAAGCAATTTATTGAGGGATTCTTCAAACTAGTATTATTTTTCCAGAAGCATAATGTCCTCCAAATATGTTTTGTAATATGTCGTGAAGGAGATGAAAAGCTAAAAAGAACTCAGTAGAGTAACTCCAAGGATGCTTTTTTAAAAAAACAAAACTATTTAGCATTTTTTTCAGTAGCAGTGAACTAGGAAATAATTGGTCCTTGCCAGACAACTTTATTTGTTAAAAAGCAATCTCTGAATATGTTTTCTCTGTACTGGCATATAAAGTGAGCTAAATTCTTAGATCTCTATGAGGTTAAGATGACACCAGCTCTTGTTTGCTATGGAAATTCAACGGACAGATCTAAGCACCACCAAGTTAGATAAGCACGACCCTGACTTTAGCTCATCCCTGTCTCCTTACCAAAAATATGGTCATGGTTGTTTGACCTGCTTATTATTTTCCCTGAGCTGTTATTCACAAAACCACCACCAAACACCATATTCAGGGCATCATTTGGTATCATACCAAAATGCTTTGGAATGTGTAATATGAAGCAAAACACTTTAGAAAACACTTTAGAAATAGCTGAAATTCAGGGTAGGTGCCCATATGCTTCTTCACCTCAGTTCCTGGAGAAAAAATGGGTTGAGCAGTGTGCTGGTATTTTCTTCTTCTTTTCCTTGGTGGGAAAGGAAGGAGCCATGGTGTGCTGAGCTGGGAAAACAGCAATGCCATGATGTGCCCCTGCCTTCCGGTCTGTCTGCAGGCATGTTCAAGTGCACTTAGAAGATACTTTTCATTGCTTTCTAAAGCATTTTCTTTCACTGCTGTGTAGGAAAGCCACACATGAGAGATCTTTTTTTTATTAAATCTAAACATAAAAAGAAAATTTCACAAATCTGTTTGGCTGGTTCCCAGTCATGTGTCATCTGAATTACATTACCACAGTATTCCAGACATTAAATTAAAGACAGTAGGAACAAGTATAGTTGACATCTGTGCAAAATTTAAAACTAAGGAACTTCCAGTGGTTTCTTTAATCCCAGCCAAATTAAGGCTTTTACCACACTCTTCCTTCTATGATGCCAATTTTTTTTTCTTCTGTCTCTCTCAAATAGACTCACAAGATCACAACCATGCAGCTGCACGGCATCCTATGCTGTTCCTGTGTGGGCTGGCCATGCCAACAGTCGCACCAGGGAGAGGACGCTGGCATAACCCTGCGGGGTTGCTGCTCTGGCTTCCTTGTTTTTTGGTACCACCAGGAACATGCAGTGCCTGGAAGAGGTAATTTCTGCTTTGCCAGGAATAGTTTTCATACCTCATTTTGTCTAATATTGGAAAGAAATTAGTAAGAGTTAAACTCCTTGCTGGGAGGAGTGTCGAGCACTGGAGCATGGCATCCAGGGGGACTGTGAAGTTCTTGGGGATTTTCAAGTCTTGCCTTGGCACAGGTGTGCCTGACATGAGCTAGCGCCACAGGGGCTTGAATAGATCACCTTCAAGATTCCCTTCTAGTAAATGTTTTTAATAATCACTGCTCCATCCTTGGGGAAATGGGCAAAGACCATTGATTGCGGCAGAGCATTGATTGCTTAATTGTAGCTCTGACTTCTGACAATCCCTCCACAGTGAGGTGGAGAGGGTTTATGTTTCTGCCTTTTCTTAGGCTCAAAGATGGTAATGGCTTATAGTAAACATGCCTAGGAGCAAAGATGTGGTTAAAGTGAGTGAGCAACCTTCTATTCAGGGCAACTAAACTGCCCGATGAGTGGTGATAGGGGAGAAAGTCACAAGTCAAGGCAAAGCCTGCTGTGGTCTGATCAGCTAGGAGCTAAATCACATGCACACACACAGAGGAGATAGAGATAGAGAGAGAGAAAGAGAGAGAGAAAGAGAAAAAATAACATTTTTTTGGCTTAGGCTGGCAACTCCTGCCCTAAATCAATGGTGCAGGCAGAGGCTGCCTGCTCTGGTGCTGCAGGTTCCCCTCTACTGCTGCCCATCAGTGCCACCACTGTGGCACTGAAGAGGTGTCCCTGGGACTCCTCTCTGCAGTGTGTCCATGACGCAGGCTGACACGTGGGAGCCAACCAGGATGTATGGTGATTCCCTGCATCCCCTTGTTTTCCTCTGTGTTTGTTCAGCTGTGAGAATATTTGGAAACTCATTGGTGGCTAAGGGGCTGCTTTAATTTTGCAGAAGGAAGAGTGTGGTAAAGACACTGTGTTTTCCACATTATCCGATTGATACCAGTCTTCTTTCCTCTTAATTGAAACAATCCACTAGGGCTTTGAGATTGCTCTAACCACACAGGCCAGAAAAAAAAAAAGCAATAATTTTCCATTTTGGCTTTGTATGTCTAAACATGAACAGTATTTTCTACGGAGATGATCAGGCAAAAGTAAATAAAATGTTGTATACTGCCTCAGAGGAAACAGTTCCTCTACCTTTGATATTTCCATCAAGAATTATTTTGGTGTGGAAAAGCTGTAGTTTGGTATGGTCTTTTCCCAAGAGGGAGAGGAATAAAATAACTTGAGCAAACATTGATGTTTTCTGCCACAAGGAAATGAATACTTTGCATAGAAACACAGGATCTTCTCATGCTTCTGGGCAGTTTTGTTTTATTTGTGATTGTTATCCCTCAGAGGTGAAAATTGCATTTGGAACTCTGCTACTCAGGTTGCAAGGTTGAGTGGTTGGATATGGTTCCTGGGAGGTGACAGTCAGTCACTGAGACAAAGCCGACCATGAGGAGGACGCTGGCACGTGATGGTTCAAGTGCCAGCATTGATTCTTCCCCACCTTCCCAGGTCACACATTTGTAAGTGAAACTGGGATGAAATACTGGTGCCTTGGCAACTGTCACTTGTTGTGCACATTGTTTGTCGGGCAGAATGTGTCTACTGATCCTCCTGCTCTTAGCTTGGGAAGGAAACCACAAGACCTCGCCTCTCCTGGACTGCCAGCAAAAGGTGGAAATTAAAGATAAAATAAAGGCTCCACCACATCTATTATTTGCTTGTTAGATGCAGGCAACCTGCCCTTGGTGTCACAAGGCAGAAATGTGAATTATGACCATCCCCTGAAACATCTTCACGTTGTGATCCAGACCTTAACTTCTATATCCACACAGGCCAAGTGAGTTTTTACAAAGTCTGTGTGAAATGTCCTACGAGTAAATCTGTGCATATTGTTCTCTCAGAGGGATCACAGTGGGTTGAACGATATATGATGGCTTATTTGTATTTATTGCTCTTTTTCATTTACTTGATATTCAGATATGATTTTTAAACAGCTACAAGAAACGAGATTCAAATAAATAGTCCAACTGTTCTTTAACATCAACCAGATATGTGATATCTTCTTGGCAATCTGGGATCCAGAAATCAATGAATAAATTGCCGTCATCCAGTGAATAAAACAGTCATCTGAATAAGTACAGCACAGATGTGCCCTTTCACTTCAGTAACATGTACTGCAGGCAGAATACCTTAAAAATGATGCAATTTTTACATTTCATAATACAGGCTTTTTTGTGAAACAACATGTGTTTCCAGTTGTAATTGTTTGAAGGTACTGCTACAAATGATGGCTATTATTGTCTGTTGATGTTGGCTAGTCATCCCAGAAACCTTTTTTTCTCCCTGCTAGGAGAAGAGATCACTTTAACACAAATTAGCTCAATAAAAATATTTATTAAAACAACAGTCAACAATCTGCTCCTCCTAGCATGCATCCTGTATGGTATTAGAGTGAAAGCACATATTATCATGTTGCTAAAAAGAAACCAACTGAAATAAAAGATTTAAAAAAGAATAACAGTAAACAATCTGCTCAATCAGACAGTCTAACTACTTAGGTGTGTAATTATAGAAGTGACACAATGTTTATGCAAGTGTCTTCAGAATAACAATAAAGTGCAATGTGTTTTCTACCAAGGAAGGTTTACTTGCATATATATGTGATTAGCCCGGCAGGGCTACTCACATGACAACAGAAGGGTAAGCAAGGAGAGGCATTCCCTCATGCACAGTCAAAAGGGCATAAAGGCAAGGCTATGGAATATGAGGTTTTATCCAGGCCTGAAAGGTTAGGGCTCAGTCTCATTATTCTTTAGCTGTATTTCAGGCATTTGTGCAGAAGGGGTGGGCAGAGTAAACAGAGCTTAAAGCTGTGACACTCAAGACTCTCCACTGTGTCAAATGAATGAGAAGTTGAAAAGGTGGGAGGATGCCTGTTTGCATTTAGTGATCATTGTAGTCTTGATTTGGCACTGTCGCTCTTCCACTTTTTTCATCTCATTTGCTCTTGGTCCAAGAAAGAATCCTAACCTCTGCGTCTTACTTCTAGATATATCTCCTAATCACTCAAGTTACAGAGCAAATTCATCCTATTTGCATCAAATTCTTACTCTTTACAGCCCTCTTTCATCTCTAATCTTCCCACTGTGACAGGAAAATGTGCCCTGCAGCACTGCCTTATGATGTCAGAATGAGAGGCTTCTGGCTGGATGAGCAGAAGAGTATTTAAAAGGCAAATTTAAATGTACAGGTTCTGACCAGATAGTCGTCACCGACCTCAAAATTGAAGGGAAAGGCCTCTCTGTATCTTGGCCTGAAGCTTGCCTTCTACAGCCTCTAAAATACTACAGAGTAGAAAATATTGCTGATTTGAGAGGTGGCCTTCTGCATCCCTTCTGTGCAAGGGTTTGTGGTGGCAGGGTTGCTGTTCCTGGATGTTGGGTCCTCACTTTTTGTGATCAGTCTGGTTTTTGTGCTATTTCAGCAGATCTGGAGCTCACAAACTGCTTTAATCTGATAGTCAGTTTGTCATGGTATTTTGGGTCACATTAGTAGCTGGATCTCAGTCCAGTTATTTACCTACAGTGCTATGGCCATGACTCTATTCCCTGGCAGACATTAGCTCACACCCTTATCTGGGGGTTGCCGAGGGTGACCTCCTGGCAGTGCTGGTAAAAATGAATCAGGTTGCCTCAAGAGCACAAAAAGGTTTTGGCCACTTTTTCCACAGGAGGAAGTGGAAGATGGGATCTAGAGTCAGCAATCTGCGGTGAAATCCCTGAAGACTTGGGTTCAAATGTTTCTTTTGTAATGGCATGATAAGACAAAAAAGCAGCAACTCCTGCTGAGTCCCTTCCAGGTACTTCTCAGGCCTGTCCAACACTGTTCTGCATATCACAACTCTTTTGACTTTTTCCAGACAGGATTTGGGTTTTCCTTTTTCAATAAATTGTTTATATTATTATATGGTAGCAGATATGCACGAAAAATTTTGGCTCTGGCTTAAAGAATTTCCTGGCTGTGGTAGAGGCTTTAACTCCTAAGGAGCCTGAAATTACTCCCACTTTTTGCAGCATTCCTCAGGTTTTTCTAAACTTTCCAAAGGGGATCATGGAAAAATAAGTGCTGTGTTTGCTTTAAGTTATGCAAGGAATTTAACACACTTACAAGTAATCCAGACGTGAACACAGATGCCAAAAATTACTAGAAATATTTTGGAAATCCATGTGGATTTGGGTCACTAGGCCCCTTGATGTGAACAGCCAAATGCTCTGTGCCCTCTGCTCACTGAAACTAGGAGGGAAGGGGGACCAGAAATAGCTACAGACCAAAGAAGAGCTAAAATGCAACACCTGTAAGTGCAAATCCATGTTCTAAAGGGCAGTCTCAGAGCTAAGGCTGAGCACTGCTCCAATAGCTAGTAATGAATCAAGGCACTCCTGCACAAGGACAGGGCTGGATGTGCACCAAAAATTAACAGGATCCAGCAGATCAGCTGCTCATTTGGCACTCAAAGACACTCCCACTACCAGCAAAGGCATCCCAAAACACCACAGAGTGTATACCATACTTTTGGATCCCTGGCATCAGGGATCCTGGGCATGTCACATATTGATTGTACAGTCAATTGTACACTTGCAGTAGAGCTGTGGTTTTGTTTTCCAAAGCAGGTTTGACACAGGGTGCCAATCCCCAAGCTTCGAACAAGGTCTGAAGTTTTTTAAACCCAGCTATGTTTGCATTCAGGACCTGGAGAACAGCATTACAACAGTCTGCATTAGAGTGTTAATCGCACTGGGGTGACCCTTGCAGCTGGTACTTGCAGCCACTGCCAGTGCTGAGGTCATCTGTGAGCCTCTGAGTCCCCGACCTGCATCAAACCAAGCTGTGAGTCCTCCTGTAGTGGGAAAAGTTAAATCATTTTTGGGGCACTTAAGGAGACTGCATAAAAATATTGGAGGTCTGTCAGCACTTACATGACTTAGCCTAAATCCTCTCAGCAGAGTGAATGTTCACAGTCTGAGGGGAAATCTTGCCTGTAGCTGTGCTCAAAACAACTAACTTAGTCTGAAAGGACCAAATTAACCTTGGATAAGAGTTTTTTGTGCATGGATGGTTAGTGGATTAAAGGAGATGTCTAAGCGAAAGCCCAAGCTAAGCAAGGGGGAAGGAGCAGCCCTGGCCATGCACTTGCTCAGCCTGGCCCTGCTTCTCCCACAGGGAATTTCTTGTCTGCAAGAAGGACCTCAAGGTGCTGGAGCATGTCCAGAAAAGGGCAACGAAGGCTGTTGAAGGGTCTGAAGCCCAAGTCTGATGAGGGGTGGCTGAGGGAGTTGGGGGTGTTCAGTTTGGGGAAAAGGAGGCTCAGGGAAGGAGGCTCCTTATCACTCTCTACAACTGCCTGAAAGGTGAGTGTAGCCATGTCGGTGTCCCAGGTACCAAATAATTGGATGAGAGGAAATGACCTCAAGCTGCAGTGGAGGAGGGATAGATTGGGTGTCAGGAAAGATGTCTTCATTGAAAGGGTTTTCAAGCACTGGAACAGAGTGCACAGGAATGTGCTAGAGTCACAAGGCCGGGAAGTGTTTAAAAGACATGTAGATATGACACCTGGGAACACGGTTCTGTTGTGGACTTGGCAGTGCTGAGTTCACAGTTTGACTTGACAACCTGAGGAGTCATCTACAACCCAGATGATTCTATGATTCTCCCACCCTACACCTCCAACCTAAGTGCTGTGGGGCTGCAACCAGCCTGTGCTTCTCAGCCCCAACCTCTTGCTCTCCTTCCAGGCCTACTGGCAAACCTCAACAGGAAAACTGGGCCCACAGTTTAAAATTTATTACTGAGAGCTGGTGACTCTTTCTAGGTTTTTTTTTCAGACCCACCCACTCACACTTGACAGGAAAAGAAGGGACCTCCTGCTGCTCCCTAGCACACGACCACTTTGGCTGCAGCCCACCAGGCAACCACCTGCGCTTGGAGAGCAGGGGTCAAATTAAGAGCCCATTTTGGACATCATCATCATCTTCTTGCAGTGAGCTGTGATCTGTTCCAGCTGTACCCCATTCACTACAGGAACAATAAAGATGACTTGTGGCAGCTGGTGGCATTTGCAGGTCATAGGGGGACTGCTGCATATTGGCTCCAAGCTGACACAGGATCAGTGATTGTCTGACAGATTGAGATAAGACTATTTCTTGTCAAGATGCTTCCAGGTTACTGAGAATTAAAAAATCAAAGGCTGGAAAAACTGCTCAGCGCTGCTGGTGTCTTGGAAAAAGCCATGAACAGAAAACAAGGACAACAGCCAGCATGAATATTCAGAGCAGGAATTACAGTCAGGACAACTAAATCAGTAGGTCTTTAAGACTCAGAATAAGCTTGGAGCTGCCTTAAGCCATTTCTTTAAGGACTCCTTTTGTGTACCTATAGAAAAGAGAGAGTAGCTGACTTGCTGTTGTACTGTGCACTCTCCTGTGGTGCAAGGATGGTCTTCTGGCAGTCAAAGTCATACAGGAACAGCCTCAGATACCTTTCAAGTTGAAATTTGGGTCCAGCCTGCTGTGTAATGAGCAAAGATCAGGGAATCACAAAGATGCTTATGACCATTTTTTGATTCTCTGAATTTGACTAGAGAATAAATGGATTAGACCAGAATCTCCAGTCTGCCCTCATTATCACACTAAAAATATTTTGTGGTAACTTTGCAGATGGCGAGCTTGAGATAATATCCACTCCTTTATATTAAGTTGAACTTATAAGCAAATCTGTTATTTGCCCTCCTATGGAAGTAAAGCAATGCAAAGACATTTGCAGAAATTACATTTTGATATATATCAAGCAGCAAAATGAAATGAACGTAAAAATACATATATTTATGTTCTTTAACCAGCAGCTGAAGTTAATAATAACTGAAGTTTGGAGTTAATTATAACTGATGCTTAGGCTATTCATTTTTATGTTTAAAAGACCCCCTGAGGTTTCTGTGACCAGGATTTTATAGCCAGAGACAAGAAATTTCACCACTGCTGGAAACATACATATTTCTGTCAAGTCTGTTAGAGACAGAAAATAATCATTTTGCAGGAACATGCCCAGATAAACCTAAAAGGTAGGTTTAGTTTAGTCGTGGAAGATTTCTCTCCTAACTCCTACATGTTGCAGACAGTAAGAATCACTAGGAAAACTTAAAATATTCAGGGGGAGAGAGAAAATATAAAATAAATGGTTACAATACTTTCATTCTCAAACCTGTCTAGATGCACAACTACCACCAAGCAGAACCAGCAAATGGGAGACCTAATTCCTGAGAGATGCAACTTCATTAGCCTGTGTTTGAGCTGACTAGGAAAGTTTTCCCACACAGCAGAATTTAAGATTTGTCTTCTCCTTCCTATTCCTTTCACTGGAATAGAATCCATAATTTACAAAGACATTTTGTGGACCATGAAGGTCATTCCTGGCAAGTAGGTCTGTGAAGTTCTGTCTTTAGGGAGTCTGGGACAAAGTGGCTGTGCTGCCTTTTTCTGCTTCTCAGGTGAGAGGCTTCTGTATTTGCACTCCACTCTCCCTTTGACAAACAGTAAACACTGGGTAAGAGGGATTATACGGGTTAAAGTTCATTGGAAGATAACTCTTGCAAAACATTTTGATTCTGATGTTAAAGCATTTTCTTTTGCTACATAAAAGGAAAACAAGACCCCCACCCTGTAATAGCTCTGTTTTGTATGCAAGCAAACACAATTCCCCCCAACAATAGCTCTATTTTGGATGCAAGCACAGACACATTTCCCTTTGTGTTTGGTTGGTTGGGTATTTTTTTTTTTTTTTGTTTTTTGTTTGGTTGGTTTTTTTTGTTTTGTTTTGTTTTTGTGGAGTACTTTCAATAGAAAAATGGTGTTTGATGCTAAGTATTAATGCAGATCCCTCACAAATATTTGTCACTGGAAAGCATGCACGGAAAGGAGGGACATAGGTGGGTGGTCAAGCTACCCAAAGGCAAGGACAGAAGAGGCAACAGTGAGAAAACTTTTATTTGAACTACACTGACCATTATTTTCTGGGGATGTAGTCAGAAGACCTTGTGTCCGGGTAGCTATAGTCTGACAAGGTTTGATGACAGAGAAGAAAACAAAACATCATTCATAAAACATGTCCACAGTACCTGCACTACAACCAAGTGGGTC
The DNA here is from genome assembly GCA_013400175.1 of Phainopepla nitens. Classification (NCBI taxonomy): domain Eukaryota; kingdom Metazoa; phylum Chordata; class Aves; order Passeriformes; family Bombycillidae; genus Phainopepla; species Phainopepla nitens. The sequence goes on along the minus strand of VXBQ01011625.1, from coordinate 229,436 downwards.
AGCTGGCAGCGTAGGAAGAGCCAGCTGACAAGACCTGCAAAGTCAGAGCAGCTGCTCTCTAAGCCCTGTTGCTATTTATTATTTATTCAATTTGTTCTTTTTAAGATGGGATGCAGAACAACACAAATTTGCTTTGCCTTTTAGAGTCTGCTTGAGCCGACCAAGTGGATGTATGTCAGTGGGCTTACCTCATAGGAAAGCACTCACCATCATCAACTAGGGGGGTGTCAGAGTGCATTTTGCAGCATTTTTTAAACTGAGAGCCGTCTGAAGCATGGGCTCACATGAGAGGACACGTAGCCCTGGGTCCTACAAAGCAGGAAGCCTGTTGGAACAATGCTGATCTTGCTAGCCTACAGCCATCCCTGAGGGTTCATACCCTGAAGCCAACCTTGCTAGCTGGAGTGCTGCCAGGAGGCAAACTTAAACACCCACCAGCATAACCTACATCTGCAGCAAGATTTTCTTTGCTTATCAATTGGCTGTGGTGAGATTTCTCACTGCATAAAGACAGATTCTTTTCATGCTGGAGAGAAATAATTGGAAAAGAAAAGAAAGATGACACTGCTCTTTGTAGGAAATCATTATTTTATTTATTTTTTTTCTCTGTTTGTCCTGCAAGTGGCATGATGTGAGCCTTCTCTGAAGAAACAGGGACGTAACTGCAGTCAGCTTAGGAATAAATATGCTCCAGAGATACAAAAGCCTGGGCTCTGCACTAACCACAGCAACATGACTCCTGTTTTGGAGCTGTTTCCCATCTGTCCAAAGAGAGGCACAGGCAGCTGGAGTTCACATCTGAGTGGAAAATAGCATGAACACATACCCATATGTATGCTGGAGAACCTTTGAAGCACAGACAAAGCCTCTGAGAAATAAAAGGGAACACATCTCGTGCTAGCATCAGCTAGAGGAGTTTGATGCAATCTTTACCTAGCAATGAGGCTGAGGATCTAGGTCTGTCACTTCACTCAGGAATGGGAGATTGATTCTGAAAGATGGATATAAGGGGTTCATGCACAGTAATTTTTTCTTTTTTCTTTTTTAATGTGCTGGTCAAACTGTTTGTGTAAAGGAGGAAATAAGTGCTCTTTCCCTGAATTGGCCCTCATTGTGCATGGCTATTTCTCAAGAGAATCTTGAACTGGATTCACAGGTCTTAGATGGAGTAAATTTTAATCTGTTCAACATTTTTCCCAAATTATCTTAGATATCAGTGCCAGACTAGCCCCTGCATGGTTGAGGGAGAGCTGACACTTGGAGCCTGAGAAAGTTTCTTGAGGGTCTATATCTTAACCAGTCATGCAAGTTACATCTTCACAACTGCAACTTGTGAAAAAACCCAGCACTGCTGGGGATTGATGACATAGTGACGGTTTCACTACAAGCTGAGTGACCCAACAGTCACACTTCAGCCTCAGACAGAAGTTGTTTGAAGTTTGTTGCCTGAGATTTAATTTCTTCTTGTTGTGCTTAAGTTTCCATGTCTCTGTTTTTGTAGGTGAAAACTGAAGCAGAAGGCAGACTTTGATGGAGATCCTGCAAGTATTTCAGCTGTGGATTACGGCCATGTTGTCACTGAGCTTCATTTTTTTGTGCAGCTTCAACTCTGTTGTTGTCCCTGATGAAATAAGTGGTGTCACAGAGCAATGTCTTTTCAATTTTGTCTGCTCCTAAATGAAGTCTGGTTTTATTTCTCAGCATAATGCAGACCCTACATCTAGTTTACTTATGATTTATATTCTGTTGAAAGCTATGAGCCTTCATGAAGCCTACTGGATAATAATTAATTAAGCTCATTTTAAGTCATTAATCTATTGTTCTGCATGATCTTTCTAGAAGACATTTAAGATGTCTGATGCAATGTTTATTCTCAGCCCTTTTGATGCAAGTCTCTATAAATGCCTGTCTTTATTTTCCATTTGCATCGCTTGCAAATAGTTATCTATACAAGCCTAATGGTTTATAGTAACCCTTCAAAAAATAGGTACTTGAGGTGAACCCATTTAAGATGATTTTTTATAAAAAGTCTAGTATTTCACCCAAGCACCTTATGAACAGAAAGCCAAATGCTCTAAATGCATCAGTATTATGATAGCCTAAACCCATTTGCTGTGGTATTGAGGACTGACACACAAATGACCCGGGGCCTCAGTACATGGAAATTACTTGTAATTACTCTATATTTTCCAACCCTCAACATATTCATCTCATAACTCTTTGGTAGACACTCCTTTGAGCTGGCTCTAACATTATCAGGGGAAATTCTGAGATCTCTGCTGGAGCTCTCCAGTTTGCAGCTGCGTAGCTGACCCATTTTTGTTTAGGGCAATGTGTCTTTGGTTATAAAACCATCATTCTTTATAAGCCTCTTGCAGGGGGATAAATGGATGTATTTTTTACTCTATGCGACATTTTTAAACGGATAGACAGATACTCTTTGCCCAGTGGTTTTTTTTAATCTCCATTTCATGAAAAATGAAGGTATTTGGCCTGGAATTTCAATTTTATTTATATTCAGAATTTCTGTCAACATGTTCAAGTCTAGCTGATATTAATACGTGAACAACAGCTTTAATCCTTACCAAAGGTTTCCATGTGATTTAATAGTGAGAGAGGATATTGGCTTTCCTCATTATTTCATAATTTCTTTTAAACTGCATACCAAATTCACTAACTTTCATCCAAAATAAATTACATTGAAAACCTGTAGGAAAGAAGACCTTGAAACCATATCCTACTACAATTTCTGTGGCTTCATCCAGTCTTGGTGCTGTCTCTCAGTACTATACCTTAAAAGTAACAACGTTGTGAAGTAAAATAGCACTGAACTACTAAGTCTCTCTACTAGGCAGGGGTCCTCTGAATTCATGCTGCATATTCTACTCAAATTCTTTTTTTGTGTGTTTATTAACACTAGTTGGTCAACTTTGAAAATAGGAATATTTCTCTATTTCAAGTCATCAGGAAATACTGCTTTTTCTCTTTGGAGGCCAAGTTCTTTAAGAATGGAGAGAATGCAAATCAAGGGAAAAGGATTTGATTCTTACTTGCCAAGGGGAGGTTCTTATATTTTCTCACTGAAGTGCATTAGGATTTTTGCTATTGACTTGCCTGAGAAAAGGGCCAGACCTTAATCTGAGGGAGGGGAGAACATTCAGCTCTTTTGTATTGTTAGCTAAAATAAAAATGCTTTAGCTAACTAAGCTTGTTATTTGAAGAAGCAGCTTAGAAAGAAATATTCTCAGTTTTGCAAGGGCGTAAACCCCTCAAAAACAGGGGGTCTTGCCCACTACAGCGGCAAATCTACACAGGTTGAGGAGAGGCTTCAGTACCCCTTATACCCCATGGAAGTCAAATCTAAACTCCTGGAGGCAACTTGACAATTTACATCTTGCTAAGCGAAGAATATTCAAACGTTACAGGTTACTGAGATTGTGCCTGTTGCTACCACCAGCCTGGGGAGTCTCCTGGCAAAGAACAACCAAATATAACCCTACCTTTCCTCTTTTGCCACCAATCAATGTTAACAACCTGCTCTTGGACAACGTGTTTTCCAGTAGTTTCTTTAATCAGTCAGTCTGAATAGTCACATATTTATGCTGAAGCATTTCTTTCGTTGCCTTCCAGACAGAACTGGGGGCTCTAATGCCAGCTCAGGATGAGGTGGACTACATGATAGAATGGTATTCCATATTTTTACAGCTGCTGAATATAAAATTGATAATGGCTACCTTCCAGCTGAGGCAAGGTAATTGCAATATTTATTTTCAATGTGCAGTTTGTCGCTTTCCCCTTCAAGTCAATCTAGCCCCTCCTAGTTCCTTTTCTTTTTGCCTTTTCAATGGGTAACACATGTAATGTGAAGGTTGTGTTTAACAATAGAATTTTGTTGTATAGGAGCACTGGGTTCAATATATAAAACAAAAACATAAAGTAACTCTAATGAATTAGGTTACGAACAATGGAAATTTAAACATTGCAAGAAGAGATTTAAAAAAAAAAAGTAGAAACCCTCTAAGGTAATTATGAAGCATAGATCAAATTTATATCATCCAACTCAGTGTCATATAAGGGCTCACAAAGGAGGTTTCTAGCAAGACGTGCATGCACAGAATTCCCTATTCTGACTAGTCCCAAAAAAACTGCTCAGGAGTACCTGTAGTTGTCTTTTTGAAGTAAAGAGTACTACCTAGTAATGTTTTGGTGCGCGAAATCCACAAGCTGGCATTAGAGCAGTCACGGTCTTCACTGATAACTAGACATCCAGTGGACATCTCCTGAGATTCTCAAACTTACATTTCAGAGCATCTGCCGGTCAGGAGTAACTGAAATGCTCACCTACATATAAGCATAGCCCAAATGTACGTTTATATCAGCCTGCTGGTTTTAAAAGACTGTCCCCTCAAATTGCTCAGCAGTTTTTAAAAACTTTAAGTTCTAGTTGTTGGTAAACACATCAGGTGGGTCATGTAATGTAACCTGCAACTCAGCTGGTGGCAGGGGATATAAAGCTGCATGAAAACTCTCTTTATCACTGCACGAAGGCTTGTGGAGTCATTGCTTTCATCTCATGGTAGTTACTGCATTGACTTTTAAAGGAGTGGATAGTTTTCTCTGGCTTTGGTCACTAGTTTCTGAGAAAAACTATTAAAATTCAATGTAGTTTTGCCAGGTGGACCAGCTAAGGATGCTTCCTTCTATTTGCTCTTACAGTTCCTGAAGGATGTGTGATTCAAATTCCATTGGGATTTCTCTTTTATCTTTGCAGTCAAAAATATCCCTCTATTTTCTTCCACTTTTCCCAGAGCAACATAAAAGCTGTGTGCTAATGTGTGCTGCAAAAATGTGTTTCAAAAAAGCAGATTGCAGCTATCCATTTGAATAACTTGGATTTATTTCCGCTACATCTCCAACATCTTTAATTGTATTTTCCAGTAAAGTTCTTAGGATCTTGTTTGCAAAGAATTAAGCTGGCGTGGCAAACTGCCTTGTAAAATCTGAAGTTTCTTGAATATTCTTGCAAAGACAAGCCCAAGAGCTACCAAGGTTTGAAGTGACAGCTGTGGGGCAGGAGCTGTGTTATGTTAAATCACACAGCAAGAGCAGAGAATTGTCACAGTGATCTATTAAACATGTAAGGAATCATATCTGTAAAGTTCTCGTGCTATAAACCAGAGGCAGTTGGAACAGAGACACTGGATGGAATAGAGATGTGTGAAACACCTTGTCTCCAAGTGGTTGCTGAGCACACATAGTACCAGAAACCAAAAACAGCCTAAGTAGAATGGGGATCTTCAGGATGTCTCTCAGAGCCAGAACTCTCCAGAAACATGGAAGACAACAGAAGGAAATTTGGGTGGCACTTTCCCCTGCGTTTTTGAGGAGGCAGTGCCAGTAGGAATGAAGAAATTCTGAAGGTAGCCTTGCTCCTGACAGCAGCTGGTTCTCCAAAGCTTGTTGTGCTCAATAATTTCCTGTTAAGCAGAACAGAGCCTGACTGTGGTGTTGTAGCGCAGAAATGTGAGGAACCCTGAATTCCATATAAAAATGAAAACATATGTGTAAGATTGGCTCAGAGTAAGCAGAGTCTTGCCATTTGGAGGACTGTTTTACAGCAGAATGGGCCCTAATGTGAGCTGGGAAGAAAATTAAGAGAAACTACTGGAAAAATCAGAAAGAAGCTGAACAAAACTCTTATAAAGTGCTGGTTAATGCATGTTAGTGTAGAAGGAGGTCACTTGGCACAGTCCCCAGGGTGAACTCCACAATTCTTTGATACAGGATTGGTATGGTATCTGAAGAGGTCACGAGAACCCCAGCCCCTCCAGGTAAAAAGGTGTGCAGAGCTCTGTCTTGGATCAAAATGAGAACATGGCAGCTTGCATACATCGGACAACCAATATTTAAAAAATGGTGTCCAAAAAAAAACAAAAATCAGAAAAGACAGTGGGTTGCACCATGTCCTTAACTGATTGTGGGCGTTCTCAGAGTGTGGCCAGCACAGGTAAAGGATGGCAATTATGCCTGTAGCTCAGCTGAACTCCACATAGCAGCTATGAATATGAAGACTGCCAACCTGAAAGTAAATATGACAGCTATTATTTCAATTTCAATGCTGACACACAAACAATTGTTCCCAGAAACTGTAATAAAAGAGCTTCAAGAAAAGCCTCAAAGTAGAAGATAAATTGGTGAAGAGAGCTATTTACACATCAGCCAGAGAATCATTTTTCTGTAGCAGTGCTGTCTGCACTATCCTGCTGCACTTGGAGACCACCACAGCAGAAGGATACTGGTGGTACAATGCAGCACTGTCACAAGAAATGACTTGCTGCTTCTTGACGTTAGTTTTCATATACCAGAGGAGACAAAGAAGTTCAGGTGTCAGCAGCATCAAAGACTAACTGGACATTGTTGTTAAGGTAGGGTAGCAGACAGGCTTGGACTCTCCTGGAATCTCATGTGACATGAACCCTTCTCACTCGTCATTCACAAGGAGCTCTAGGGAATACCTTGGTGGCATCCGGCTGTTCAGAGATCTGTGCTCTACACTGCCTGGGCAGTGTCTAGTGCACAGGGGAGAGTGGAAGTGAAGCAGTCTTTACCAAGGTCCTTGCTGCAGAATGGTGACTGAACAGCTTGAGCTCATATGATTAACAGTTTCTATTCTTTTACAGTTCTCCAATCAGTATTCTGCTCTCAGCCAGAGCTGAGGTTTTAGAAACCAGATCTCTCATGCAGCTGAAGCAGAGCAGTGACTAAAATTCCTCTTGCTGAGCTGGACAGTAAAGCTAACTGGAAGAATACTGCTTTTTGTATTAGTTTTTTATCCAAAATGAAATGCTTCAGTGAAAATACATTGGAAATTTCATATCTTTATCAACACATGAAAAGTAGAATACCAACTTTGTTTTTTCAGCTATAAGTTTTGGTTTTCCATTGATTTGAGAAAGATAGAAGTTCTTTTTGGGTATGAAAGAAATTACAAGAGAAATCGTTAGCAGAGTTTTCACCCAGCTCAAAGGCCATTCTTCAAGAAGCTCTACCTTTTCCCAGCTTTCATCTGATGGCAATGGTAAATCAGGCAGCTTGTAAAATTTGTTATCTGTTGTCATTTGTGGTAGGAATTGTTCAGAGGCATTGTGTCTGTCGAACACATAATTTCTTCTATTAATTAAGATTGACGTACATTTTGCACGCAGGTTTTGAATTGGTCTCCAGCAGGCTCTGAACTTTTTTAAGTTGTTTACAATGACTGAAGTTCTTTGGCTTGTTCCTCCAACATTAATTCCTTACTGGCTGTAGTGAGCTTGAATGAAGCAGGCAGCTGAGTGGATATTTAGAAAAAGTTATGTCAAATGTAACAGAACTGATAAATTCCATTTCCTTTTATAAAAAGATTGTCTGGAAGGTGCCGTTCAGCAAAGCACAGCTGAATGTGCAGAGCTTTATGACATGCTCTGGATGTCATAAAGGGCTTTAAGAAATGGCTGGAAGGAACACGTGTTTGCACAGTGTAGCTTTCAGTTGCATCCAGAGCAGCCTCTCTATTCATAGCCATAAAATAATTAAATAATAAATTAAAAATACCATCAATAACTTCTGGACCTTAATTTAAAATAACTAGCACGTGCATAAGGCATGCTGAGGTCACTGGACTATATGTTACCTGGAAGTTTATAAAACATGTATTCTGTCAGCCACTGGCTCCTGCTTGGTTTGCAGATCCAGCGTGAAGATGTTTTGATGAGTAAAACAAAAATGACCTGTGCTGCACCTGTCTGACACAGCCTCTCTCAGGTAACAATGAACTGATTGCAACTACACCAAGAAGGAACTGAAGTCCCATATTTATAATAGGGAGGAGATAGCTGTCAAATTCCTCACACTTGAAAAACCAGGGGTTTTTAAATTCTTTTCTTCCCTTGTTTGATAATAGCCTCATTTCTTTAGTTTTCCCTGTGAAGTACCACCTAATTTTTCTACTGAGACAAAAAGGCTGGAAGAAATGTGAATAAAATCAGTTCTTGTATATTGCTACCAATTTTGTCTGCATAAAACATAGGTCATATGTGACTCTAAAAGGCAAAGATTTGGGCATAATAATTAAGTAACATGACTGAATGCTAGGATGAGGTATTTAATCACATAGGAATAGTTGCATACCTCATTGACTATGAAAATGCTCCCTGTGTGCTTTTTGGGGTGTGCCACACATTGCCAAGCATATATTATCCTGAAAATATTGATGGTGAGTAATTTAAGATCAGTAGCTGCCTTCTTTTCAGAACACCTCAGACACGATGGTTACCTTTCCGCCTTATTGGACTTGCAATTTTGGGGCCATTTACTCAATCTTTGCTTGCTAGATTGGGAACTTCTTGAACAAATACAGTTCACTTTGTTCATCTTTATATACCCTCACAGAAGCCATTAATTGCCCAATGAGCCCAATGGACAATTAATGGTTTCTGTGGGTATTACATTAAACTGGTTACATAAGAAACTTCTAAATGGAGCATAGCATGAAGTTTAAAAAATACACAGAGCGGAGGGGTGCTCTGATTTATACATCCAGCTTTTTTTTTCAGTGATTGGAGCCAGGACCCTGAAACCCAGGCACAGCAGAAGGCTACAGAGTGTGACCCCCCAACACTAATAGCCTGAGGACCTGTCTACAGTGTGCCAACAGGATACATGACAGAGTGAAACCTCGGGGCTTGGATCAGAGGGAGGTACGCTGGCAAGAGCAGGATGCTCAGAGGAACTGCCCGAGGTACCTTGGGCACATTTAAATGAAAACTCCTCTTGCACAGCATTCACAGCATTCACAGCATTCACAACATTGGGGAACAGCTGAGTAAGAGTGTTTAGGACCCTGCTTTTCAGACCTTCTTGCAATGAGTGGAGTCAGATCTTAGTCTTGGTTACTCACTTTTGTAATCTGTTGGAGTGGAATAATAAGCCCTTTATATACAGAATAAAATATGAATACATATATATATGAAATGACCGATGGAGTTTTGTGTATAATCTTTCAACTTGTTTTAATTAATTCAGAAGGAAAAAAATGTACAAAACACGTTATTTCTGATGTTAAATTAACGGCGGTTGTTTTATTACAAACCAAGTAGTTACAAATATGGTGCCCTTCTTTTTATCAGCCAATATTTCAATTGGCATTTGTCCAATTCTTTCTCATTTATCAAGAACCTCTTCATAGTCACAAAAAAGAGGTTTTACTATTTTTTTCCTCCATCAGGTTCCACTAACATATGTTTCTACATAAATTTGTGTGCATAAGTTATGTATGTAGAGGTACATCATGCTAACAAATGCTAGCAAAGAATACAGTAAAGAATAAAGCACAATATAAAAATTTAAAAACCAAAACCAAACAAACAAAAAAACACCCCCCAAAATGAACTCCATTCATTCAAAGATGAATACGTAATTTATTGCTTTTTAGTACTGAATGTCGCAAAATTCTAGAAGCACAGATCATCTCCATTGTTTATGGTTGACTAACCATAACATTTTTTAGCTTATTAATTTGAATAATGTAGATTGATGCTACAGAAATCTATGTATGGAAATACCTTTAGACAAAAGTAATCATTTAGTTCAAACAGCAGTGGATTTATAACATTACCCTGGTGCATATCTAGACCAAGTATCTTTTCAGTTGTATACGGAACATGCATTATCCTTCAGTAAATGTAGAAACTATGTGCAAATACATATATGAAAAAAGATAAGAAATGGAAAAATATGCAAGTTGAAAGCAAAATCCCTGCTTGGCCTTTAGTCTACTAAAATAATGTTGTTTTAATACGTGTTAAACAAAAAAAAAGCCAAGCCATGTTATCTTACATTTTCCTATTTCCCTAATGAGATTCAGCTCCTCATCTGCTTTTAATTCTGAGTTTGAAAACCTGAAAAACTTATCTTCAAAATCAGAATTATTTATCTCTATGAGATAAATGCTGTCTTTGTGTACTGATGGGAAAATGGGCCTCCAATACACAAGGTGTGATAAGTGAGACTACTGCTAAATTCTTTTTTTGGCTGCCATCCCACCAAGTGAGTCAAATTTAGTCAAGATTTTCCTTTACTACACACTTGGGGTCAGTATCCTGGAGATTTAGTGGTTACTAATGGTTACTCAGACAGAGGAGTGAAGGAAAAGGTAAGGCAGAAAAAAGCATACACATAAGATAAATTTTTCCAAGTCCTGCTGCAAGACTGCAAGAGTAAAAGCTAAAAAATCTTCTTCTCATTCCCTCCCTGCCCCCCAATATCTGTCTTTAGAGGGCTGAAAAATGTGCTTTTAATGGTCTCAAAAAAGAAAAGTGATGGTAGCCCCCTTTTCGAGTAATCTTAAAAAGTCCTGTGACAGCAATCCCAGAAAAAAAGCAAAGATCTAATTTAAATCCAGCATCTGTGATGTAACAGGTTGGGGACAATATACTCTAGGTGGTCCAGTCCCCCAACATCCAGCTGTATAATCCATGCTGTAAACAAAAGCAATGAAGGATGCAGCCAAAGAAAAGATGGATTCTAGGTACAGCTAAATTCAATAATTAGTCTAATCATATAATATTATTTTTTCTGTATTTCATGTAATTGTCTCTTCCAAATATCTGCTCATGTATCTGTCTGGGATTCAGATCATGTTGTCATTCCATGCCACAACCATTTGATCTAATAGCCCAAAAGTTTTATTAATGGTTAAAGGACTAAGTGAATTGGCCACTTAAACACATGCCTCCATTTCAGCAGCTTCTCCAGATGACCATTTTACCCGAATGACTGTGACAGGAATTAGAGCTACTGCAGCTCCCTCATTCATCATTGCTCATTGACCTTTAACTACAGCCAAACTGTATTGAACTGTGGTTAAGGTGTCCAGGGGGATTGTGAGTTGCGAGAGGAGGGGATGGAGTAGAGAGCAAGGAGGGAGAAGAGAAGGTTATTCTCTTTTGGGGTGACATCCACCCCCTTTGAAATCAATCACAAAAATACCACAACGCCAAAGGTGTGGGGACCAGAATGTCGCTGTGCAATTAAGTGCTGGGTCTTGCCATTTGAAAAGAATATGTATTTATTTAGAAGACTGAAATGAATGATCTCTGTTACTGAAAGAAAGTTATGTGGGAGTAAAATAGTCTTTGGGACTAGAATCCTGTTGCCAGCTTAGCTTTCTGCTACACAGTTTTGTGGCTAATCTGGGCACACAGAAAGGGTTTCCAGCTGCTTTGTGCTTTCCCTGTGGAGGGATTTTATTGAGTGCTTGTGTATATATGTGTGGCAGCACCTCTTTCAAGCACTGCATGCAACAGCCAGGGAGACTTATTGGTGGGTCTGGTTTGTTGATGGGTTTTTGTTTGGTTTATTTGAGGGTTTTGTTTGTGTATTTGGTTTTTTTTCTTTGTATCCCAGAGGAAACAGCTGGGGAAAAGATTTTGGTGTAGACCTGCAGGCTTCTTATGCCAGTTTTTTTTTGAGCCGTTTGTTATGTTTGAGTTAATTTTTCCCATGTTTAGAAAATCTGGACTACTAAATAATGTAGATGTGCATGAGAAACCTTAAAAATAAACAAATATTTCAGTAATACCACCCAAACTGTCTTCATATTGTTGGATAAAGTAAATCACTGTGGGTATTTTCAGCGTGATGAACCAACACTTGGGAACATATTCCTAAAAGGAATCTCTTCAGCATTGGCTAAGACCCACTTTGCTACTTGAAGTCAATGAGAATACGTTTGCAAGTAAGAATTGCTCACACACATATGGTGTTCAGTGAGGGAACTTGTACCAGCAGCCCACAGATGAGATAAAACCTCAGATAGTTGTACTAAAGGTTGTGTTTGTATCTGCTAGGAAAAAGATGGAAACTTATTTATGTCTAACAATGTTAGTCTGAAAGTCCACTATTGTAATAAGTAAAAGTTCCTGAAAGCAATTATTTAAAATCTCCATCTTTAGTATGGCTTTCATTTACTAAATAGCTTCTTCCCCAATTGCTCTGTTTGAGCTCAAGGCTTCAAAATTTTGAAAGAAGCAGTCATTTTTCACATGATTAACACACAAAAGGAGTAGACAGGCAAAATGGCATCCTCTGTTCCTTTAGTCTTTTTAAATAGTTAGTCCATTTGATTTTAATGTAAAATACATTCTTCAATTTCATTGTAAGAACATGATACATTTATAGAAAAAGCCCTCAAGTACAGCTTTTTCTCAAAATCAAGGCACCTATTTCTTCCCTTTTTCCCCCTTCCTTATAAGAGTATTTCTCTACCCTACAACAAAGGACAAGAATCAATCAACTGTTTCATGCTGAAAGCTACATTTCACTAGATTAACCCTTTTTTTTGCATCACTTACAAGGGCAAACTCTGAGTTGGTGTGAGATGACCTCCAGTAAGGTTAATAAGCTGGTTTCTAAGTAGAGAACTGCAGATCCAGCCTTGCTTTTTCATGGCCATATAACTGAAGTTGTTTATGATATAAATATAATTCACAGATTGCCTTTCAATTTGCTGATAATTCTGCTACTGTAGCTGTTGCTGTCTTAGTTACTGCTTTGTATATACTGATTTTCTAAATTGCTGTTTTACTTTTTTCTTTCTCTTTTTTTTTTCATTCCCCCCGATTTGATTTCACTTCTTGCTATTTGCCAAAGGCAGGCTTGAGTTAATCATGGATAAATTTTAAACTTACTTCTCAAGTAGTTCCTGTGAATTTTGTGGCCAAAAGTCCATATTTCTTAGCAGCAGAGTCTTTGCTTTATTTCTACATACAGGGTTTTTTTGCACACACATTGTTTCATTTGCAAACATTGGTATCATCTAACTAAAGACATTCCTAAGAGACTGAAGCTGGGTTTTTTAGTACATCATTATCATGGTTTCACTTACAGGGAGGAGTAGGATTCCATCACTCCAGATCCTGTGTCACTTTAAAATCCATGCCTACAGTTTCAGTGAAAAAACAGAAATACGCTACCTGCACTGATTCTTAGTGTTTATACTGAGCATAACTGTGATTTTCCATGTTGACATGAGATTCAGTGTGCAGTCTGTGGAAAAGGCTGAGAGACCAGGGCAGGAACACAAAATCCAAGCCAGCACGTGGTGCCAAGAAAGAATGCACTCCGAGGCTGCAGTGCAAGACATAGGTATGCAAGAGGATGTATTTCCTTAGCAAATGGACTAGGTAAACATCTGTTGCCTGTCAGCTGGATAGGAGGGAGTAAAGAGCAGTCTTTAAAGTTTATCCTTAGTGCAAACAGATTTAATGCATCTTGCTTTTATTTCTGTCATCTGCATCTATGTAGTCCGTGTCACTGCAATTTGGTTTCTGGTTTGGATTTTGTAAGTCTAAGTAATCTGCTTTGAGCTTTCACCTAACTTCAATGAAGAATTATTTCAAGGTCACCATCTAGCACTAAAGCATTCTGTGGCTGTCTCAAAGCCAGAGGTCTGAACCATCCCTACACACATCCAGCAGTTTCCTCCTTTTCTCCATAATACTCAATGGCAAGAGGAGACACACCTGTGTAGGATGCAGTCGTGTGTGTTGAGAGTTAACAATATGAATATAAGAAGAAAAAGTCTTTCTGCAACCAGAAAACCTCTGGCATGTGACAGTTAATGTGACAATTAATCTGCCTCGTTCTGCAGAGTCCTGGCAGAGTTGGGAGGCACCATTCAGGGCACATCAATAACACCTCAACACTTACTATTGATCAGAGAGCAACACACCAGCTGAAGGAAAGTTTGCACACCTGCTGTTATCAGCTCAGACTGGAAATGAGTAAATGTGGAGGAACAGTGAAATTATTTTTCCTTGTCTTGATTGCATTTTATAAACAAAAAGCCTTAGAAACAAAATTAGCCTGTAAAATCCTTTGTCATTATTTCCTTCCTGTTTCCCTTCCAGCCCGGCTAGTGCATTTGCAGGTAGGTGAGTTCTCTGGAATAATTCTCCCACATAGGAAAGTACGGGTGCAATGAAGTATTATTGCAGTCCAGTTATCTCTGAAATACTGATATGCCTGGCTAAGATGGAGCTGAAATTCAGTTATTCCCTTTGACATGGAGTCAGTTGGGAATTTACCAGATGAACTTCCTTGACAAATAGCTACCACCCACTCAATCCATCACTTCAGGGAAGCTGGACTGCCTCACACTTTTTCTTTCCTATGCTTTTATCTTTTGTTCTGCCTCTCAGAAAGATCAAGGGGAAAACCCAAACCAGTATTTAAAGGTATGTGATTTAGAGTACCAAACAAGTAACAGAGATGTTTTAAAATTGCATATTATGCAGTAATCATGTACTCCAGAATTTCTCCTTTTTAATATAGAAAAATCAGATAGAAGTCTTCATTAATATTTTAATTGGCACAAATGTTAAGTTCCCAACTATCCGCATGGTAATTTACACTTCTACTGTAGCTGGTGGGAGGTGGTTTATTTTTCTTTGTGCTAATACAAGGATCTCACTTTCTGCAACAGGAAAGCTGCAGACAACATTTGCACTGCATGGATGAAAGGCACAAAAGGAAAGAGAAAATATATATAGAATAATTTCTCTAAAATCTAGAAGAAAAATATATGTTAGTCTATTATCTCTCATGTCAGGCAGATTAAAGCAGATAATAAGCATTTTCACTGAACCACAGAATGACTGACTTGGAAGACATCTTTGGGGATCATCTGGTCTCAACCTCCTGCACAAATGGATGAACAACTCTCAACTTTGTCTTTGCTAAGCAGCCAGGAAATTTTTAAAGAATTAGTATATTAAAAGGAATTTTTCTGTTAAGAACCTAGCCTGAGAAGAGGGAGGGGATTCCCAGCAGATATGCAAACTCTTGGAAAATTAGGTGACATAGATTTCGCAACCTATGTATGTGGTATTTTCCAACAATCTCTGGGGATATCCATGAGGGCCACTATCCCAGTGTCTTCTCCCGCAGGGCACTGGAACTGCTGTGGATGAAGCATGGCTGGAAGGAGGCTGATGAAGGAAAGCCTGGTCCAGCACAAGACTTCTCCCTCTGGCCCTTGGCACGTGGGGAGAGCAGGATGTCCTTGGTAAAGGTCAATGAGTGGCAGGGCCCTGAGTTTGGAGACAAGGAAAGCCCAGGCCTGCAGCTGGTGTGAGCCTGGAGAGGGGCTGCCAGAGGAGAAGGGAGGCTGCTGAAATTGCTCACCTTCCAAAGTCCCATGGAGCTGCTCTCATACACTTCTCAAACCAGGTGCCCTCTCCTGCATTTCCCAGACAAAGTGTCCTTGTCCCTTATGCCTGGCATTTCAGCACCAACAGTCTTTCCCTATGTTTTCCTCAAGAATCATGAGGATTGCTTTTAAAAGAGTGCAAGCCTTGTCACTGCGTGATTTTGCTGTTGCTGGCAGCATTGCTGTTGTTTTTCTTTTTTTTTTTTCTTAAGGGAATAAAGGATACAGGATCATGGGGTTTGCCTGGATGTCTGTCTCTTGTCTCTTTCTTTTTTTTTTTTTTTGAGCCCAGTGGCAGATTTCAACCAAATGTGACAGAGAGTTAAAGCTCTCTCAGATAATTAACAAATGCCATGAAAATAGACAAACGGGTAGAGGATACAGATGCTGTTAATGCCCTTAGTGTGGGAAAAGCTGCTGAGTGGTATCCCACATCATCAGGCACTAGAACAGCCACATGAGAAAAGGGCCCCTGTAAATGCCCCAAACAGAGTTTGCTTCAGCTGGGTTTGTGTTTCATGCATGCCAGATCCAACCACTTGTAAGACAAAGTTCCAAAGAAAGCAGGATTAATTCCTTCTGTGCAGAGCTAGCTATTGGTTTTCAGATTGGACCCCCCTCAAAATGTTCCTTGGACTCAACAGTTGACATTTTAAAGAATGCTATTATCTACCTGTAAGCAGGTATGATGAGGTGATTTAAACAGGAAAAATGCCACTGTCCTTATTCTCCACACAACCACTTTACCTGCAGCAAGATCTGTGCTTCAAACAATTTGAAAAATGGGCACAGCTACAACACTACCAACAAACTGTACCTGTAAGGAGAATTAGATGCAAAGCTGCATATGTTTACTGTGAAGGACTCAAGAACAGGGAGTGGAGTCCAGCTGAGGAATTAGGAGAATCTGCTCATACCACAGCACAGTGATGCCCTATCCATTATGGAGATGCAAGAGTTCCCCCAGCTGAAGGGGGAAGGGGGAAGAAATGGCTGAAAGTAGCAAAATCAAAAACCTTGAATGTTTTAAGTCAACCCTTTTGATAAATATTCAGCTCTCATAGCATCCTGGAATAACACTGAATGAAAATTAGACAGGGAAAAATAAGGCAGGAGAGTCCTTCTGTGACCAAACATTCCAGCTGTGTGTCGATGCATCTGAGGCACAGCTGGGGCCCACTGTCGTATGGTTCAGGTCAGTTTTAAGAATACAGTAAATTTTAGCATCAGATAGATTATCTGAAAATTTAGAAGATGCCATTTGCAAACCCCTTCTTGGGGTTCTGAAGCTTATCACCCTTGCTCCTATATTTCTGCTATGCTGAAAACTTAGGATGGTTTTGTGGGATTTCAGCCACAGCCCAGAGGAGTGGAGGTTAGAAAATAGACACGTCTTGGCTCTGTAGCCCATAATCTGGGAGTAGTTTAGATCTGTGGCTCAGCCCAAAGTTGAAGGGAGTGAGTAGAGTCAAACTTTCTTCTTTAGCTCAGCTCTCTTTGAAGAAACATTTTAAAATAAAAGCCTTTTCTGGACGGCCTGTGCAGAATTTATTACTAAGCAGAGACTCAGTTGTTTTCATGGCGTCAACCATGTCTTCAATATTCTGGGCTATTTCCAATATCTCTGCTAAAGGAAGAGAGAGAAAGCCTTCGCCTTTATTTAAGTCTCTGTTTTAGCTCAACTGGTTGTGCACTCTGAGTGGATGATTTCAGGTAGCCTGCTCTCCGTGCCATGACACAACTACATGAAAATCACTGTAGTATTTTAGCACATGTTCAGTACCAACAAACCAGCTTAAGCAAGTGGAGAAAACAGAAGCTTAATCATTTCTCCATGTTCCTGGTGTATAAAGAGAGATACTGTCCACCCACACAGTCTGTGATCAATGCCAAATCTTTTGCAAACTTAGGGCTTTCGTTCAGTTTCTCTGATTTACACTTGTGCATCCTTCCTGGCTCCCGCTGCTTTGCTGATGTAACAAACTCACCAACCAGGAGCTGTTTTCACACAATGCACAAAAAGAGGGGTAAGGCTGAGTTATAACTGATGAGGAGGAAGGTCCTTTCACTGGGAGAGGCTGAGAACAAAACCTCTTTGTACCTTTCAGGGCTTCCTGAGGAATCATGGTGTCTTAGGCTTGGGAGGATGTCACCAGGCTGTACACAGTCACACAGAGATGTCCACCTCAGACCTATTTACCTGTGTTCCCATACCTGCTCATTTTTGCCAATGTTTTAAGAGCTGTTGCATCTTTTTCCTCTCTATGTGAGCGCTTCATAATCCCCTGAACAGAAAATGGGTCTCTTTTGAAGGAGACCTGAAATACGGCCATGGTGACATCACTTCACTAAAAAGGTGCCAAGATGAGATGCTCAGGAAGTTCAAGAACACTTCTCTACAGTCCTTGTTAAAAAATAGATCACTTAAAATATTGTGTTGGGTTGTAATCATGAATAGACGTGTCTCAGCCACGTGCAGTGGAGAAGTTTCAGATGAAAATAATTCACCTGCCGCAGACACATTGATTAAGAAAATGCTTTTCACTTTGGGAAAAAAAAAAGTAAAGAAAAAGAAAAGAATCACAAAACATTGGGGTAGGGTGGTGGACCTCTTAACACCAAAATCAGGAATCTTACGTCAAAATTACCTCATGTCACAGAACATGGGCAGGCTCTATTCATTTCAAGGGAAAATCTCCTAGTAATATGAATAAAGGAGTATTGGAAGGGAAGTCTATATAAAAGAGTGGTAATGAGTGAGTGCATCCAAAATAGCGGGAACGCTACACTTGCCCTTCTCTTTGGCAATTCTTGTAGTCCTGGTTACATTGTAAATTAGAGCATCTTTTGTTCCCCCCAAAACTCAAAAAAATGGAATTTGTGTTTCCACAAGAAATTTTATAGGAGAAATAGGCTCATTCACTCATTTTTAGCTGCTACAGCCATGGAACCTCCACTGTTTACAATGCAGATAATCTTAGAAAGAAGCAGTTATTAGTAAGACTTTGACTGTCTTGTTTTGTTTATGGAAAAAAGTGAAGACAGGCTTTTTACATTGGAAGTTATAATCAGAAAGAGAAAATGATGAATTAAACCAACCTTGCTAAAGGTAGATATCTAATGTTTTAGAGGACTAAGGAACCTAATCTACTTGCTTGTGAATATACAATGGATATAAAGATTATCAGCAAGGGCAAAGGAGGGTCTTTCTTAATCTGAAATGGATATTATTTGCAGCTTCTCTGCCTTCTGTGTTCATGCAGACATCTACAGGTTTGCTTGAACTTAGAAATCTCACTGAGCTTTTATATGTGAGAGTAACATAGCTGACTCATAAGTAAATGGGGTCAGCCATGCAGGACTTATCTCATTTTCTTTCTCCTTTCTTGCTCTCTAATTTCTTATTGGTGGATATATTTTGTTCCTCTGTGGCTTCTGCTAATCAGGGTCATTTTTCTCCTTGCAAACTGTGCCTTATCAATACCAGAGTAAATTCTGCCACTGATGTCACTGAAGACAGGTTTATACCTCTATATGTAAGTTTATTATTGAGCTAGAAAGATAAAACAAGCAAAGAAACATAAAATCTCACAATGCTAATATATATAGTTACAATAATAAAAAAACAGTTTAAAAAAATTCTTTAATCGAGAAAAAATCTGCTAAAGCATTGATTAGGAAATATATGTCATTAATTCTTATATGCTGAGAGAGATTATGAGGTCACATACATATCAAGAGGCTTTGAGATTACGAGGTTGGGCTGATGATGAAGCAACAATCCAATTTACTATTAATTGGTTTTAATGAGTACCCAGGAAGCCTGCTTTACTGCAGGGCCTGATCCTCCTATGCAGTGCAACATCTTTTATATGGAAATTTAGGGAGACGTGCATGGCAACAGGATCAGGAAAATTGTAACTCTATCTGTTTCTTAGCATCTTATGGAAGAAGGCACTGAGGACTGCACATTACACAAGATTATAAAGAATTGTTTAGATTAAATAAATATTAAAGTGTCAATATTGAAAGCTCCCTTTCAAATGTTTCAGCATTCTTACAGTAAATCAACTCCACTTTGCAAGATCCTTGACATAGATTTTCTTTAATATGTATTAATGCTATGTATTTGGCCTTTTAAGGTCTGTTATGAATAAGGTACTTTTGTCTCTCCTCCCAGCTAGATACACAGGTCCCATCCTTGAATATTTTAAGACAGCCCCAAACAACGCCAGAGCTTCTTCTGGCCCATGCTGAAGGAAGAGCTGGAGAAATAAAAGTAGAAAAATGTTTCAGAGTGACATTTCCCTCAGCTGCACTGGGCAAGACCATGTAGAGAGAGAGCTGGGGAGGTGGTGGTCACCGCAAAAAAAAAAGAAAAAAAAAGGCTGGGCTGCTTTGGGACTGTGGGTTCAGGATTTAAAAAAAAAAAAAAAGCATAGCAAATATTTTACTCAGGATTGTTCAGCTGGGATTGGTCATGAAAGTTTAGTTGCTCCTTTTGCCCACTGGTTTACTTCCATGAGTGGAAGATTGTTTTTAACCTTGCCTGGTTGTTTTTGTGCTGATGATTGGGTGCAAAACATGAGTGCTTTCATCAGCCTGATCTAAGAGGGCTTTGTGCCAGCAGTGCTCAGGGTGGGCAGCCATGCAAGGGGCAACAAAGAGGAAAATCAAGCCCCTGATGATTCTCTTTTTTTAAAAAGGAAAAAACTCAACAGATTCTATCAACTGAGCAGTGCCTCAGCCAGGGGAAGTGCTTTTTCCTGACAGCAGAAGTCAACAGTGCAATCAAAAGGTTTTTTAAATGCTGTGCTCTGGAGTCTGAGATGCAATTGCCTTTTATAACTAAAAAAGTGTTGGCATTTATAACTAGAAAACACTTTCTTACTGTAATGTCGGTTCTTCCAGACTGGGCTCGGTTGAGTTTTGGGTTATTTTCTCTTTAAAAGAAAGATTGATAATGACTGGGTAACAATTTGGATGGTGGGTGCCTCACACGGTGTTCAGGATTGGGGGCCATGCTGTCTAGGATAGACTTTGAGGCCAGAAACAGGCCAAGTTTTAGCCCCATTATGTAATATAGAAGAGCTACTGAGGGAAGTTTGTCTTGCACTACCCAGGCTACTAAATCTTGTTTTTTTGGCAGGCAAGTGATCTCCAGGGATCATTTAGAAGCCCTAGAGAAAAGAGAGTACTTCAACATTACTGCATGCTTCACTTTTTGTTTGTCTGTAAAGGTGCCCATCAGCACTCATAAGGCAGACTATAAATAGGGGGAGGAAAAACTGGGAAATGCTCAAAACAGACTACAAGCAAAAAGAGGAAGAAAGTATTACGAAGATAACATTTACTTCAGCTTTCCTGCATCAAGGAAAGAGATCTAACAAAAACTGCAAATGTGTGCTGCAGTCTGAACCCAAGCAATCATTATGGGCTGATACATGAATTGGCTGCTCATGAAAGACAAACTTGTTAAGTATCCAACATGCTCCCAGAAATAGACTGAAATACATCTTTTGCTGATATATTTTTCCCCCAGCTTGAAAAGACGGAGCAGACTTAAATGTAGAAGACTGGTTAATAAAATATACTTGAAATATTGAAATGAAACAGGAGGATCTTGGGCTGAACTGTTTAACTTTTGAAGTACAAGACGTAAGTTTATTCATTATGATGATTTGTTTCTCTTCCACCTCCAAGGAGAGGGAGTCCAAATTGTTCCATCTTGTTCTTGGTCTTGTTCTTTTACTAGGATGAGACTGATGGTGAATTTATGCTAATCTTTAAGTAACATCAAGGTGAAATTTGCAATATTTAAGAGCAGAGAGGTCAGTTCAGAGCCTACTTAAACCTCTAAGTCATGTGACCAAGGAGTCAATGAAACAACTGTAGGTGACAGTCCTGCCAAGTGAAATTTTTGAAGAGGGAGGCAAAGAGGACACTGATCTGCTCACATAAAGTGTTGAGGGGATGTGAAAGATGAAAGCCCTAGCAGGAGAAATGTCTGTGTGCTTTTTTGGCTGAGCTTCTAACAGTGAGCCCCAAAGTTGTCATTCAGCCCCTGTCAGCTGTAATATGTAAGCCACATGCAAGGCAGCTCCACACAGCTGAAAGGAGTGTTGCTCAATTGAGGAGTCAGATTTGTAGCCTGCCATCAGGGTGGCCAAACATGCATTGCTGAGGTGTGAATTATGAAAGATAGTTTCCAAATGTCCAACGGGCAATAAACATTAATATAAACTAGACATGGGTCTGTGCCAAATAGCCCCAACTTGCAGGGTGTTTGGATTGCAAACATTTGATCAGGATCCAAACTTTGCAGCTGGCCTTATCTCTGCAGTGGCCAAGCCAAACCCTCAGGATTTGTGGCCACCTGGCACATTCTGTGATCCAAGGATGCAGTATCTGATTACCTGCTCCTTTGCCACCTCCAGCTAACAGTCCTTTTTATCAGCCCTGCCCTGTGCTTCCTGCCTTGCTGTGGTATTCTTTCTCTGCCTTCATGGCTTGTTTCTCTCTTACTAAGACTGGAAGTTCTCCAAATTAGGGGCATACTTTAAATCTGTTGTGAGCAACTCTGGGTAGATTTATGCAAGATTGTGGAAAATCATCAAGGAAAGCATGGGGTCTGAGCATGAACTTTGCACCTTCCATGCAAGGGACTGTACTGCTGTACTGGTGAAAGAGGCGTAGGCAAGAAATACATTCAATAAAAATACCCAGTTCTACTCAAAGGGCTTCCTGAGGTTCTAAAAGACATAGTAGGACTGGTTAGCAGTCAGTGCCTGTGGAACACAATCCAGAATTTCCAGCCATCCCTGGGCTCAAACGCCAGACTCTGTAACCATTTGTGTTTTGCCTTTCCACCTCAAATTCCACTAAGTTTCACATATGGATTGACTGTCATATTGCATGTTGCTTTATTCCCTGGCATGTAATCCGTAGAGAATCAACTGGACTGGCTGAAACCCACACTTGACCCTCTTGTTTCACTTCCAGCAGCAATAAACATGAAAGGGGTTGTGTGATCACCCTGCTCTCTGTGAACTGTCCTTTCCTCCCTGGGCCTTGGAAGGGGACAAAAAAAAAAAACCCACACCTTGCCCTAAACCCAGACTAGCATTGTGGTACTACAGTTTCAGGGGTTTTTCTGTCTTCTGTAAAAGAGGTACTCATGAATGATGTAAATTTAAAAAAAAAATGCTGACTATCACTGAATTCTTAGAGGTTAATTGGCATATTAATTGCCTGTAATTAATAGATGCATATACAGACAAGAGAAGTGGAGATTTTATAGCTATGAAATTTGTCCATTAGCTACACTTCACACTCATCAAATCCAGTGTTACTGAAGCAGTAAGACTATTGATCTACATATGGATTCTGCTTGGGTACTTGCGATGTCTATTTAATACCTTCCTCTTAAAACGGAACAAGGGGATGCTGAGCTTGCACCTGGAGTATTCTCAATTTTCTCTTCAGATTTAGTGGCTGAAAAAAAACACACAAAATTTTATTATTATTTCATTCCCTGTTATAACTGTCTCTAGTTTTAGCTGAATAGGTTTCTCAAATCTAAATTTCTGGCTATAGTAATTGTATTGTTGATTCATTGTTGTGTGAGGAAAAACTTTGTACGTTCCACATGGATAAAATATCTCCAGGGGTATTATCTGAATTTCTAGAAAATAAAAGGTTAATAATGTTGCCTGAAAGAGTCATATGTTATCTTCAATTTCCAGCTTCTTGAGAAATAGCTCTGTTCACTGACATTTAAACTTAGTGCTGTGGCAAGTCTTCAAGGCTTTGTCTCTCATCAGTGTAGATATTTTCCCTCTGTTTTTTTCTGTTGTCATCAATATGGGAACATACCAGACCAGGTTGTCTATGCAGACCTGCTGGATCAGAAGTATGCCTTTCTTCAGAATTAATTTCTTTTTAAAAACAATTTGGATCTAAGACATCCCTCGATGTCTAGGCTTTCAGAGATAGTCATGAAAGTAGACCCATCTCTGTTCTGTCAAAGCCCTGCAAGCATCAAGGGCCTGCCAAGATCATCAAAACACAGTTCCTTAAAGTGTGGGTGTAGGTATGAAAATTGCTCTGTTAATACCACCCAGTTTTATGTCTCCACTCACGTGGGAGTGCAGAATATGTCTGACAATGTCTTCAGCTGTTCAGGAATGAGCACTAACCCGCTTGTGTTTTCTGCTTGGTTATGGGATTGGAGTGGGTGGGAAGGGTTCTGTTTCTTTTTCAGCTCACATCTCACAAATCTGCCAATATGTTGTCACCATCTTCTCCCCTCAGACTGCTGCAGGAACCCCAGTTTCATAGCCTATTCTCATTGCAGACTGTTTTTTGGGGGCTTGGTGGCTTTTTTTTGTGTGTGTGGTGAGTTTTTTGTTTGTTTGTTTGTTTGTTTGAGCTGGTTTGTTTGTAATTTGTTTGGTTTGATTTTTATTTTTTTTTCTTTTTGTGCAAGATCCAGAGGTGATGGGCTTCACAAGGCTGTCCTGGAACAAATGATCCTTGATGGACTCACTGAGACTATGGGCAACCCAGCATTTGTCGGAGGGGCAGCAAGAAGGCAAATTATACTGCAAATCTACAACAATGCAGCTTCAGCCAGACAGCTCCAGGTTTTGCAGAATCACCTACTGAGATCCCAGGAAAGGTTGGAAGGTCAAACTGTGAGCTGTCTTACTTTAATATACTTGTGGAGGCCGTGAAATTCTTTGTAGACATTTTAACAAATAATGCTTCAGAAATATATTTTCCCCTAACATCCTACTCCTTTTTTCTTCGCAAGTGTAAAAGCCAACAACAACTCTGCACACATGTTTTAAGTTAACTAAAAGAAGATTGTAAGAATGCGTGTTTCACCTTTCCAGAGGGGTCATTATGAAAAAGTGAGGTTAAAAATAATGTTAACATGATCAGCAAAAAAATGAACTCTTCATTTTTCTGCATCTTTTGAGACATTCTGGAATGTCCCTCTGTGAGCACTTCTATCATCCACCTTCCTTTCCCTTTCAACCCACACCCAGCCTCTGCATCACAGAAAAGGAAGGTTTTTGCTACCTCTGGCTATAACTGAAGGAGAGGTCCCTCAATGCTCTATCAGCTCCATTTTAGGATGAAGTCAAGATACATACTTTTTCCTCCTCATTTTTCACTTTTGCCTCCATGTCACCAAGAAATTCAGGCACCCAGATGTAATGGTTGCAGAGATCTTGCAGGACACAACTCTCTGCTGCTCTAGTTTCCCTCTTTTGTCAATCCCAGGGAATTTGCAGGAAATTAGAATTTCTTTACTGGTGCTCTATCTTTAAAAAGAAAATGTTACTGAATATTTAAGACTATTTTTTTCCTATCAAATTGTTAACAGATTTGGTACTATCTTCATTAAAAAATGCAGGAGACTACATCCTGAAATACATCCTTTCAATCTTCACCTCCTACTTGTGGTGTCCTGCATGGACTGTGGAATTCATGACATGGTGCTGCCACAGGGAGCTTCCTGCTGAACAGCCTTCCTCTAGGAGAATGCTCAGCATCACCTTAGATGCAAGTTTCCTTCTGGTGTCTCAGATAGGCAGCAGGACCCATAATTCTGCCCATTTAGGCACTTCTACAAGTGTTTTGCAAGCCTATATACTTCTCAGCATCTTATTTTCAAAAGCTGGATCCTAAATATCTGGAGAGTTTGAAATTAAGAGTTCCCCAGCCTGAAATTTCAATGTATGATACAAATCAGTTTAACAGCAGAGTTGTGTCTTCTGGCTTCACCACACAGGCTTATTATCCCTTGTGATGGACTGATACTTGCTGGCCCTGAAGGCAAGCAGAGGCACAATGTAGTTTAATGGTCATTTCCTGGACTTTGATTTGGAAGGGACCCACAAAGATGAGCAGTATGAAATTGCTCAGGACAATAGAGCATCTGCATTATTAATGCACTTATTACCATAGTTATTAGCACCATGTCAATAATAATCTTACCATCAAAATTATTATAATAATTATTATTAATATAGCAATGAACATAAGTAGCAATGATAATTCTTAACGTTAACACAGTTATGAGCTCTTTGTATATTCAGTGAAAAGATGTGCTCTGGTTTACATAGGACCTTCTTACTCTACTCTTAGACTTTCTCAGTCCTCTTCTGCCTTTCCCCTGGCCCCCACACCTTGTAGCTGCTATCTTTCCTTTCCCATGATTAATCCTTCCTCTCTGTTGTCCCAGACATCACTCTTCTCCTAGAATATTCTCCTATTCAGGGAAATGTGAGTCTCCAATCCCATAGGACTTTTTCCCAGCATGCAATGACTGTTGGAGTTGTGTAAACAGAGCTGGGTTCACAGCACATATGGAACACTGACCTGCACCCCCAGAACTGGGGTAAGAATCAGACACAGAATCACAGAATATGCTCAGTTGGAAGGGGCCCGCAAGGATCATCCTTTTTATAAGCTCCCTTATGGTGCTGGAAAGCCACAATGAGGTCTCCAACAGGAAGCCTTCTTGTCTGTAGGCTGAACAACCCCAGCTCTCTCAGCCTGTCTTTGTAGGAGAGGTGTTTCAGCCCTCTGATCATCTTCATGGCCATGATCAGCCTTTGGACTTCCTCTAACCAGTCCATGATCTACCAAGATCAAAAGATCCTCTTGATCTCTTTCTCTACAAACCTCATGTGTAGAATAAGATAAAATAGAACAGAATAAAGCAGAATAGTACTACGGGACATAATTAAAAGATGAACATACAAACCAGAACCTTATAGCAATTAATACTAAGAACATAATTCTTCCTATAAAATAATTTTTCTTATTAAATTGATTCATCCTCATTAAGTGAAAAGTAAAGTTCAATGTGGTTGCTGCCTTGGCTGCTTACAATTTTTTTTCATGCTGTAATGTGCACTAGCTGGACTTTGAAGCTACTAACAGGATTTGCATTGCCTTCAAAGTATTATACAGGAGCTCATGTGGGAGGGACAAGGTTCCTTCTTTTTTAGCATTTACTTTTTCTGTTCTGAGATAGACTACATGTCAGCTGTGAGAGAGAAATACGGCACCTACAGACTGAGGCCCATCCCTTCTTTTTTAACTCTTAGATCAATGATGACTGAGCCTGGAGCTTTTGAGACAGATGCAGGGGAAAATGGAACCTTTTCCCCATTTGTTCAAATGTGATTCAAAACTATAACCACAAATTGCATTTGCAAAACAGAATAAGCTATCCCTTTAAAATTTGACTTCCTGCTTTCCAAGGGTCACACTACTGTGGCTATTTTGTTTTTGACCACTTGCTCATCACATTCAGGCCAGATCTAACAGAGAACCATGGTCAGAAGAGAAAAAAAAAAGAATTCTAAAACTGATTTATAACCATGCCATCCATTAGCAACATCATTGCATTTCCTAGGTGTTTAAAGATCAGGGAGCCTGTCAAGCCTGGCTATTGTGTGGATAATCTGCAAAAGGGAGAAGTGGAAAATTTCACCTTTCCCAGTGAAAACTCTGCAGAGGACGCTGCCACAACCGTGACTGAGTCCTACCATTGATGAAAAGGACAGAGAGGAAATGAGATATGTAACAGTAGTGCCTGGCTCCAGCAACTGTGGGAACTTGCCATGTGTTCTGTGTGTCGTTTTTATAGGTCTGATCATGACATATGATAGACGCCAGAAAATAGGCTCTTATCATCATTCCACAGACAGTCTCTCTTTTAGTATGTGCCCTGGGCGTGATCCTGACAATTTCACTGGCACAGATACAGAAGAAAGTATTTGCTCTTCTCTGTAACCTATTTACAGGGATTTCTTCTGAACTCCCAGAATTTCCCCTGGAGTAGGACAACCCCATGCTGTTCTCAGTTAGTGTTATGAATAACATTTTCCAATAAAAAACGTGTCTGTGTTCAGCCTGAAAGATTTCTGTCACAAGACATTTGCCAACTGCAGACTAGAATTTAGTTAGGAATTTTGAATTTTTGGGGCAGCCTGCTCCTAAACTAGTGACCTTAGGAGCCCAAGGTCATCAGCTCAGCATGAGCTAGCTCTTTCCTGCTTGGCACAGACAGCAGAAAAGCCCAGGAAGCCTTGGATATAAAGTAGGCCATAAACCTTGGAGTTTCAGGCAGCAGTTCAACAGAACTGATTTTCTTTGCATCAACAAAAATGAGAGAAATGGCTTTTTATTTTTGAGTTAATTTAGGCTCTGGGGAAGATATTTAATCCAGGAAGTATCATATGTCTTAGGTTTGGAAAAAAAGAATTCTCAGGATTTCTACTTCATAGGAAATTGTGAAATCTTTTAGGTTCTGGTTCAATCTTGATTAAAGTGAAATTTCAAGAAGATTTTTTTTTGCACACACTGAAAAAGCTACTTTACCAACAGTTCTATTTCTTCTCCAAGCTAGGGATAATTAGGCAAAAAGGTGGCCAAATAAAAAGAATATCCCTGCTACTAATCTCACAATGGTGAAACTTGAGGAAAGTTCACAGCATCATTGATGTTATTGTAACTAGGATTTGAAAGCAGGAGAGGAAATAAAGTCATTGCCTCATCAAAGAGATGTAATACTTATAGGAGCTGTATATTTGCCCTCTGGACAGTAGGAAAGCAGTGGAAAAATGAATGGAAAAAATAGGAGCACTTGAAAAAATATAACGGAAAAGTAAGCCGAATATGTAGAACTACAAAATAGTTTTGGTTCAGGATTTAAATTTCTGTTTTCCCTATCCACTCTTGAAATAGCAGGGTAAATTTTGCAGAAGTGCTTGGGAACATATTGCAGGAATCTCCACTAAAGATCAGGAGTTAAAGGGCTTTTTACATATTAGAAATTGCAGCACTTGGTCCAGGGGTTCCTCTCTGGGCAGTCTTAGATAACCAGAATCTTCATCTTTTCCCTGTGCAAGGAAACAGACTTACCTAGCCAAGAAAAAGGAAAAAAGTTAACCTCTTTCAGTGGACTGGCAGAGCCTGAATACATGTACCCCTTTGGGCTCACATACAGAAGTCAGCTAAAATCTATTTGACTGTACAAAATGGTCAGTGACATCATTACAAGCCAAAAGAAAACAAAGAATTTGTCTTAAGGTTTTTGTTCTAAAGAAAATGAACCTTATCATCCGGGGCTTTTTAATATATGGAAATGGAACCCAATGGAAGGGATGAAGACAAAATACTCTATGCAAAGCTAATTAAAACAAAATTTTTGTGGGAATATGAGACCTTGAATCCTTTTTTGTGTGCTCTGTTTTAACAGAAAAGTGGTTTTCTTTTTTCTGCCTTGTGGAATATGGACCAACACATCGGTTGCACAAGGTATTTGCTGCTCCCATTTTTCCATTTCCTTTGGCTTGCTAAAAATTCCTCTGAAAACCAGATTTGCAGAGCGCCGAGTTGGGCTCGGTGTGGCCTGGTTGGTCCACAGGCTGCTGCAGCTGGCCCATGGTCATGAACTGCCTCCCCTTAAAACTGGTGTCTTGAATTACTGAATAAATTCATCACTTACTAAAGATAGAGGTGACAGAGTGACAGCCCTGGGGCTGGGCAGACGAATTACTCTGTTATATAAGAAACTTGGCATTCTGGGCAATGTCAGAATTTGCATGCAAAATGTTTGGCCAAAGATCAACACTAAACTGGAGCTGTGATAGCTTCACTTTGTCTAACTTCCTTGTGTCTTTCCCTAGTATGTGGCAGTGTAATCTGGTCAAGAGCCACCTGTTAATTTCATTTTAGATTTTATAATTATTTACGTTTTACCTTTAGATCCCAGTGGAAGTAGGGTGAGAGTTTTTAAAAGAGAACTGAGCAAAGAGGAAGGAGAAAGGTAACAAAACATGTAGCCTGAAATTATTGTTTTAAATCAGACTCCTTGTGTGTATGTTGATCTTTTCTGGTGCAAAACACAGAGAAATATTTTGTTTGCCTGTCTTGCTCAGACCTGCAGCTGGTGGGATGAGCATTAGCTGTGGCTGCACACTTTCCTTGGGGGAGTGACAGGCCCACCAGGCCTTGGAGTTGCAAGTACAAATAACTGAATTTCAACCAAAGGGGGAGATTTTTATAAAGAGATCAACATGGGCCACGCTGCTTGTACATGAGACCCTCAGAACAATAATCCATTTAGCACTTAGCCCAAAGTCTTCATCAGTTTTAAAAAATCACGATTTGCTCTGAGCACTTTGTGCATCACATTACTACAGAAGACAAATTTCAGTGAAATATAGAAAAGAAGAATTAATGAAATGGCAAAGAGAATTATTCTTTTTTTTTTCCCTTTGTAAATCTGATGGCATTTTGCAAGTAGACTCATCCTTACTTGTAGATTTTTTTAGCTCTAGTCTCAGATCTACCTGTTTTGACATGTGACGAGAGAAAAACATTTTGTAAACTGAAATATATTTTTTTTTGTCCCCCAGGATGGCCTGGGGGACTTATGACATAATTGACTGTTACTTAAATCTCACTTTTTGGAAGTGTGTTATAGTAGTGAGCCTGTATCTTTGTAACATAGAACAGGAAAATATTCATCAACAACAACCCTCTGATGTTTCATCCCAGGATCATGAAAATTATCTTCCTCCATTATGCTCTTAATAATGAACAACGGGCACATTTATTTTCAAACTGCAACATAAAACCAGAGAGAAATCCAAACGCCTCAAGCATAGAAGGCACAAAGCTCTTCAAAATCATAAAGTAAAATCCACCTTCAAACTGAATCCCAGCGCAATGACCTTGGTCTGACTCCAGCTTTCGTTCTGAATTTATTTGGAACCAAATCCTGGTCCGACAAAGAATGAACTTGTTACCTTACAAATGGTCAGCAGAAGGCTTTTTCCTCTCTGCTGTCTTACTGAAACTTCAAGCTTGTAAGCAGGGCAGCCTTTGTGAATCAGCCCTATGCCTGACTTACAGAAGTGAATGCTATCCTGAAAAAGGCGAGAGAAAAAAAGAGGTGGTTCAGGCTGAGCCTTGCTAGACCTAAATAGTGGTTTTAAATTTTCAGAAGTCACAGTGCAGCTGATTAAATCTGCAGCTGTCTAGGTGAAAGCAAGTGATTGGTGGATCTCAGAAGATTTGGGACTGGATTCACCCATATGGTTTGAGTCACTCTGACAATAGAAAACAGCTGTAAAACTGTTTCTCTGGCCAGAAAAAGTTGAGTTTATGGTTGCTATGTGTCTCCAAGCATCTGATGAATACAGTTCTTTGTCTCAAAAAACATCTGAAAACCCAGATGCTTATCTGCATTTCTCAGCTAAATAAATTGTGATAGTAATTTTGTGGTGATAGCCCTTTGTGAGTTTTTTCAATAATTTTTGATATTGAGTAATTGGTCAGAGAATATTTGAATACAAATTCTGTCTGTGCCAAGAGGAGGTATTACCTCTTATGGACTCCATCTATTAAAATGAAGTCTCTGCTCTGGGAAACTCACAGCCAAGGTATAAAACTGCAGCAGGACAATTAACAATCAGTCTAGACAGACAGAACAAGTCAAACAGGGAGAGAATAAAGATTAAAAAGTTAGAGTGACTGAGCACTCGCACTCAGCTCATTTTCATGCCTTAGTAGGTCTTCAGGGGGTGGTTTGTTTTTTATCTATTTCTTTGATGAACGCAATGGAAGCACTGGGACTTAGAGATTTTATGAGACAAGTATTTTGAGAAGAGACTTTAAAGAATAAGGGGTGGAGGCAGACTAGATTAGGTTGGGAAGGAAATTTCAGATGAGGGGCTCTGTTGAAGAAGGCACCAGAAAAAGAGCTGGTGAAACAGATATGTGCAGCTAGAGCCAAATGACGAGGCAAAGGCGAAAGGATGGGAGCAGAGCTCATTCAGAAGACTTTCCATACTTCTACTTTCACTCCCACTTCAAGCCTGAAATGCATGGAAATAGAGGGAGTCTGGAGGTGCTGATGCAGGAAGGATTGCAGTGGCAAAAACTGACTCAAAATCCTCGACTTTCAAAAAAGACATATTTGCTGTTCTGAATTGAGTGCTTAGAACAAGAAATATCCATTTCCTTGTGCTGGCAGTTAACATTTTCAAATAATTTTTATAGATTTCTTTATAGGAAGTCTGCTGTGTTTTCATGTTTGCTTGAGACCCCTTGCACACTTGTATTCTTTGAATTCAGACTCTGGAGGCCAAGACTGAAAGAGGCGCTTTATTGTTTGCTCTCTTTCTCAGTCCCTCTTTTTCTTCTCCTCACACACATATCTTTCCTTTTTTTCTCCACTCTCCTATCTCTGAAGGCAATATTACCAAATGTGCACTTTCTCAGTCTTGTCTGAATGCTCTTTAGATTAAAGGTCAAAAATACAATTCTTGTCATTGTGTAGATGCCAAAGAAAATGATAAAAATGGAACAGTATCTGTTCTGCGGACTACATTAAAAATAACTGAAAGCAACAGCTTTAGGACTGATTTAAGAAGTCATGCAAATGTGTAAAATCTAACAGCCTTAGGACACAGTTTAACACTTTGAGACATGCTGCATGCTTTCAGAAAGTTCCTCTAAAAGCTGGCAGGAGATAAATCACCTTTTCCAATTATTTTGAAATTATGCAAGCTCGGCACACTACAACTTTTGATCAGAAGTACTTATTGAATTGTATATTCTCCAAATATCACCTCTCAAGGTCACACTCACATCTAGATCATAACAGGCTTTCAGTCCACTGTGATCTGAGGGCTCTCTGCACTTCCACTGGCAGCAGTGGGAGTTAAATGAGATGGGAAACTCTAATTGCTTTGGGGCTAGTAAGACTTTGCACCCATTTCAATAACTTTACATCATTTAAATGGCAACACAATAACAAAAGAGGCAAGATCAGTACTTGAAGAGTTTTGCATTCAAGTATGGCTATTTCTCTATTTCTCATGACCATAGGAACATGACAAAATTTTATCCAGTTAGTTAAAGCACTGCCTATTAAACAGAATTTAAAAGGTTAAAATAAAATAAAATCACACAATCACAAGAAAAGCCTCTGTGATAAACACCAATTGCAGAATATTCTTCAGCTTTTCCTATTGACACTATAAGCAGTGTTATGCTCTTTGCCATTATGGGATGCACGTCTATTGACCATGGGAGTGAAAAAAACCCACCCAGCCATTAAGTTTAAACAATTCAACAGACAATGACATGCTAACAGTGTAGGAAAAACTTTTGTGTTCTCTGAGAAATAAGCATATACCGACATATAAAGGAATGTGTTCTCTAGTGCTGTGTGAAAATCAGCATTCTCTGACTGATAGGGGCACTTCTGAAAGGGTTATTCAGTGCTTAAGAGAGTACTTGTCACTTGCATAATTTTAATAGAATTAGCAGACAGTCTGATAGGATTACTTCTCATGATAATCCATCTTCTCTGTAGTACTGGGAATTTTTGGTGAAAAATGCAGCTACTGGCTTAAAAATATTTTTCTTAAGCCACATATTTAAAAGTCATTGTGTCATTGAGCATTCTTATTGTTAGATATGGACATTTGCCAAAATCCCAGTCACACAGCCCCAAACTGGGACAAATTTGAGACCACAGAGCTTTCCATTTTGAAACTACCTCTCATTAATTATAATTTATTTTTGTTATTTACTTTTTATTGTTGAATCTGGACACAAGAAAGGAAAAGTATAGAGAATAAAAATGCCCTGAAAACTTTATAAAATAGATATGACATTGGAAGTGTGTATTACAGAATAGGCAAGGAGAAAGCCAGTTCAGTTCACACTAAAGAAAGGCCAGGATAAAAAGGTAAATGATATTTGGAATAATTCTACCTGGCAGCGCAAGTAAAACCTTTGACCAAACTGAGTACTCTGGAAGACTCCTGCCTTCCCAAGAGTCTTAGAAGCAAGGGCTACAGAAGGCAGTTGGCAAGGAAGAGGGAGAAACAGCCTTGATAGTTTTCTAGGATCTGTCTGAAGCCTAATTTTTAAGACTCTGTACAACCAGATGGTGGGGAAATGCCTTCTTGAATAACCATGGAAAAAGACCACCGTGGTACAAAATTAGAACCAGTTCAACTTCTTCTACAGCACATGTCCTGCTACTGATTTACAGTCTGTACCTAAAGTAGAAAAGGGAGAGCAAGGACCTGTCTCTGCCTGCTCTTTTTTGTCCGCTTTTGGCTCGTAGGAGTTTTTGTGAGCAGGAGTAGAGTAGCCTTCAGTGCTATGTGATGCACAGCTGAGGCAGGGCAGGGAAGAACAAAAGTGACCCTCATGCTGCCCGGTAATGGCTGAGACTCTGCTCAATACTTTTGGGGGAATGGAATGTAACAATTGGTACAGAAGACGGCTTCTTAGAGGACCATGGATATATAAGATAAGGAATTAACTGGATCCCTGTGGTATCAAAGAGAAGATAACAGAGTTTTCTGGTACCCAGAAGCAAAGTTTCCATGGTTACCTTCCTATGGAACAGGGAATCCAGAATAGTGTTCCTCCAGGTCTAATACCACTGCCAAGCTGGAGGGTACAAATCAGCAAAGTTTCTTTTAGGTTTTCTCCATTGCTGGCTTATCGGGCAGCCCTTGTCCAGATGTCGTTTGAGGTTTAAATCCAGTCTTCCCTCCCAACTCAGATCATTAAGACCGTTAAGAGAATTAATTTAATTTGGGCTGAAGAATAAATTCAACCTGGAGTCTCAGAGCTCATCTGAGTTGGAGACAGCTCCTACCACCAAAGAAAGGGATATTTTAAAACCATCTCTATGTATGAACATATTTCTGAAGTATCTTGAATTTACTAGAAATAGCTTCACACACATATCTGAAATTTGTCATTTAAAAGTTCTGGCCTAGTTGAACATCATATTTATTACAAAAAGGTACATTAATTTGGAACTGATTTCTACATTGGCTTGCACATGTATGCACAAAAATGAGACTTTTTCTTAGCCCTGGGGAATGACATTTGTGTAAGAAAGTGTAAGAAAACTGGTTTGAAAATGTATAAGCAGTATACAAACTCCAGGGAATAGAAAAAAAATCTCAATTTTTGTAGTACTGTTTTGTAAATTTGTAGCCACAAAAAAGTAGAAAATGTCCCTCATTATAAAGACAGGATATGTCTTGCACTTTTTTTAGGTATTTCTTAGTATGATCTTTTCTTCAGAGACAGTCATAATGTGCAAAGAAAAAACAAACATAAACTGGATGTTGAAGACAGAGACAGGTGAGGTTTGTTGAAAGTGTACTGAAAAATGAAGAGAGCAAGGACACTGAAGGATTGCAGTTTTTATTATCTGGCTTAGACTAATGCATACTTCAGTTGTACCTGGTGCATAGCATATAAATGAGATTTATTTGCAGTACAGAACAAAATATAAGCAAAGCAAGATGACTCTCCCAACAAAGGAAATGCGGGGCAGGATTATCTGTACAGCATCCTCACTGCAGGGTCTCTAAAGGAAGGAACTTCTACAATTAGAAATCAGCTTTGGTGAATGGAAACACCAAATCTCCAGGAGACCTGCTGGAAATCCAGACAGTGTTAAGATTTATATAGCGCTTGGGCATTTTTACACAGGGCTTTTCTCTGAATGCTGTGGACTGCAACACCCTGGATTCCTAGGAGATTCCAAGGAGAAATCCTGCTGGCAGATCCAGGGAGCTAAAGCATTCTCAGCAGAGAGTGCATCCCAGGTGCCATCATAATCAGAGAAAGCTCCCTTCAGTCTTTCTTTCAACACGGCTTTACTCATAAGCCCCTGGATAAGGGGCTGTGAGACTTTGGGCATAGCAGTGGGAAAAATTTTGAAAAGAACCAAAACAAGAATAATGAAAAAAAAAAATAAAAAAAAGGAGGAATAAACTGGCAAGTAACCCATGTAAACACAATGCAGTACAGAGAAGGAGCAAATGATTCAATAAATGGGAATGGGACATGGCTGGTTTGGCAAGTTCATGCAAATATCACAGAAAATACAAACAATGCTCATGGTTTGTGTCTCTTTGTAGCTCTCTTTGTCTGAATGCACATGGACCTCCAGCAGGCAGTTCTATGGACTGTGCAAAGGGAAATGGGAGCCTGCAATGAGGGTGAAGAGGTTGCAGAAATTCACACCAACACTCTTCCTAAGAGCATCAGCTATCTGGCACCCATAGAAAGGAGGAGAGCTACTGGATGACACATCTGCAAAAGGAAGGGCACTTGTTTCTGATAAGTTGGTGTTTCAAATTGGGAAGAAGTTACGTGGTTTAAATGCAACAGTACTGATTTTCTGTTTATCCATATGTGTCTCAGTCACAGAAAGGGCCTGTGGGTGAGGGTCAGCATGTTCTCCCCTCTGTTTACCAGTTAGCAGAACTTCATTTATTTGCAATTCTGTTTTCAATTAATTTGGGAAAGAATGCCAAACATATGGGGTTTTTGGTAGGTTCGAGTTCTTGATGAGTTTGGTTCACAATGCAGTATTTGTGTCACCTTGTTAGAGCACAACCTTCTCCAGGGCTTGACTCTTCTTTCTGGAGCCCATGGTGTGAAAGAAGAGTCTGCAAGGTTAACTCACAGATTCTAAGACATGCTATTTTTTTCCTTCAGCTACTTTTGAAACTTCATTTTACATCTCAGTGACTTGGTTTTTAAATGCATTCTCTCTCCAATAGTTGTGTGTTATTGTAAATGTAGCAACAAACATAATTGAACAAAATCAACCGATTATTAAACCTTTGAAGAAAAATGTTGTTTATCTTTTATCTCATAAATTTTAAAATGCTGTCTTATTTGAATCTGATTTTAACTTAATCCGATATTGAAAAGATCCAGATACTTAACTATAATTAAATATTTATTCAAGATATCTAGGTGTTGCATATTTTATTAGCTATTAGGTTGTAGATAACTGCAACTGAACATTCCTTTTCTAGTTTACAGTATTTAGACCATGAGTAATTATTCCAGCATACATGCATAAGATAGTAAATTAATATATGAACAGCCTTTCCTGTGGCTAAGTTTTTTTGTCTGGTAAATATATCCTCATGCTAAGGACTTGATGGAATACATAAGGCAGAGAACATGGTATGTGTTACTTGCTCTTGGGTGGTCTGCAGCTCAAAGACCCTTGCCGTTTAGTGAAGATACAATACAGTATTCTTCCATGACTATTTACATTCCCTATTTTTCACAGCAACTTCAAATACATACATTAGGCATTTCTTCCCTCTTGTTTTTTTTTATCTCCTTGGGGACAAATTTTACTATGGTGTCAAAATAAAATACAATCCACTCATTCATTAGGCTTATTGACGGAAGTCTTATGTATTGTAGAGTGAAAGACAGCATATTCCTGAAGAACGGTCATGGAAGAAAAGAAAAAAAAACCTAAACATGAAAAGCAAGCTTTCAAATAATAAAACATTGGCTCTTTTATCTCACCAATGCTTTTGTACAGCTGGGGAAATTGTTAAGAAGATACTGTAGAAGAGAAAATCTGAGAAATACTTCAAAATTCAGTATCTTTGTTTTAGGCTTTCTGAGGAAGCAAGTTCTGCAGTCCTTTTGAAGCTCAATTATCATTCGGCAGGAAGAGGTATGGAAAAAGAGTTTCAATCCTCCTTGGAAATGAAAGTTACAGGAGGATTGGATGTAGAGTGAAAATAATGAAGCCTTTTTTTCACTGACCTGGGAAGATACTTTACACAATTTTAAATGAGTACTTACTTCAACCATATTTAAGATGAAGTCCTTCCCACATTTTCATTTGTAAAACTGGTCTGGAATTTCATGGAGGGGAAAAAACCTAGATGTTCAAAACCAAAATAAAATAATCAAAGGAAATGCATCACTCCTTGCCATGGTACCTACATGCTTTCCCTTATAAAGTGGCTTTCCTTTAAAGGTCTCAGAGCACTGCAGCCATAAATCAAACATGATGACTATGCAGAGATTTGTCTTGATAAGGTTGACTGTGTTGGGTTGGTACAGTGGAAGAGCATGTTTTGACTTTTGCAGCTGTCAGATGGTATTATTTTCCCATACAGGAATGATCGAAGCCCAACTGAGGGTCATACAACTGTTTTGACCTTAACATAAGCAGACACTCAATTTTTTAAAAAAGTTTATTTTGAGGTTTTAGTAGAGAAGATCCTCAAAAATTTGGTTTTGCTGGAGCTTTGCTGTACTATTCACCATTTTTTTACATTTCAAAGCAAAAAGAAAATTTTTACTTTTAGGTACTGGAAGATTTGAGATTTTAGCAAAGGTAATTATAGTATCAGGTTTTCTGAACTTTGACCCTGGTTCTGTAAATGCCATTGCATATGTTAAAATTTGAATACACAAGTACTCAATATGTGATCGATTTTTTTACAGATATTTAAAAATTCATTACAGAAATTCAATAAACCTGTTCACCTGAAATGAAAACAATATTTTCTGGCACAATTCTGCAATTGTATATAAACCAAACATTCACCACATCTACCATTACCCACAAGCTTAGGCACACAGAAACCTGAATAGAAACACTGAGGATAAAACTGATAAAGCAGTTTTCTGCTCATTATTCGTCAGTGAGACCAGCTATTTTAGACAGGTTGAACAGATTTAATTATTCAGGGAAATAATTAATATTTATTTATGTACCTAAGATGTGATTACTGAAAACTGGCTGATATGGATAATAGTGTATTTAATACCTACCAGTGCTGAACGGCAAATTTTCATAACAAAAATATAAAAGAGAACAGATGAAAAATACTTACAAATAAAACTATCCTGGGAATGGCAATACTAACAATATACCTCTTTTTGTACATGTATCCAAAAGTCGTTAGCATATGGTGGTTTACTTCAAAGAGAGCTTCTGAATATCTAAAATTGGACGAAAGTTTGTTTCAGAGCTGGGTCGAGGTTTAGGGACAGAGTGAGCAGTAACAAATGAGGGCTCAACAGTAAAGATGGTTCCGTATCAAGCAGAAAGTTACTCTGATTGTGCATTGAGACTGTATTAAAAAGATGTGTAGTGGTGCAGGTAAGGACAGAGGCCAAAAAAAGGCAAATAAAGTCAAAAAGAGAGAGGAAACAGCACAATTTACATGGACTTGAAGGCAGGTCGTGTACAACACAAAGTGAACAAAAAGCTAATCTCCAAGGTCAGGAAGTACAGTGAAAAGGATGAGGTATTTGCACAGACACAAAAATAGGCTTAAACATCAAATACAGGGTAATTTTTAACTTCAAAAAGAGGCATGCAACTAATGGACCTCTACAAAGGCAATCATTAAGGGTGAGTCTGTTCAGTTTTTATATTGGTGACCTAGAAGAGGTAATGCAATTTGGAGACAGTAGAGCCAGAGTGAGACCAGAGTTATCAAGTGAAAACTGACTTAGGCTGGAAACTGTGGTTTAGAGCAGAGCTGAGACTATTAGTGACAGAAATGAAATACATGCATCCAGCAGATGTGCGACAGAAAACGCTAATAAAGAGAAGGGTCTCAATGAAGTAATCTGGAATAGAAATTTTGTTTATTATACTCTAAAGTGAAATAACTGAGAAAATTACCATAAATATAAGTTAGAATAATATTTGCCAGAAGACAAATATTACTGAATATTCAAGCAAATGTTTGAATGCATGTTAGAAATATATTTATGTAAATATATCTGCACTAGTAAAGCACTCCAACTATAAAGGTAACCATCAGCCAGCCCAAAATTTAAGAGAGTTAAGCAGCTTTCATTTCCTTGTTAACAAGATAGAGTTTGTATGTGGTACTGAATACATTCAAGACAGATGTAAAGGAAAAAGAAAAGAAGAAAATGTTATAATTTGTTCTTGTAAAAACACATTAGATTACAATTAGAATTTATTAGCTGATCAAATAGATAAACTCACAGGATTTTTTTTTGCTTTTTTAGTTATTCTTCATCAATATTTTCCTGTTCTATATTTTATAAAGCAGTTGTAAACCCAAAATCTTTCACAGATTTTCAAAAACTGAAAATGAAATTATACTATCCATGGTTTTACCTTTTAGATAATTTGCAAAACCAGCATATTTTGATGCTGAAATTAAAACATATTAAGCAATTAGTCCAATGTGTTTTATTAATTTCAATTTATACACACAAATATAACATACGTAATCCACATTAAGTAATTCATGCATGAGATAATATAAATTTTCTTATCCTGGAAGCTTCTAAATCATGATGAAATTTTCTGTGCTGGAAACTGCTCTTGGCTAAAATTTTTTCTTTTCAAATTCATAAGCTGAAAATTGTTTCACTCTTTGACCTGTGAGCCAAGATCCCCAAAGCTTGATGAAAATTCAAATAGCTGAGTTATAAATATCTCCGAAACTAGGTTTATAATGGAAACACAACCAGATCCTTCACTAGAGCAGTGCTCATGGGGGCTGTTAGGGCAGTTTACAGAGCAATGAGTGCCAAGCTATAAGTTAATGAGGAGAAGCAATTGACTAATAAAGCACCCCTAAACAAGAAGAGAACACTTAAAAATGCAGGAGCTGAAAATTCCTATTGGGCTTTCCGTTGGCTCTGTCTCTGTATGCAGCTTCTTTGTTTCTCATTCTGCTTCAGGAAGCCATTGCCTTGGCTTCCTATATTTTCTTGTGCTGAATTCAGTAACCACACTTTCGAAAGGCTGAGGAAGGGGCGTGTGTGAAAACTAAAGATAGAAGCCAGTTGTCAAAAAACAATTTACTATTCTCATCAGTCTCAGCCTTCCCTCTTTTCTACTTATTACATGACTGGGAATGCACCATAGTATGACAGTAAGATAAAATTAGAAATGGCTCCATTTGACTTTGGTGCCTTTTCACATCAATTTTCTCCTGTGAGTTTTATTGATACATTTAAACACAGCAGAGAGTACTGATGTCTATGGCAGACAACCAGGGCTTGAGAAAAGAGTGCATAAAGACATGCTTCAATTAATATTAGGATATGGGGACAAAGTGGACAAGGGAGACAAGTGCCATTATTCCAGTCACACAAATGTATCACTAAGTAAATTTAATGCATGCTTTGACTGTCATTATACAGTCAGCACTCACTGTGGGAAGAGATAACAGAAATGCTCTTCTCAGCTGAGAGATGATTGGTGACAGCTCATAGTGATCAGGTTTTTCTTTTCCAGCCAGAAGTGATTGCACTCCATTTTGGAAAAGATAATTAAAAAAAAACTCACCAGTAAAACTCACCAGTAAATAATGGCGCTGAAGGTGGATGTGTGCATCTTTGAACTCACCTTGATTATTTTACCCTGGGACATACGTGATGCAGGAAATGCTAAATGCATCCCATGTCTTGAGACATGTGCATGAAGAACAAAGAAAATGACAAAATATCCCCCTGAATAATTTCTTTTTTCCATTCTTGCTGGCTATGTGCATGCTCTTCACTGAGCTGAATACATATACTCAGCAAGAGTAATAAAGAGATAATTTGGACAAGATGCATGCTTCATAAAAAGATACATATAGCTTTCATGTGTCTGGCTTAAATTAGTGAGTGGTTTCAGAATGTGAAATAATTCATTGTGTACAACTTCAACCCCTCCCAAATACTATTATTTGAGATGTAACAGCATAATGAACCTTCTTAAAGGTAGACTTCCTTTTGAGATCCTCTGTCCTGTGCTTTCTACCTGTCACCTTTGCTTGTGGGATTGCTGCCAATTTGGTTCTCTGTCTCCACATCACTTCTGTGACAGTGGACTGTGATAGAGGACAGGTAAAGGTAAATTGAGGATGTCCATATTGTCCCACAGCTTTGCTCTACAACAAAAACGTGAGTCTTCAGAGCGCGGGAACTGAAATCCCCTTTGACAAAATGGGATTGTGCTGGAATTTGTTTTCTCCAGTCTAAGCCAAGACATGGTTCATTATGGCCTCCTTTCCTGTGGGCGGGGAGTGAAAAGTGAAAATAGAGAAATGAAGCAACATATATTTCTCAGTTTTGATTGGTGAGATCCCACATTGCCCTGGAGGACTTTTGCAGATGGAGGTTGTCCCAAGACTGCAACTTCTCGTCTCAGCACTGCTGTTGCCAGGGATGTTCCTCTTGCAGCAGACAGGATACCTTGCACGCCTGCTGCCAGCTGGGAGCTGGGTTTGTCACGTCTCCAGTGGCAAAGACGGTGACACGCTACTGATACATAAAGCACTGTACCGGATCCAGCAGGCAGAACTCCTTGAGATAAGCAGTTTGACTGAATTCCAGCATCACTTTTACACTGCTGTGTCTATCTGAAGTCTGAAAGACCAAGATGCAAGAGCCTTAGCTGTTATTACAGATTCTTTTGATTTTTAATCCTACAAT
Source organism: Phainopepla nitens (assembly GCA_013400175.1). Taxonomy (NCBI): domain Eukaryota; kingdom Metazoa; phylum Chordata; class Aves; order Passeriformes; family Bombycillidae; genus Phainopepla; species Phainopepla nitens. Next base: position 187,852 of record VXBQ01011625.1, on the reverse strand, counting down.
TATTTGTATAATGGTGAGGAGAGAGAAGAATGATGCTTCAGCATGTGTGCTGAGCTCTTCAGACACAGCGTGTTCATAGGCTTGCTCTATATACTTCATATGCTGCATAATTGCAGTGGAGGAAAAAAAAAAGAAAATTGCACATTTAAACCAAATTAAATTCAGAACCTCTAATATGCCAGGTCATAGAAGGCATGTACACATTTAAATAGGACTGCTGCTTTGGAAACCAAGTAGCTCTGAAGTACATCTACATGTTGGCTCTTGACTCCATGCAGCTCCATTAGGTAACATTTTAAAAATAAAGCCACTTAATGATGAATGTTCATGAATGAAAAATGCATATTCCCCATAAAATGCTTGTCAAACAGCGGTGCCCATCTATTTTTAGCAAAAACACAAAAAAATCACATTAATCTATATTGTTGTGAAAGTCCTGATCTGCCCTTGAGAGTCCTTCCTAGGATTTTAAATAACGAGTCTTACAAGGCAGCCTTCTTTTTTTAAATAAGTTTCTAATTTTTTAATAGGTAGCTAAAAGGTAGAGGACCAACAAATGCAGAATATCCTAGGTTTGGGGTGCTTTTATAATAGCAAAGAATTTCTTCACCTGGAGTTGTGTGACTAACCATTAGGAGTTCTTAATTCCCTTAAGGAAATTTAAGTGTTGGATTGACAAAGATGTGCCTATTACAGAGCCAAAATTTCTGCAGTGACAGACCAGGCAGAAGGATTCTCAGTAAGGGACCACGGTTATTAAAGACACTGTCACAGAAAATTAGGCCAAAAGCAGATCACACTTAAAGAGACTGCACAGCAAGGCACACCCTTTTAAATTAGGCTGTCCTCCTGCACTCCACAGAGTTTGTTCTGAGCTGGAGTTTAATTTAATTCAACACCACTCCTGCTGTAGTCAACCTTTTGGCTTCTACCATCTTTTCTCCCATGTTTTGCATCTTATGGAGACTATTTTTAAAGTTAATTAGCTTATCCAAAATAAAGTAGAAGAAGATGCAAATCCAAAACTATAATTTAAAAGCACTATCATGTGAAATAAACTGCACAGTGATAGTTAATTTTCTTCTTTAGTTACTTTTTTTCTACGAAAAATTCAATTATTCACTAGAAAATTATTTGAGTTCTTTATGCACATAAGTCCCTTAAAATGCATCCCTCTCCCTCCCCCTTTTAAAATGAAGAAGCAAATATGGAAATGAAATATCAGATAGTGAGAAAGTAGGCAACTGGAGGGTAGTGGAAACATGAATCCTAAGGGAAATTATATTACAAAGAACAAATCTTGACTAACAAACAAGTACCTACTGTCAGAATTTCACCTGGCCACAACCCTGTAGTCTGCTTGCTCCATAGGAACATCCTTAAACATAAAGGAAATCTTCCAGACAAGAAAGTCTGATTACTTAAGGAACATCTTAAGAAAAGCTGTGAATACCTTGATACATGATTCTCTTAATAGAACCTAGCAAAACATTAGGAAAACATAGAGTATGGTGGATTATTATCCATTCAGCACTCCAGTAGCACTTACACACCTCAGCCAATATTGCTGACCTCTGTGCCAGGACCTGCCTAGCCAACCCAAACCACCTGTCTTTTGTACCCAGAGATTTTCAATAACAACTAACAAAACAGGGCTGGACCAGGAAAGAAAAATTCATCTGAAGTCCTAACTAACTGCAGCTCAAAAGGAAAGCAGTGTATCCCAAACCTCAGCAAAAGAATAGTTCGCTGATTATGCCATCATTGTAAATCTGGTTTTATATATCTACCTTTCCTATGGGTATAATGCAAAGAAAACCTTGCTGAAAATTAGGCTTCCTTGCCTACATGGCAAACAATGGCAAACATGAAAGAGTAGACTTAGGCCAGGCCTCCCATATCTTAGGAGAAGAAAAATCTTCTAGGAAAGTTTTCATGGTCAAGAGGAATGACAAACAAAACTGATCCAGAATACCATAATGAACCTTTATTTTCAGTTTTAGAATCATCAAGTTGCTTCCTATAGCCAACATAACTTGACAGCACCTGACAACATTCTTAGGAAAGATGGACAAGAATGATCTAGTTGGAACAACTGTGATATAAAAGCAACATTTTGAAAACTTTAGACAACAAGGGTCTGTGGTTTGTCATGGAACATGTATCAAGTTAGGCTCTATGCAGACCTATCCAGCATCTGATACTGAAAAATATTTTCAATTATAGCTTGTGTAGCAAAATACATTATTAAACTTTCAGGCAGCACAAAAGGGAGTAAATACTCAAGTGCATAGGATTAGGAATTAAATGGTTTTCGTCAAATTATTTAAATGATCTGAAATAGGTAAGAAATATTTTAATGGAGATGAATTGTAAGTATTCCACTTAAATAAGCATAATCAACTGCATTCAAATATAGGGTTGAGGCATTGGGTCATCTCTCCACCCTGTGCAACTTTTGTGCCCAAGACTTTTTTATGAGATTTTTCTGTATTTGAACACACCAAGTGCTGCTGGGCTGCTTTACATCAACTTTTCTTTTTTGACTTGGGATTATTTTTGGAAGGCTGAAAAATGTCCAGGGAATATGGTTCACTTGTATTCCCAGGCAGGCTGTCCATATACATTTATTGATCAGTTTAAAAAACACAGACAACAAGAACAAAACACTTCTGTATCTTATCAACTCCACCTGGCGTTTACAGAGAAAAGTCCAGATATGCTTGGAAATATCTGGCCAAGTGACAAGCTTTTGCATCTTATTAAGCAGTAAAAATGCAAGGTTTTCAAAATGCTTAAGATTTTTCATTGATTTTTCTGGCAAATACCTGTTCTACTATTTTTGTTTCAAAGCATCAAAAGGTTCACTCTAGGAAAAGGATAGATTGGCTAAAAATGTTTTCCAATTTTGGTAGAGACACCACTTTAGATCAACATTTTGATGAGAAAGGAAGCAAGATGTGAAGGTACTCCAGGTAGACAACCTGACAAATCATGCAGTCTGCCCACCAGCTTAGTTAGTTACAGAATAAATGATGGTGACTGCAATCTAACAATGTCAGCTGAATTTTATTTACACCCACAAGTTGCAAAGTTAAAACAGCCCACTGGAAAAGGAGCTGAGCACTGGACTCTGAGCTGCATGCTGCAACATGAACACTTAGCATTAGACAGCACTTGACGAGCCCCCTATGCAGGGCAAAGCAGCAGAGGCCACTCAGAACAAGCAGTTTCAGAATTTTAAAGCTCACTGGGTAAATATTCTGCTTATTCAGTGCTTGCTAACACAGAGATAATTGCCAGGAGCTGGAATGAGCTGAGGAGTTATAGTAGATAATTCAATGTGCTATACAAATATATGTGTTCTTCTATTATTCATACCATGACATTTGTTGGTTGTCTCAGGAGTCCCAAGTGAGGCTCCTATGGTTCATGAATTACTTGAATTATGCATGGTTATGGGTAGGCATTCACCATGTACAAACTGGTTTTGAATCATGCATTTCCTGGGGGCAGTATTTCTCATGGTAACTAGCAAACTTTTTAGGTCTTTTGGAGCCTGCTGCGCGTTAGTAATTCCTGCTTGTGGCAGTGATCCTGGCACATGTGGTCTGGTAAAGGTGGGAGATAATGAATGTCTACATGCTGGTAGAAGGGAATCAGCATTTGTATTTAGTCACATTCAAAAGACTATCTCCTTCACTTGGAATTTAAATGATGACATCAAACCGCTGAACAGCGATCTGTTGTCCAATTGTCACTATAAATAGCAGTCCACAAGAGGGAGGGGCAGTAGATCATATTTTTTACATTTGGAACTGTACGGTTGTTTCCCAGCTAAAAATCCTGCCTTGGGAAGGTAACTTACAGTCTCAGCTTTAGGCTTTTGCTTCTAGGCACCTCTTTACCTTGTTTTCAGGTGTTCATTTTTCTGAACGATACTGCCCATCTTTCAGGAAAATGTACATGAAAAACCATTAATACACAATTTGCTGCATAAATACATGAGAATGGCTCTACCAAAGGACATGCTTTTTCTAAAAACACTAAGACCTTTTCTTTCCCTTAGTAAGAACCCCATTTTCTTCCCAGAATCTATCTTTATAAAAGTAAAAGCTGAAAGGAAACTCAGTTGTTGCACAATTTGTTGCTGCGCAGGGAATATTTCACATCACTGAACTACCTAATTTTAAGTTTTTAATGAGTGTTTGTAAAATCATGACGCAAACTGACTGTTCAAGCTTTGGTGCATTAAATAGAGATCTTTTTTCTTCCTGGCTTGGGCAGCAGAGTAGCCCCATCAGGAGCCAGGAGCCTCAACAAGTCTGAGAACAGAAAACGCTTGTCCTCGGGCTGCCAGGCTTCCATAGAGGAGCCAGCCCACTGGCAGGGATCCCCACTGGCCCCATTGCTAAGGCTTTGTAACCCCTGTGTTAAGACTAAATATTCATGTTCAGTAGAAACAAATAGGGCCAGCAATCTTCACTGTCCTGGAGAAGTATAGGTCTGCATAATCATATAATTTCATGTATAAAGATACACATGGGATAGTTACTCTGTTTTTTCTGTGCTGGATAATGCAAGCATCCTAACACTGTGAACTGATTAACCACCCCTTGTCCCCAGTATCCAAAAGCTTTATCTAAAGCTCAGAGTTGAAGACACTGTAAATTAAGTACATGGCATTCTCTGCCCTCCTCCCAAAACTTACTGCAAGTAAACATGCTATCAGAGAAGCTGGGGATCAGTAAAATACATCAGCTCTTCCTCCCTTTTTCCCTGTGAAGAGAGAATTGCTTATTGCATCTTGCTGTGTAGTTTTTTGTCCAAGTGCAGCCTAAAATTTTGAAACACTTCTGCCTTCAGTTTTGGAAAACTTGCTGAATAAAGCAGGTTATGTTTCCTGAAGTTCCACTTTAATTTGTCCTTTTCTCAGTTTCTCTTGTTATCACCACACCAAACAGCATCTCCTGTGTTCAAGTGCCCACTTAGTCCTTGCTTACCCAACACTTGATATGTGCAGTGAGAGGACAGGAAGGAAGAAGGCATTGTTAGGATTTTTTATCACGTTGGCTCTTAGAATATACAAGTGCTTCAAAAATACTTTGTTAATTTTTCTCTGGTGAGATATGTAAAGCTCATAATGATAAAGAAACGTACCACAACTAACAAAGTACCAAAGATTCAACAGGTGAATTTTATGCACCTGTTGGCAATAGGTGCCTAAAATTCCTCTATTTGATAGTCACTGTGATAAGAGGAAAACTGTTCCCTCTTGTAAGATAGCTCTCTAGTCTGAGTAAAACCACATAACTGTTGAGGCCACCTCAGAAAAAAAAGTGGAGGCTCAGCTTTCTGCATGTCGGATTTGCAGGTTTTGAATTTTATGACCATCATTAACTTTGGAAGCTTTCTGAAAAGTCTGTGTTTGTATTTGCAATTCCAAGCTTCAATAATTCCACAATCTTCACTCTACCCTTCACATTTTTTCATTGGTTATATGTATCTGGAAAGAACACCAAGTATCTCAGAGCCAATGTCTTTGTGCACTGAAGCTGTGTATCCTAATTTTCTTTAAATTCTTAAAATTTCACTAGTTTAATGACATTACAGGAAGCTGGTTTTCCATCACAAGGCATTTCAAGCAACTAGTTTATTAAAAATTTCTTTTCATTAGTACTCCTTCCTCCTAAATTTTTATGGGTCTCATGTATTTAGTTTGAAAATGTATCCCTGGAACAGAAATGTTCAGCAATAAATAATACAAATAATTGTGTATTTTACTGGAAGGTGCTTCTGCTGGTTGGTTATTACGAAATTTTTTTTATGGTTATTTTTTATTTATGACTTCAGGACTGTATCTCATTTTATCTTTTTTTCTAGTTTTTATAATAACGCGGAAGAAGTCAGTATCTGCACTACTTCCAAGCGTATCAGAGATTTTTTTCAAATTCACTGTAAGCTGATACAAACTTAATTGTAAAATATATTTCAAATTATAAAAAAAATTGTACATGTAAGATATGGATGTACACATAGCAAGACTTCAAAAAAAAAAAGCAAGGTCCAAGATGTGAAAATCCAACATCTCTACTTCTTAGAGGCCTTACTCAGCTGACTTACACTTCTACCTGCAAGTTGGAAAGACTTTGCCTAGGAAAATAAGGAAGATGCTTTCCAAAATTAAAATTTAAATGCTTCTCTATTACAGTTAGCAGCAAATCACATTAATTCTTCTTCTAGTCATTGTGATAATGATATTAGTCAAGCCGCTCCCTGGATACTCCTGTAGTTGTAATATGTAATTCTGTGGAATCTCCATTCCAATTTAGCAAGAATTAATGTTCACTTATTGCAAAGTGTTACGGGAAAAATGTATTTGAGGACTTTACATAGAATCATATTCTTGCTTTGTGGAAGAGGCAGAGGAGATAAAGTAGGAGCCGGAATAGAATTCAGGTGTAATGAGTAAATGCTGTTGTGTGTAGAGTGCACTTAATAATCTCACTGTGTAAAAACTCAAGGCACTCAGAGCTGTTATATTTTCAATGACTTAATCAAGAAAATGTTGAGAGACTGGCATTGTGGTTGGGATTAATGGAATCCCTCAATGTCCTCATTAAATTTAATAAACCCGTGTAACAGGAGTAATAATAATACTTCATATATGTATTGCATTGCTCCTTTTATGAAGGTTGTCCAAGCCTGTTGTGAGCATTCATGAACTGAGCACCACTGTCCGTCTCCGTGGAGTGGCTTTCCTCTTCCTGCTGCAGAAAACAACTTCTCCTGGGAGACCCTGGGGAGAGGCTCCTAGAGGTGCACACCCGGCTCCAGGCAGGTGTGTGTGTGTCCCTGCTGCCTGCAGCTCCACTGGTCACATGGTGGGCTTTACTTTTTTTGTCCAGAACCTTTGAGACATTTTATTCAGTGATTTCCTAAGATCTCTGTGCTATGAATCAGGCCTCTTTTCTACCGTTCCATTTATATTTTCAAAAATTAACAACAGCATTTGTTGACACCTTTAAAGTTTATGCTCTTCCAAGTTTTCCGTGGTACTTTGTCCTGATATTTATTTCATATTTTTAACTGTGTTATGGACACATTTATGCTGCTTAAACCCTGCTTTGCTTTACTGATACAGTTTGCTGGAGAAGCCATACAAACAAGAGTCCTGGAACACTCATTTTAGAAAAAGGTTACTTATTTTTTTTTTGCCTTTCAGCAACCTGAACAGCTCCCTGACCTGTGGCCTGTCTCATCAGAGCAGCCAGTTAGACAATTTTTCATTTTCTTCAGCTGTTTAGAGGCAATAGCAATTGCTACTCCTGCATAAAACCTAAATCATCCACAGGTCCAGGATTTCACTTTATCTGGTTGATACTGGCCGCTTAGTTTTTCAAGTATACTTCAGTTTCTCAACTACTACTGTGTTACTTTTAAATTCCCTCTTCATTTGTTAGGAGTCCAGCTCACTTCTGCTTTATTCATTTTTGTCTAAAATCTGGAAGGTGTTGAGCTGTTCCCGTTTCCTCTTGCTTGGGCAAAGAGAATGACTGGGCATTTCTTTTCAACAGAAGGCTTTGCATGGCCAGAGAACTGCAGATCTGGTGGGAGCTAATTAATCGTTTTCTCTCTGCACGCTGTGCATGGTCCTTTGCTTATTGCTGAAAAAGTTGCTGGAAATGAACAGTAGGAAGAGGATTTAAAGAGTTTCCTTTTTTCTCCCTGAAGCTGTAGGTTTTTGCTTTGCATTGGGTGGTGAGAACTAGAGTTATGCCCAAGCCCTTTTTAGAAGGAAGAAAGTCCAACTAAGTTTACTATTAAAGGGGATGAGTTTTCTTCTCAGCTGCTGTAGACAAAGAATGTTATGAAACTCACCTTGATGTGCAACACTCTTCTGAGCAATATCACACCTGTCCTTACTTCCTTTGCTAATAGGAACTCATTCTGCTCCTTTTCTACCCCCAGCTTACCTTTTGTGCTGACTTGATTCTTTATTCTTGCTTGATAATTTCTGTCTTTCAGATTACCACTCAAAAGCACAGGTTCCTGCCCCCTAACCTCACAGAAACACGTTTTACTATCAATTAGCTTTGCATCCAAGCTCTACTCTTCACAATTCAGTAAACAGAGATGTACCTGACAAAGGAGACAGGAAAGGGTGGGAAGCTGGGATGTGCATCTCCAAGCTTTGCTCCCAGGTGAAATATGTGTCCTCACTTAATAATGCTCTGCAAAGTTCTTTGAGATCATTGCTTAAAGGAGCTGTGCAAGTACAGGGCACAGTTAATTATATTGCATTTGTAATCAGGCCATAAAAAAGAAACCCTTGAACCACAGCTATATTGTTCCAGGCACTGCAGTCTGTGGATGTCTTCCTTTGAATTTTGCTCCATGCCAACCAGCAGTAATAGGTTCTCACTGTATCCAAAACTCCTGCAGTATTTTTCAGCCTGCACTGGCCATCAGCCCATCAACCATTGCACAAACAAACGTATTTCGCTCTGGATTTATTTCTTCCTTCTTTTTCATCCCAATGTGCAAGCAATTGGGTATTGAATCCTTAGTAAGGCAATCTAGACCAACCCACATGACTATTTTTTCTCCTAATCAATTTATTCAGCTCACATTGAGGGTTTTATCGTATTTACAATATCACAGCAATTCGTGTAGGAGTAATAAAAGGTAAGGAGTAATGTTAGGGAAAGAAAATCCAGTTGTAGGTTCTTGCTGGTTTTGTTGAGCTTCAGTGTGTGGGTTCATTTCACCATTTGGGAGGAGAAATTTTGAGTTTCAGTCAGCAGAGTTCAGTTCCAGCATGGGAGGAACAGAAATGCATAATTAAACAAGCTGCAAAAAAATTTGGAAAATGTAATCAGAATCCTGCAAGCTCTCTTTTTCCAGAAGCCTTTTCTTCTGTTTTATCACTCTTCTCTAAGCCTTGGAGATGGACTTCACCCTGCACTGTTATCGCACCAAAGTTAATTTATTATCACAAGGGGGAAAAAACCCCACAAGTCTCAAGGACTCAGGTCAGAGAGGCACATGTGCAGCCTGGATATTTATGCAAGGTGAGTCTTAAGTACCTTCAATACTACATCTTGAAGTCCCCACAGGGTGTGCACGGTATCAGGTCTCCGCATTTCCTGGGCCTTGTGTCCCTTGCTGTATGTGATGGTGAATACCTTTGGACCCAGGCAATCATCCGACTCTACTTGAGATTTAGCTGTAAATCAAACCAGTAACTTCCTTGGCCTACAGAGAAAAAGAATGACAATGCTTTCCCTAATTAACAATTAGTTTATTTTTGCTATTTTTAGGATTTATTGATGTAACTGTACTTTTAAAAGGCCCAGCTAAAAATTCTGGTTGGAATCTCTACCCCAGTTCCCCAAACCCCACTTTTGTCCCTGATATCTCTATTTCTGCTCCATAAGTTATATAACTCTGAGTTTAGCGTGTTGTACACAATATTATCCCAAAACCTGAGTGTCATATTCTAATCCTGCCACAAAAATAATTTCTGTACAGAGAAACTGTACACGCTTCTTGTGCAGAAACAGCAGAGGGGTGGTAGGGTCAAATATCACACACAGTACACTTAAAGCTATCTCTTGTGTGTAAATTGCAGGGTATGAAAGTGTTAACTTGAGACTGGCTCGGGAGGAAAGCATGAGTTCCTAAGACTTCTACATTAAGAACTTGATTTCTGCTATAGCTGCCACATGTGACCTGCAACACATGCTTTGTTTCACTCCCAAAGGAAAAATTCTCCTCTTACAGATTCAAGAGCAAAATGCTTTCCTTACAGGCACTTTCCCTCTAATTCAAGCCTCTTTTCTCCAGTGATACACACATAATTCAGGTTCCAGAAAGACTTACTGCACTAATGGCAGTGTTAAAGCACACATACACCTGGAAGTTTTCAGCTCTTTTACCAATTCCCATTTTTTAACTCTTCATCTGATTATTGAACTTTTTGGGAAGGTATAATGTGTCAATTCCAGAAAAAAAGCACAGAAAAAAAGCTGGTTTCCAGTGTTTGTAAGGGTTGAAATCAAGTACAAATACAGTCATTATAGACGAAGTCCAATCCTGCAAATGCAAAAATGTCTGAATTTGCTTATTTCAGTGGGAAACCTATAAAACTGCATGGCCTATCATGACAAAGTTCTTTGTTATAACATAATGTATGTATCCCACAGTAGTTGCATTGGACAATGATTAATGTTGGTTCCCCTTTTAGGAACAAAGCTCCCTCAAACCAGAGTTTGTCCAGAATCCTCCTGAGGTGGACCTTGCCCTTGCTTTTCTTCTGGGGGACAAGGGCAGAAGCCCCAGAAGAGCAGGCATGCCATCTCACTTTGCATTTTACCAGCTATTTGAGTTGCATCAACAGAGTTTGTCAATGCTGTCACTCATAAGACACGTTCTCCTCTTAATGAGTGCTGTAGCATCTTAGCAGATTTCTAAACTCTATTTTTGATGATGTCAGGTTCAAAGGGAGGTCTAAGCTGCATGAAGACAGGGATGTCTATAAATGGCATCTATTTCTCTATATCTGCATATACCTTCCTATGTAGACGTTGAATAAATCTTATGGCAAAGGTTTTTTTGCAACATTTTTTTCCATACTCTTCTTCATACATCTTGAAGGCACATCATTATCTAACACTGAGTGCCTTAGAATGATAGGGAAAAAAATCAATAAAAAAAAGGGAGGGAGCATGAAACTAAAGAGTAGAGGTTTCTGAACTGCTGGAAAAAAAATTGGTCAGAAGAGAAAGAGAAGCAAGCTCTCAGTAGCTTTAAAATAAGGGAGAAAGAAAGGAGGGTCGGGTAGGAACACCAATTCTGATAAGCCAACTTGTTGTTTGTTTGGTTGTTTTTTTTTGCATAGGAGGTGCTCACTTTTAACTAAGCCCAGCTTGTCTTTAATGACCTAATTATTCTTAGCACTTGCAGCACTCCAGCCCAGCCCTGAGTCTGTGTTGACTGCAGTTTGCTGCTCACTCTCTGGGCTAGTTTGCCGCAGCCCCAGGCTTTACATTTTGTTGATGTGCTGATGAGCCCTTTGACCTTCCTGCTCTCATCACAGATGCTCAGACAGCAGCTGATCTGCACGAAAGAGAGCTGAGAGATGTAGGGAGCTGCAATAGAATGTGCTGGGGACTCTCCCTAAGGTGCTGAGTGAATGGAGCACTGCAGGGCACAGGTATTTACCACAGTGGGGCTGAGTGGCCAACAGAGGCTTCTGAAATCCATAGTTTTAGCCTGAAGAGCAGAGTATATAGAAAGGAAGTTGTAAGTCTTAATGAATGGCTACTTTGAGTATGGATTATACATTGGTAGCAATATGCCACTGTTTATAGCACATCATTAGCCTGCAAGAGCTGTAGTGTTTGAACTTTTTGTATTTTTTCAGAAGTGCCACAGTACAACATTTTAGTCTTTCTGCTGCAGTAACCACTGGTTGTTCCAAATCCCTTCATGAATGCATTATGGAAAACTGGGGCAGAGTTCTTCACTAGCTAGCCAAGTGCACGCCTGCTGGGGCTTTGTACTAGAAAACAGTGAATAATGTTTTTAAAGCCAAAGTACAGTAGAAACCCATTTTACACACATAAGCATGTTGCTCAAGACTAATATTCATTGAAGCTCCCTGCTGCTGTGTGAAATTCATGTCAGTTTGCAATGCAGAACTTATTTTTCAGGTGTTCCTTTAAGTGGGTTCATTATATCATTTCACCTGTTAGTGTCCTCAAAATAACTTACCTCTGTAAGTCTATTATTTTATTGAGTATTCATGTAAAAAGGTCTCATTTGTACTTTTCTCTATGATCTGATGCACTTAGAAAGTGCCTCTAAGGAGAGGCAGCTCATGTTTAATTCTGCTCTGCTTTACTTATTGGGATTACTGCAGGCAGAAAACCTCCCTGTTTGACATCCTCTGACACCCTACATGGCTATTAGCTGCATCGTCTTTAGCAACACGCCACTCACGTGGAGACCACTCTAAAGGGACTAAGATCTTTGTTTTTTTAGCCCAGGAAAACCAGTGAGACCTGATGGGTTTGAGGTGAGACCCTGGAGCTGAGACCCAATCCATCTACCAAGTCCTTACACTTCTATGGAGACTCGATGGATAAGCTTGTGCCTCTACCTTTTGCCTCATTAAGGAGACAGGAGGTATTAATGACAGCAATTATGAATTCTCAATTAATTTAATGCATGACAATCTAAGAGACCGTAAGTAATTATATTATCTGAGGAGTTTGCTAATTTTACTCGGTACTTAAGGACGTAAGGTACCATGTAGAAAACTGATCAAATGATAAGCAATGAAATGCCCTATTGTTAAATAGCAGCTCAGTGAAAAACCTTTAAAAAAGCAGTTGACATAGTCATTTGTTTGGGTATTTGGGTACAAGGAGGAAAAACAAAACATGTAAGCAGCTGAAAGACAGAAAAAAAGCAGGGAATTTGTTGTTTTGTGGTTTTTACATTCTTGAGCCGGTCTAAAATGGAGTTGAGTGCGGATGCCTTGCTAGCAACACTCATTCAGAGGATGTTGTTGCTCTTCCTTTTCACCACTTCATGTGGTTTTTCTCCTGCTGTCCAGCTAAGAAAAGAAAGTAAATGGCAACATATTTTTTTTAGAGAAAGTAACATATAAATGAGAGCTCAGGCATTGTCTTGTGGTAAAGGCAGCAAGGCAAAGGGAATTGAAAAGTAGGAGGAAGAAAGAAGAGTAAGAGAAAAGGATTCATATTTAACAAAGGAAGGGGAAGCAAAACTAAGAAGTTTGGAAATAAGTAACCTCAGAACAGCTTAGCAATCAATATTTAAACAACTAACCAAATTATTTTATCATCTCATATGTGAATCTTACAAATAGTTACCCATTTGCATTACGCGTAACTATTCCCTCCCTTTCATAGGAAACAATGCCTGAAAACCCTGAGGACCGATGTAGGTTTCATATTTTAAGCCACCTCTTGGCACTAAATAAACAAGCTAAATGATTAAAGGGATGAGTGTAGACAAGAAACTACAGTTGGGGCTACAGACAAAGGAGGAGTTGAGCATCACTCCATTATTTTTGAAATTATAACACAGAATTTAGCTCTTCTCCCCTCCCTCTTTTTTTTAACCACATCTCAATATCTACAGCAATAAGCAAAATGAACAGCAAGAAACTTAAAAAGAAATCTGTGCTGCCCAGCTAGAATGGGCACTTAGGATCAGTAATGTATAGCAGAAATTATTTTCTTTGTTGAAGTCTAAGTTGGATAAACACAACTTAAGGCAAAAGGTTCCAAAAAAAGTGAACCAAAAGCAGTATGTTTTCCAACCACTGGAGCAGCATTCCTGTGTCAGATTCTGGAGCACTAGTCCATTAGCTGCAGAAAGGACAAGAAACCACCCCAGTTTTGAGATGGAGTAGGTATTTGAGAGAGAATGGGAGCCTAAGTCAGCTGGACTTGCTTATCCAGATCTCTCTGGAACCTGATCCATCCTTTTGGGTATCCTAAACATTTATCTATGTTTTGAATCAAACTGAAACCATACCACCTTGCTGAAGCTGCCTTCATATTAAAAGAGTACAGCAAAGAATGCTATGGTTTATTTCTTTAGAGAAAATCACCGAAATACAAAGTGATATTGTTATAGGTAATTAGGTCTGGGGCTGCAAATTGCGTTTCAACAGCAATACATACCAAGTCAGTGAATAGTACCCAGTAAGCAATTTAACGAAATCAAACCTCCAGACATAACACCACCATCATATCTTCCCAAGAATCACATGGAAAATGGTTGTCTATCATCTAGACAACACTTTGCTACTTTGAAATTTCTATTTCGGCTGCTGGAGGTTGCTCTTGTTGGCCAGAATTTACTATATGTGTGTTGGCTGGTCTACTGGGGGTTATTTTTTTAAAGAAGGCAGTTAAATGAGAAGATAAAATGCATATACACTTTTCTGAAATAATTTTTTAAATTCTCTGTGAACAGGTTTAGTTGTGCTTGTTAATTTGGTTTTTCTAAACGAATATTTTGGTCTTTTGGGTTTGTTTGGTTTTGTTTTTTTCTTTTTTTGTTTTTTTTTTTCCTTAGGAAAATACCACTTTTCACATTTCCCTAATGAGTTCTGGATCAGTTAGAATCACTTTTTAAGCCAAACCACTGAGTTTGTAAAATTCTCAGTACTTTCTCAAAGCAGGTCTCATGGATATATGAATATCATATTTTACAACTAAAGATGTGGAACTTTGTTTCTGCCACTACAATCACTGCTTTGCAATTTTGATGATTGCAGGCAATAAGGAGGAACTGTAAAAAAAGAACAACCAACAGACAATTTGGGGAAGGGGGAAGAGAAGAGATTTAGAAATAGAGAAATTGTTTGGCTGACAGGCTAGGGCCAAATGGAAAATTTGGGGTTTAGATGAAAAATCTGGACCCCAGAAGAAAGCGCAACATAGCACCCGAGACATTTCAGCTCTGAATTCATTGGAAAGCTGCATGGCTTCATTCAGGGGCATACAGTACAGTTCTCCAATGTTTAAAATCCATGTTACTGAAGTGTAGTAAGATACTTTAGTAGAAAAGCAGAGGCAAATGCCAATAACTTTTGCAAACCCCCACATTTTTGCTACTGACCTTAAGTAGATATGCAGGACTCTCTTTCCATCCCCCTTGCTACAGGCAGATTTGAGTCAGGATTGCAGAGAAAACTGGTTGCTGATTAACCCATTTGACCCATCACCGAAGAGACTTGTGATATAAAATATGACTTGAGCTTTTCAAACAAATAACTGTAATTTCCATTTAATTGATTTTTGACCTTACACTGCAATTATTCAATGTTAATTTATCACAGGATAAAAGAACAGCAATTGCATATAAACTTCAGGATGCTGTAAAAAGTTATATGTATAGGAGAGAGACTGCAGTTATTAAGTTAGCTTGCATTTGCAAAGTAGACAGATTAATAATGCTGCCTTTTTCTACAATGTAACGATCAGAATCAACTAAATTCACAAGGAATACTTAGAAAAATACATGGAAGTTGGTGCTGCACTAAGTATAAAAATCCTCATTTGAGGGGAATTCTATTTCTCTGGGTTTAGGACTGTTTTTTATTATTTATTACAAGACCTAGGAACGTGCTTGAAATTCTACAGAGTAATGAGCAGTAACAGGTCTTGGCCCCAAGCAGAATAGAACCCAGGAGAATGAAGAAAACAATTATGCATGGGGGGCCAAATTTTGTTCTTCACTCAAAACTGCAAGAAC
The DNA here is from genome assembly GCA_013400175.1 of Phainopepla nitens. NCBI lineage: Eukaryota > Metazoa > Chordata > Aves > Passeriformes > Bombycillidae > Phainopepla > Phainopepla nitens. The sequence continues at coordinate 172,549 of VXBQ01011625.1, read as the reverse complement.
AGGGTAGTTTAAATTCTATCCTTTATATCCAACCCCTGATTTGGGGAAAAAACTTTCTGTTGACCATTCATCATCACCATTATCACAATTTTCTTACTGATCTGAATGTGTCCCTATTATCCTGATTATTAAGTATATTAATTTCAACTTATACCACCATTTTTGCTATCCAGGGCATAACAGTCTATATTGCAGTGTTACATAGGAAAGATTTTTTTTTTTGGCTGTTGAACCCGAACTATTGTAAAATGCAGAGAACTACCATTTTCTTAATTAGGGCATAGGAATATTTTGGTTTCTGCAGAATAAACTGGAGAAGAAAGAGGAGGAGATGGACAGTGACAATCTTGAGTTTCTCTTCCTCCAAGTGCAAAAGAGTAATCAGTGCTACTTAAGAAGAACATTACTTACCTATTGAACAAGGTGTTAGTCACTCCCCTAGACTGTGAGCCATCCTGAATTTGTGTCACATGTGACATGTTAGGTCACACTACAGGAACATCTTTTTTTAAAAACACTTCTTCAATGGAAGAACTTGGAAAAAAATAGGAAGCTTCATTGCAAAAAGGTGAAAAAAGTGCTGAATTCAACTACATCAATCATGGTCCTGACTTGAACAAAACATTTTAAATTAACTGATAAAGGATTCAGTGATGTCCTTGAAATCAGCTGTCGGTCACAAGCCCATAATCTCTTTGCAGTAGGATTGAATTTGGGGAATGGAAATCACAGGTGTAGCTCAGAACTGACCTTGATGCTCAGGCACTGCCAATATCCCAGTTTTAGATTTACTGCTACAATGACAAAGCCTCATAGTGTGTGTACTGGTGAGGAGAAGGGCTGCATGTGAGGCCCTTCTTTCAGCCTTCCCCTTAGCTCCTCTCAGGGAATTAGCTGCACAAAAGCTTCCCACACCTCATATTACCACTGCAAGTGGAGGCAGAATATAACAAGAGATCTTCCAGTTTGCTTCCTATATGTAACAAGGAGGCCAGGGTCAATTTTACCCACTCTGGCCAAAACCAAAGGGTTTAACTGCAACCTCTCTGCCTGCATATTGGATCTGATTCCCTGATCTTGTGTTCATACCTTCACAGTTAAAGTACCTTGGTTTGGGGTTAGAAAGTTCCTGATACTGCATTAAGCATGAATTGTCCCAGTAATGACAGCATGGGACAGCAGGAACATCCAAGTGAGTTGAAGTGGAAACATGAGCTTGTGAGAGCTATTAATGCCACCTGCATTGGTGGCAGTCTGCCTGAAAGAAGCTTCCCGTAAGTGGTCCATAAACATGACAGTGGTTGAACACTTGACATTTACAGCTCCCTCTACATTCATATCCAAGGAGATAAGTATGGGAGGTCTGTGTTTGTGGTTAGGGAACTGCTTCAAGGAAATGAAAGTCTGAGGGTGAAGCAAGCTTGGCGAATGTAGATAACATCTCACTGGAAGTGCTGTTTTCTGTAGAATAAGAAATTCCAACAAAACCAGGCGTAAATACAGTTCAGGTTTTCAGAGCACAAATCTTGAGAGAAGAGGGATTGGAGAACAAAGCTGGGTTGCAGTGTCTCATAACTTCTGCAACTTTTGAAGAATCAGCTCATCTGTCTCTTCAAGTATTTAAAAAATGCATCCTGCTTACAATGATATATAGAGCAGAAATAAAAATCTCTACAGAATTTTTTTTTTTTTTTTAGCACAGAGAAATATATAAGGTGCTAAATATTTCAGGGCAAGTCAGGAAGATCAATGAATGGATTTATAACAAACATCCATCTAGGAAATCACTCAGAGATACATGGGGATGTAATTGCCACTAAGTAGGACAGCTAGCTCAAAACCAGGACATGCAGTGGACAAAATTAAGTCACAGAATATCAGTTGTGGATGTAGAAGAGAAATGAAGGTTGCCAAGAGATGGCAAATGGATGTGATCACAGCATTTACCTGGACAAGATATATGAGCAAAGTACAAGGCAGAGAAAAATGGCAGTGGCTCTCCTACTCCATCAGTTGCCTTGTATCAGTAGCTGCTCCCATTATTATGTTGCTATCTATGTTATCCATAATCAAAGTTTTACATTTCCAGTTGATTTGCAATATCAGACAGAACTTGTGTGTAAAAAGGAAATGTGCTCTCAATAGCACCATTGAGAATACGTTGTGGCAGATCTTTGCAAAGAGAATTGCTGCTGGGCTTCTAGTGTAGCTGCTGTTGCTGTAGCATAGCAGTCAACTAATGAATTAATTCCTTTTTTGAAATATTCTCCATGGGATCACTTATAAAACACAGGCCTAGTTTGCACAAGGAGCAGAAATAGGTAACAGTCATCTGCCCTGAATCTCTACATACTTCACAAAACTGCATGTGCACTGTTCTCTCTGTGCTGTTTTCTCTAGGTGAATAATCATACTCAGCTGGTATACGCCCATGTATGATTACTTAGAAATTCACAGAGAAAAGGAGAGAAAGAAGTGGCAACTTGATGGAATAACAAATGGGCTTCAGTGGCTCAGAAAGTGTCAGGTTTTTTCCAATTATGTCAGCTGATCAAATCAGATGTGTTACCTCTGTGGACAAAGCTTGGCTGTCTTGTCTGGCTATGAGGAATAAAGAAGGAAACCAAGAGTTATCATTTGGACGCTATTAATTACATGTGTATATGCATATATTATGCATTGTATCCCATCCTCAGAACTGCAATCTGTCTGGTCCCAGTTGTGCTGGCTGGGGAGGATCTAGATGCAGCCACCAAAAGAAAAATCCTCTGGTCTCATTAACATGCTCAAGTTACAAGCACAAGAGGCAGCCACATAACTGGATTCCTTCATTTGTTCCCTTCAAAGAGATAAAAATAAAGCAACCTGTAGTTGAGCAATGCCTGAGGAATATAAGTGCAAAAGAGAGTTTGGTGAAGCAATTCTATGAATAAGTGTTCTCCTGAGCCAATGCTGCTGTTGAGGGCTCAGAGGTAGTGACTGAGTGCAAGTGAACAGGTAGGAAACATGATTGTGATTAAAATCTGGAGGTAAACATGCCTGGCTGCCCACCTGAATGTGATGTGAGATGACTGAGTGACTGATTCAGTATGGTTGAGCATGAATAAAAGAGCATACTGATTTAATATGACTGCAAGGATAAAAGATCATGTGTGTGAACGATTATCTCACTGACTGTACAAGTAGAAGATGAGGTGAAATGACAGGAGCAAATGAAGGAAAATGGGAACATATGAAATTTAGGAAACACTGACAAAATGAGTAGCAGATGGTCCATTGCTGATAATCAATGGAAAATCAATTTTGACAATTGGCTTATATATAGGATGGAAGTGTAGAGCTGAGTGCATGGATTTTGCAAGCTCTGCTTATCCCCAAGATTCAACAAGTTAAATTGGGACATGAGGAGTAATTGTAAAGGGTTTTCTTACTATTAACTTATTTTTGAGAGGAATTTCTTGAATAGATGCTCTCCTGGCATCTCTTAAATGACTTTATAAACGCTCATGCTTGCCATAGGCAAAGGGCCAGCTCTTCCAGACATCTTTGTAGAATGTCTGGTTAGTATAACAGGAACACTTTTTGAAAGAAGTGGGGATAGGACACTTCTTTCTGCTAGGGATCTACTAGATATATAAGCTTATTGATTCATCAATATATTTTTTGTTTCAATTTATCTAGGTAATGTAGTGATCTTATTCTTTTCTGCTCTTTTTTTGACAGTCTCTTGTAAGTGTGGGCAGAGGATATTAAATATGGTTATAAAATACCACGTCATGCATTTTCATCAACAATTTTGTACTCTGTTGCATGAGAAGAATTCCAGCACAAGGCATAGCAGTGGCAAATAAAATCCTCTAACAGAGCTGTCTACCTGAGTAAAGTGCAAGGAATGATTCACAAGATCACTTGTTTACCCAACAGATATAGCAAGACCAGAATAGCTGAAGTACCACAACTCTCAGCATGAAGTTACTCTGAATAAAAACACATTCGTGCTCTGTGTGTGAATGTAAGGACATAATTACCTCAAGACTGATCTATCTTCCCTCCATAGGTTTTACAGCATTAGAACTTCAACGAAATAAGTGCATAAACACTTGTGCATGTGTGTGTCTGTCTTTCCACCTCACTATAAAAAACAGAATTAGCAAGAAAATAACTGTGATATCCCTGCTTTTTGCTATTTGAACCTCCAAGGTGGTAGGAATTAGGTCCTTTTCTTCCAAATTTAAAATCTTCTAATAGTTATTTTAATCTAGTTTTGTCTTGCAGTAGCAGCTTTTCACATTGTGCAAAATATGAATTGCTTCAGGATATTAAAATATGCTATATAACCTTCTCAGGTCTGAAAGACCAAAAATCAACTTTTCTTATTGGGATTACATTTAAATGCCATTAGCATGTTCAGAAGTCACAGTAGTACAGATACTCATATGTGTACAGGAAACCATCTACTCTTTTCCAACGCCAGCTGAAAGGGGGATGGGAGTAGGCTACAAACATAATTTGTTTTGGATTTCAGACGGTTGCTTTCCACCTAAATGGATGGAAGAAAATCCTGCCTGACACAAAACAATGGCATGTTCTCAAAATAAAAAATAGCAAGAGCAGTGGAAGTTACGTACAGAAAAACTTCTGTTCCTTTCATAAATTGATAATCATGTCATTTTGGGTGGGAAAGTTACCCTTATCTCTGGGGTATAAACAGTGTGTTTCTACTGATGAAGCAATTATCAAATTTGAAAAGATAAACAATCATAAATTAAAAATTGTAATACTGTTTGTGATATTAGACAGGAGGCAGCTACTCTCTGAGTAGCTTTGTAGACTTGTTATAAATGTTAGAAATAACAACAAGAAAAATGGCACAGGAATACATTCACTTTATATCTCTTTTTTCCCTTTTGCTAACTTTCACATAATACAGCAGCATAAACTAATAATGCAAAAAGACCTAATCCTCTCATCTTCAGACTGTAGGAAAAATGGAAATGTGTATTTCCAGTATATTTTTGCAACATCGTAAAGGTTCCTGTAGTGTGGCCCCTCCCTTCTTCAGAGAAGGCCTCCGTAGAGAGAGTGATGCCTTGTCCCTTTACCAGGCCACGGACTAAAATCTATGCACTTTTTTACAGGTCTGTTTGCTCCTGTGAGGTGCAGATCTTCACTAAGCAGCATTTAGGTTGCACAAGTTTCCCCTGTACTTGAGTCCGGAAAAACACACAACTTTTGAGGGTTGTATAGCAGCATAATGCATACATGTGTCTCTGTGCCTCTTCAAGTCAAGAGAATTTTATTTGTATTTTAATTATTGTCCCCTTTCACAAAATTGCAGAAAGAGCATTTTCTCACCTCTGTGCAAGGGGCATTTTACCAAAAAAATGCCAACCAGGTGTTTGTTTCTGACATAGCCTCTGAGAAACTTGTTCATAGTCCTGGACCACTGCATAATTAATTTCATGAGGAGTTTGAAACGAGCTAGGCTGCAAAGCTGTGAGTTAAACTTGGGTTGTGTCCATCCTAAAGGCTGAGCAGCCTGCAAGTAAAGCTCTCGCTGGCTGCTGCAAATAGAGTTGCCTGGTCCCAGTGAGAACCATGGAATTGCTCTCCAGTTCAGGAGGAACAATCATTCACCACCCCACCAGCCTCTGCAGACATTTATCTGGTTGTCCTCAGGCCAGCCTCATTTCATCCTCAGCATCTTGGGCTGTCCTTGTCACCTTTTCCTGAATTCAGACACTGAGAGGCAGCCTCCAAAGTTTCCTTTCTATAGCTGTATAAAGCATTGTGTTTTAGCCATGGTGCTTCCCCTCCTGTCTGAGAAACCCACCTCTGCTCTAATGCAACCCCAAAAAATGAAGTCAAGTTGTATCTTAACCATTGTCCACTTTAAAAAGTTTGCAGAGGCCCCTAAGAGCTACTCATAAAAAGAATCTAGGAAGTCACTTAGACAAGATAAAGCATATCAGTTGATTTATCTTTGTCACTAAAAGTCACTTTTTAATTTATTCTGCAGCAGGGGGCAGGTAGAGGTATTCCTCCTCCACTCTTACCACTTCTGTCCCTTCAGTGAGCACCTTCCATTTGCAGCAATTCCAGACTAATCCCATGCTGGTGAGGACACAGAAATGGATTGTGATGAGGGCGAGGGGTGAGAGCGGCAAAGAAGAATAAAAATGTTTTCATTCATAATTATGTCATTGGGCCCAATTTGAAAACTTACATCAACTCCATTATCAGCAAGGACTGCTTTAGGAATAGAAATTATTTTGTCATATTTGTGGGTCAGTGAAGGAGACAGAAATACAGGAGCAATAAAATGCAAAGGGTCTTGTGATTTCATGGTTAGGTTTTACATTATGATTGCAGCTAGTTGCTGTTTAATGGCCAGATTTTCCTTCCATTTCAGTCAATGGGTCTTTTTTGCTGATTTCACTGTTACAGATTCCCAACTTGCTCTTCACTTATTTGATGATTTTAGATCTTTTATAATGTCTGTCAATTGGTGTTTCAGCAAGTCCTTGGTGATCCATCAAAAAGACCAATGGGCTTTTACCATCTTGTCAGCTATTTTATTACCTTCCTTTATTTCAAAATATCCAAGTTCACAAATAATAATTTTCTCTCTCTCTCTGTTGACAGTGGGGACACTCGTAACAAATTTTAAATAAAACCTGTGACTGTGCAGCTCTGTTAAAGCTTAGTCTGGGGAGAAAGCAATTATGTCACCTTATCCAGGACATTTCCCTTTGTCTTTTTTTCTCCTCGATGATCTTACATGGAAGATAATTGAAGAAATATTAAGAGCCAAAACAAGCCCTCAGAGATGCAAAAGAGGACTGGGACTAGCAATTAGACAGCACATTCTGTGTGTGTAACTAATCACAGAGGTAGCTTCCCTTCACCAGCAACAGGACATCACCAGAATCGTTGAGACCGGGAGTCCAACACCTTAGATCCTGACAACATCTGTTCTGACTAACAGTACCAGCACTATGGATAGTCAGTGGCCTGCCTGATGCTGCTAGTTTAAGGGAAAGCAGATTTTTCATCCTACTACTGCAGTGTGTGCTGTCTTTTCTTTGGATATTAGCAACAGCTGTAAAGAGGCCATGAAATCAGCTTTGGGACATCCTTGTATTTGAGAACTGCAAATTCAGAAAGGATTTCAGCATTTCAGGTTAGGTTTTGTAAAATTAGCTAATTATAAATGATGTTGAAAGAGCGTTCATTGTCCTCTCTGATGTAACTTAATGATGCTTTGTTAAAAATGAGACTTTTTGAAGGCTTTTCATTGTCTGTGAAAGTCCTGTGACAGAGATGACACTTAGTGTTATTTTCCTGAAAAATTATACTTGTTTTTTTGTTTGTTAATAGCTATTTCTGGACTGTGAAGTTAGGAGAAGACATAGATTGAGGACCATGTCCATGCTGAAACCCACCTGAGCCTAGTGGTGGTGAGGTCTAGAAGAAAAGAACTGAAGAGCGCAGTTTGGTATTTTTTTTCTGCTGTTTTAATGAATGACATCAAATAACTCACTGAAACTTCTTTTCTTTTCCATAGTGGGATAATAGAAGTTTTAGTTTGGGCTAATTAACTCATATGAATAATGCAATGCAAAAAAAATCCCCTTTAGCCAATAGTTTGTCTTGAAAACAAGTTGTTCAGAGAAGCTGTGGATGCCCCATCCCTGGCAGTGTTCAAGGCCAGACTTGATGGGGCTTTGAGTAACCTGGTCTAGTGGAAGGTGCCTCTGCCCATGGCTGGGAGGTTGAAAAAAGGTGATTTTTAAGGTCTCTTGCAACTCAAACCATTCTACTGTTCTCTAATTCTCCGATTCAATGATTAAGCAAAACACTGTAAAGACTACAGGACTAGAACATAGAAAATCACACGCTGGGTAACCTAGACTTTTAGTTGAGAGAAGCTGCAGTGAAGGAATATGCCACCCTAGTGACCTTCTGGGTCTTTTGCTGGAAGCTGTCATGGGACACACTCTTCACAGATTTTTCGAGGTAAAACCAGTCTGAAATAAAACCAGTCTGAAGGGAAAACAGTCTGAAATGAATAGTAGCAGTCCAGAAAAACTGTGGCATCACATCTAGGAGGCCTGGCATGTAGGTACCTGAGGAGTTTCTCAAATTTTTTGAAGTTTAAAACCATAATTTGAGCTGAACTCTGTGATTTGAGTATTAATAAATAGTTTTTAGTGCCACTTTTGAAGTAGGCTATTAAAACCTTTCTTCACACCTTCTGGGTCTGGTAGACAAGTCAGTTAGATGAGGTGGATGGTACCTGTAGCTACACTTCACTCGGGGAATAATTAGTAACATTCAGCTTCAAAAAACTGAAGTCACCACTTCCAGCCCTGCCAAGAGCCAGGGGCTAGGTAGGGAATCTGGGGAAACTGCCTCCCTGGGAAAACACTGCTGACGAGCAGAAAACTTCATCAAAGGGAAACATGTCCCTCAGGAACATCTGCAGACTGCAGTTCTCTGGGCTTCTCAGGGTGACCTTCAACCATTTGTGTGGTGAGGGGAGACCCCATTAGTGATGCAAGATTTATTCAGTAATTTTTCTAGTTACTATAAATGTCTTCTTCAGCAAAGGGGGAGAGTCCTGTGTCCACTCCCCTCACACTCCTAATAATACCTAGGCTGGGGTTTGATGTACATCAAAGCACGACTTGCAGTGGAAGGCATCACTGCCCCTGGCAGGGGGTTGGAACTAGAGGACCATTCCCTTCCAACCCAACACAACCCAACCCACTCTATGATTCTGTGACCCTCAGCCTGGCCACCACATTGCCTCCAGCATCATCTGGGCTGGGACCTGTCACTCTTCTCTGGCGAAAAATCCCCAACTGCTCTGGAGGGCAGAGAGCCTCTTACATAACAGGCACTGCAGGGACAGATGAGGTGACTTCCTCCACGCTGTGTTATCACTGTGATAAAGCCTAATGCCAGCTGACACGGCTCTGCCAAGGTTAAAGTGATTCATAGGGCTCCTCTAAGATGTGGCTCCAATGTCTTTTCAATCCACAGCATTTTTAAAATAAAACAAAACCACGTAACTGTTCATCTACTGCCAATGAGGAGTGTTTCATCTCAAAGCTACTTTACTTGGTAGGCACATGTATCCTCTCTGCTTATCTCAACCACAATATCTTAGCTTAAACAGAAGAATCATAAAAATGATTTCTGAACCTAACAATACTCTGAACCTGGGATGCATTTTGGGAAGGAAACACTCTGTTTATTTCAGGTCTATGAAATATACAGCAGACCATGCAGTTAGAGGCAGATGAGCCAACACAAGATGGGGTCCTGCTCTGAAGCAACTCTCCTCTGGCCAGCTGTTCTGTGGCTCTGAGGCTGGAAGCAGCTTCACAATCTATACTGGGCACATTTAACTGTAAAACTAGAAGTAAATAATACATAGCATCACTCCCTGGGGATATGTGCTACGTACACATAACAATACTTCCAGCTGAGAAAGCCATTCCCAGTGTGCCTCTTTAATGGAAAGAAACTAGCACTTAATACAAATACTTTTGCAGCACTCACCCCCCCTTCCTTCTTAATCTTAGCAAGGCTTCTTTTTCCTGTTTTAAATTCAGAGCTTCAATTCCCTTGATCCAAGAGGTTAAATACTTCAAATCACATCAGTGCCCTAAGATTGTGAAGGGCCAGCTCAATGATGATGACTGCAAGTTGAAACATTAAGAATGCAAATTATCAGCCAAGTGACAACTGTTAAGCTGTATTAAAAAGTATGTTGCTTTTGCTTAACAGACACACAGATAGAAACGATGCTACTGTGAAATTTGTGGGGGTAACACGGTTCAAAGTACAGAGAAAGCATTTGTTCTCTTGTCTGTTCAATTGCTGTTTTGAAAACAAGCAACAGTATCACCTCACAAAATCTGCAGCTGAGATCTGTCACCAGGCAATGTCCTTACTAATAAATACAGGATGTTGAATAATAATAATAAAAACTAATAAAAGAGCCTTTTGTATTATCACAAATTCACCTTATTAGAGACCAGCTTAATACTTTCTGAGTTATAGGTGGCACTAGATGTCACTTAAAGTCAAAAACCTCTGGCTGATGCCTGCTTGCCAGTACCACATAAATTCCAAAAGCTGATAGAGCCTGTCCAAATAGTTCTGTATATCACACTGATTGCATCTTTGCCTTCTATGAGAATACAATCCTAAACTGTATAGAAATTTATTTGCTTTAAATGTGCATAAGAGATTTCTTTTCAAAGTCAACAGCAAGCATGCAAGGCAGAGAACTTTGCATATGTCCCTTTGCTTGTTTCTCAGTGGTGCACTTTGTGCTTTTAAACTTCCAGCCACAAATGTGGAAAACTGACAGTGGCCTCAAATCCAAGGAAAATGTACCAGCAAAAATATGTGCCCTTCTTCCTCCTGTCTCCGCAATTTATTGTGCTGGAGGTCAGAGAGTTAAATACTATCTTTAGGGTTTGTTTTTTTTTAAATAGCTGGATGATTTTATGACAGTGCTCAGATCCCACTATGGCATGGCACAGTTTACAGTGTGAATTATATTTTGGCTGTCTCATGACATTTCACCTTTGACTCCACTAAAAGCAGGATCAAACCTCATCTTCTTCTAAGTGATGAGGGTAATATTGTGGCTCCACCAGAGTCTCCATCCTGAATGTGAAGATTCTCTTAACCACTCTGCCATGGTAAATCCCACATCCCTACTCCATCAGTGTCCTTTTGTAGCAGTGCAAAAGCTGATGAAAGCAGTAGTGCCAGCCAGAAACTGAAACCAGTGATGTTCCTCTCATCATATTTCTGACACTTTCATGGCCTGAGAGCATCCCATTGGTTGATAGACATCAAAACTGTGGGCAGTTTGCAATCAGAAACCCAACGAAATATAAATACAGTAACAGTAACTAAGTTCATAGAAAAATTGATTTGTAATGCACAGATCTGGGTACTCATCTTGCAGCAAGGAAATCAGACACAGTACCACCGAGCCAGCCAGAAAGGTTTTGCTAATGCCCAGGACTTTAAAGGTTATTTCTGAAAATCATAAGAGAATACTTTGCACTCTGGTATAAAAATTAGTCATACACAGCTACTCTGCATACTGTAGTGCTATATATATGGCAACTAACATTGAAGCTTGCATTCCTAATAAGATGATTCTTTTGTGAATTATTCTCAAATGCACAAACCAAATTGTGACATTTGAAAGTTTTCTCTCTGGCTACCATCACTGCTGCTTGTAAGTGGTCTTCCAGACAGAAATGGCTCAGAGATCGGATGAAGTTCATTAAATTTTGAGACAGTTCCTTTGGAATTGGTCCATACAGAACTACTGTATTCCAAAAAATATCTTTACTTTCTTGGCCCTTGGTATTTTGTAGACACTTTTCCTTTGGCATTTTGAACACCAGGTTCTGTGTGATAAAGCACAATATATCTCTTTTGGACAAGCATCTGGAATTCATCTGTGCAAAGAGTGAGCATAGACTTGTTGAAGACAGTGTTTGTAAAAGGATTACCCTCCTTCTTGATTTAATAAAGTTTTATAGAACTTCAAATTCAAGTTAATGCAACTCTGAAATAACTGGGTGTATTTATCACATAAAGTAACAGCTAATCACAGTCTATTTTATTTGCTACTTTTCATTTGCTGCACCTCAAAGTATTTCAAAAATGAGGTAAATATCATTATCGCTAATTTATGAAAGGCACAACTGGCAGACAGAGAAGTAAGACCAACCACCTTCCAAGTATTTAATGAAGCTTTTATAAACTTTCCAAAACAGATCGCACACAAATAGCAGCTAAGCACTGACATCCAACACAGTTCAATCAGAAGATGGTGGACAACTGTATGATGCAACCATCTCAAATATCTAAAGATGTTATTGAAGTATGATATGTGACACAGATTTGCTGTACTGAATTACCCACAGAGGAAACCACCAGGAAGAGAGAGACCTCTGCTATTATAAAAAGCATTTCCCTGTTCTTATCCAGAGCAGGACACTGAGGCAGGCAGGCTATTGTGCTGTGAAAAATGCATCTGCAGCCAACTGTGCCTGCTGAATGCAATAAGAATGCAGAAGACCAGCTCTAGCCTACAGAGGCTGCAGTGACCCTCTTGGAATTCTAAGTAGCTTGTTTGGGTAATAACAAAAGTGTAATTAGAAGTTCCTCTAAGGATTCATCAGCTTCCTTCTTAGTGAGCTGAAGCTCTACCTAACAGCTCAAGTGTTTATGGGAATGCGCTGTTGCACAATTCCTGACTTTTAGGTGGTTGTGACTTTGACTATATTTTACACAGCCATAATTTGGAGGAAGGCTGATAGGATTAAGGAAAAATCTTTGCTATCTCTAGCCAATAATTCAGCATGAAAACAATGTAATAGTTGCCTTTCCTGAAATAAAATAATATGTATTATTGGAATGATATCACCACTGTTTCCTGCAGTAAAAACATTATGATGAACTTTTCTTACATTTGGTATACAGGAATCCTAATTTAAATACTTCTGTTAAATTTTAGTTGGTTAATACAGAAGTCTTTCACTTTGATATGCAACAATTTTAAATTCTAAGCCTGAACAACTATATTTACCACAACCTCCAGGTATACAGTGTATGATAAACTATTTACACTGCCCCAAACAGTTTTGCCAGTGTACCTTCACCCTGATCAGGAATTTACTTATTATTCCAGTCTTAGGCTTTTCTTGATGAGAAACAGTAACCTGTGCCAAATTTGCATAGCAGTCTCTTCATCAGTAAGATCACTGTAAGGATTAAGGCTCTGTCATTTTTCAGTTGCAGCAAATAATATAATTTCCAAAGAAAATCAAGGCTGGGTTTCATGCCCAGGTTAGGTTTTGGCATGGGCAAGGGCCAGCACCATGGTCTGGCAGGAGAAAGCTGCCAGGTTGAGTCGACTTTCGAACCTAAATTCCTTCAGCGTGGTTATGAATAGAAGTGTAGCCCTAGAGCGGAAAAGCAGGCCCTGAAAAACACACATATGAAAGAGTAATTGTTGCTTTTGCTGTGAGGAACATTGGCTTGGAAAAGGCATCCTGCGTCATTGTGTCCAAGCCCCTGCTGTCTTAGGCAACCACAACATATAATCCTTTTCATAAATTTATCAAGTTCCATCTTAAACCCAGTTAGGCTTCTTGCCCCCAATGAGAAGGCTGTTCCCAAGCCTCGCTGTGCTGAGGGTTAGAAATATTCTTCTAATTTCCAGCTTACATTTATTCATGGCCAATTCAGACCCATTTGTTCTTGCGCCAACATTGTTCTGGAGCTTAAATAGCTTCTCTCCCTCTCTTGTGTTTACCACCCCCAATGAACTTATAGAGAGCAGGCTGTCCCTTTGGCCTCTCACTGTCATGCCACCCTGTTTGTACATGAGGCTGCAGTCCCCCCAAACAATGGATGAGCTATTGTTTTAAGAAGGTTAGCTGAAAATAAAAGCAGCATGCTGCCTTGCTGTCTGGGGTAGGCAAAATCCACCACTGGGATGTCAGGCGACCAGCGGAGCCCTCTGGATCTAAGAGCATCCCAGGGTAAACAGAAGCATCAAGTCATAATAGACCAGTCATAATAGGACCAGTTTAACACATTTGCCCAATTACCCCTTACTACTTCTGAGTCTGAAAGGGCAACAACTGTTAACTGCAATACAGACCTACTGGTCCAGAGCGACTAAGCAGGGAAAGATTAGCATCAGCAACTGGACTAAAATCATATTTTTAGCAATGTCAGTGAGCCTGCGGGAGGAGGAAAATGCATCCCCACTTTTACGCCTAATGGGAGTAACTGGCCTGAGAGCCTGTGGTGTGTCTGAGCCAAACATTTCCCTCACAAAGGCTCCTCTGTGTGTGTCTGACTTAGCTCGCTAAGTCAGTTAACTTCCAGGAGGCAGGTTCTGAGATTTTCTTGACAGCCTCCAATTTCAACATTGAAAGACTAACCATATTTCTTAACATATGCCAGAGCAATTTCAAAAATGTTCTGGCCCCCCTCATATTTTTCCAGTGCTTTCATGATTAGGGTAGGAATTTCCAGACTATCACAATGTAAATGGCATTTTCTCAATGAGAAAGATTCAAATGGTGACCATGTAAAAGTTGCAGTTTATTTCAAATGTCTCTGTCCATGTGCTTTTATATAATCTATATATCATATATCATACCATAAATTTCTATTCTGTTATGTAGTGGCTTTGATAAGAGAGTTAGGAATGGTAGAGCCTTCTGTGCAGGCCTCAGCTTGAGGACTGATGACCTTATAATGTAATTCTTGCCATCATGTCTACGCTTGCTGCTACATTTATAAGTGCGTAGCTCTCTTTCAGTTTCACTAAAACATCAGTCTTTTAGGCAAACCACATTGTTCAGGGGACTTTCTGCTTTCCAATATACTCATAAAGGTCAGAAAATTCATCCATATTTTATTTTTCAAAATTATCCATGAGTTAGGTACTGATTCTTACATACTGCTCTGGGAGGGAAAAGAAGGAGGGAAAAAAAGAAAAGCAAAAAGAAAGCCTTAGACTCTCAAAATTTCTAAAGAAGCAGAGGCAAACCTGAAAAGAAAAAGGAAGGGTCAAACACATATTCATAAAAAGTGGCATGATTTTTTAAAATTAAGATAGTTACACTGCAGGATGTTCCTGCTTTAAAAAAGGATTTTGTCCCATTACAGAAAGGTTGTTCTTGATTTCATATGCAAAGATGAAGGGCTTCTAGCATGTCATTTCCTGGAAATCCCTAGTTGGCATATCACACATAACAATACTGGGGTGAAAAAGAGAACAGGGGAAAGGGCTCCTGGGGATAACATGGATCCATAACATTGTGTCCCTGAGCCTTAATCCTGCTGAAGAGCATTTGAAGAGCCTGGGTGAGGTGCGCTGTTCTGCAGCACTGTGTCAGCAGCACCATGGAAAGTCTCCCCCACAGCAGCCACCCTCACCCACGTCCAGGGCTCCCAGCAGTAGCTCAGCCCCTGTGGGTAGATCTGGAAGAACAGAGGAAATGTTTTCTTGTGTTGCAACTATCATCTGCTCATGTTTTGGAGGAAAATTGGTCTATGTGGCTCCTCTTTATCAAGATAACTTTTTGGCAAAGGCATCACGTCTGCCACAGAGGCTAACAGCAAAAGGAAGGGCCCTGCTCTTGGTGTGAGTGCATCAGGAAGGGAAGGATGGACCGAACACCTCTCCCAGCCAGCTCCTCATATTTCAACGTTTTGGTTGAAATAGATTTGCTGCTGTCCTTGACACGCAATCATACTCAACTTCTGCTCATGTATATCTCAGCAAGACAGATTTGGCAATGGGAGCTGGTGTTGGGCTTCTCAATAAAATTAAGCAGTCTGGGTGCAATGGATGAGACTATTCCCTTGAATCATCTCACTGCGATTCTGACTTCCTTTTGCAGTGGGTTGGAAGAAGGTCAGTGGTTTGTCAGGGTGCCTTGGGCCAGGAAGAACATTAGCAGAGATAGCAGGGATTTATCCACTCTGCTGGAAATTAGTCCCTCAGTGATCAATGCTGATTTGCTGCTTCTCTGAACAGTCTTTCCTGGCTTCATGGATTAGATGCTGCTAGTGTGGGGAATAACAATAAAACCATTCACTAGCTGCATCTGGTGCAGGGAAAGCTTTCCAAAGATTATTAGTTTAAGCATCCTAGAGAGACATAATAAAAGGGGAATCATTATTATAGTGTGCGTGTTTTAGGATATCCATTACTGCAGTGTCTTGGCATCATTACATAATTTAAAATAATAAAAACAATTATCCTTCAGGATAAAGGAGACTTTGAAGGCACTGAGTTACAGGTCACTGCCTATGTATTTGTTAGGATAGAAGCACCCTGACATTTGGAGCTGAGTAAAATGAAAGCTCCAGAGGTGAATTCTGGGCAGCGACAGGAAAGTTGCAAGAACTGGTTTCAGACTTTACCACACCAGAAGTGAGTTCCACATCTCAGATCATGCCACTGGTGTCACCATGCTGCTGTAGAGCTCAGACTCAGCCTGTTTACCTGCAGCTTTGCATTATTCTGTAGTGAAGGGAAGTACAGAAGAGCAGAGCTGGGTTTTATCCACGGTGGATGCAATTTTCCTGCATAGCTACCCCATCAAACCTGAGTCTGCAGATGCAATTGGACACGAAGGTCTAATGAAGAATTCCAAACTTGTTACTACATCTCAACATCTCAAACTGGAAAATTTCTTCCACAAACTACTTGAATGCTTTAGGACTCAGTGTTTGTGACCCTTGCATCAGGTCTGAGATAGCAGCAGTGAAGTCCAAAAGGAAACCGCTGTGATCTGTGAGGTATGCAACCTTCAGTTAAAATTACTTTAATCCATGGTAATTGCTTCATGGATATGCATGTGAATGACTTGGGTCTGAACCCAGGGGCTTTTTCCCTCATACCTTTTCCTTATGTGCCATTGGCTTGCTGTATTATTTGCATAATCCTAGGTAGGTATTGGAAACTGTAGGAACCCAGAAGTAAGGGAATGCTCTTTCTGAGCCTTAGGTACAGATTTAGTTGTCTAACTTTGTAAATGTCAGCTTTCACTTGCTTGCCTCAGAAAAGACTTGGAAAACCCCATCAATTCAAGTCAGTAATATGCCTAACAGACACTGAATAAAAAGTGTTACTTACATGCAAAGTATTAGTGATTATGTATTATCTTGTCTATATTAAAACATATCAACAGTGAACATATTGTCATATCTACTGGAGGACGTGAGAGGGCTACACGGGCGACTTGTCTTTATAAAATACCATGTGTTTGGCATGAAAGTAAGCTGAGGCAAACATTCTGTTTCAGTAGATGTCACACAACCACCAGTGTGTGGAGATGACCCTCTCCCACACTAACACAGCCCTGAAGGACTGGCACTATGGAAAGGATCCAGTTTCAAAATGCTGGACCACTTTCATCTCCCTTGCACACTGCAAGCTCCTCTTGAAGTCAGTGGGTGGCTGGTCCTAAAAGAAAAGCTGTGTTTGAAGCTGTGTTTTTCTTAGATAAAAGTTGCATAGAGAGCTCACTCTCTCTGCGCCTTCTTCTGCTTTTCCCAAGTATCTACAGCAGCAAGTATTTGTATTGGCCACACCATTATTTTAAACAGAAGGGACTGACTTGCACGCAGCCCACACACAATCAGAATCACCATGTAGCATAAAGCTGATGTCACCTCTTGCTGCTACTCACATAATGGATTTTGTTCTCAGTCTGTGCATCAGTACTTTTTTTTTTTTTGCTAGGCAAAATCATTCCAAAAGAAAGAAATTACTGAATCAAAACAGTCTGAAGGACTACCAAAACTCAAATTGAAATGAAAAATACTAAGATGTTCACATGAATGTTCTTCTTAAAAGACTCTATCAGTTTGATTTTAACAATTCATTTTTCTTTTCAACCTGGGGAACATCCCTCTCCAAGATCTAAATGTACATAATTCCAGACTCTTTTGCTTTTTCCCAAAAACAATCACTTTGTCACCAAGACACATATGAGAAATTTATGCCTGCCTCTGCTTGGCATCACTGCCACCTCATGGATTAATGAATTCTGTGTCCTCTAATTCCCCCACATTATGCACCTCTGTTTTGTATGAGTAGCCAAATGTATCAAGATTCATTTTAATGAATGTGAGTCATTCCCCTTATTCAGAAGGCAGGGCTGTTACGTTGTAAGCAAGCACATCATTTGCTGTGCTAAAAATAAACAGGCATTACCTGCAGGAAAACCTATATAGTAAAAGTACACACTGCTAAGTACATTGGAAAAAAAAAAAAGACAAACACATAGGCTGGAATGGTGTTTGCTTTCTGTAGACAAAGGAAACAGGATGGATTGCAGAGGGAATCTGCTATATATTTCCTCCAATGGGTCTGAAAGAGGAGTAGGACCTGAAGATTGTTTTATCATGACATTTAAATTCAAAACATTCCATGTCAGCATACATGTTGTCGATGTTTTACTATGCTTAAGGTAATTTAATTGCTAGTGCTGAAAGAAAACTAAATGAATGGCTTCTTTTAACACCAGTTTTCTTCTGTGTCTTGTTTGGTGTAGAGCAAGTATTTCCTGTGTGGTTTGACAGAGATTTCAAGGTTTGGAGAATCAAATATTTCAAGGTCAGCCCGATGTTGGTTAAACAGAAAGCATGCATGACTTTGCCATGTGGTATTTCTGTTCCATTATTTTCATGACTTTTTAGTGTGGTTCAATGGGGAAGGCTCTGGTTGAGTCTCAGAAACCAAGCTCATAAATCAGTAAGTCAATCAACAAGTCTGGGGAACAATATGTTCTTCTATTTTAATTTCTTTGTGGGAAATGTGTAAATAGATACTGGCAATGAAGCTGGAATATAGTGGGTACTTACAAATTAAGGCATCCGATGATTTATCTTCTCTACGTGCCATGTAAAAAGAGGTTATGCTTTCTGATGTGTTACAATACTATTTTTAAAATAATGAAACATCTTTAGTTTTTAAGAATGAGAATTACTGTCTCCTGACCAGTTTCCAGAAGTGTGGGAAGTTAATGTGCTGAGATGAAAATTTAAAGACTCTCAGCAGAACATTTCTACATGACTGTACATTATCAGAGACCTCCCAGCATCACCTGCTGCACCACACAACAACACAGCAACCTGACCCAGGCAGGTATGGCATTATTTCCTGCAGGTTCAACCTGTCCCTGCAGCTCCCTCGGTGTGGGACCTCTGTGTGTCTCTGCCCAGCAGTTTCCCAGGGTAAAACCAAAGGATGAACAACAGGCTTGCTGGTTTCTCAGCAGTCTCTGGACATTACTTAATTAATGTTTGTACAGAACTGATAAAGGCAGTCATAAATAAGAAAATGCAAAGCATTTAGAAAAAAAAAAAAAAGGAGGAAGAGCTTTAAATTCACTTTGTGCCTGTGCCTTCGCTAATGAGGTTTTAGTAGTGTTTGAACAACTAAAGTGCTCTCTGTACAATTGATCCCAAACAGCTAATTTAAGCCCCCTCACTGAAGTCCTTCTAAACAAACCAAACAATATGTATTATATGCTGAAAATTTATTATGGAAAAAACAGAAGTCATTTATAAAGTTACATCATCTATTCTGGGAAAATAATGCAGAACTTGTGATTTAGGAAGCCAAACACAAACCCTACATCAAAGAGTCAACTAAATGTTTACTGCAAACAGCTGACAAATGGCAATGCATAGCTCAGAAATGTCCACAAAACAGCCCGCCAACCTATTTTAAATAATTTTGTTACTTTCTTGCTGTTGTTAAAAAGAGCCATATTTCTGGATGGCTTATAAATGGAAGGAAAAATTAACATTTGAGAACCAATTGTTTGCAGAAAGTAGTCTGTCCTGCCCTAAGTACCTGACTTTTGAGGTGCATTTTGGCAGAGAAACCATAAAGTGGCCTTTTCAAAAGCTTCTAAATATCTAAATTAGGTACCTATGAATTTTTAAAATCTCATTTCTGCCTGTCCACATCTTGGCATGTTTAAATGTCTTTAAAAGCTGACCCCATATTTTTGTAGCGTGAAAGGCATTATCTGAAGGCTCCTCTTCATTGCAAGAGGCAGCTGCAATTACTATACCACAGTCATGTTCCTCAGATGAGGCCAACAAGAGCAAGCCAGAAAGAGCAAGCAGAGAGCAACAGAGTGAGTTGTGCTATTTCAGGCTGCTCCTGCTTCTATCACAAGAAAAGCATTAGCTTGAGCTTTACATTCCATCTTCCACCCATTCTCTGAAGCTGCAAACTAGCTTAATCTTAAACTGCCCTAAACGGAGTAGGAACAGGGACCTGGAGAGCAGTGACAAGACAGCATCTCAGATCGGAGTTAGGAAGGTTCAAGGTGCAAATATGAATCAGAGACACCTTCAGGCATAGTTTAGTGTTTGAGTTCCAATCTAAAACATGGAGCCCACCCTTCCATAAATATGTATGGTATTTCTAAAAACATAATTCATAATGAAGCCAAATGAAGAATAGCCCCTGAGTGCAACCAGAGATGTAACTGAATATTGGATTTTTGAACATGAAAGATGTCTTCTCCTTTAGAAAAACATGGAGGCCAAATATGCTGATATTTTTTGAATATCACTCAGTCCTGTCCTAATGGGCAGCAGATGAATTTTTATCTGAAAATAAAGTCTCAGGACAACAAATATAAGAGTAGTTTAAAAGGTGACAATTTGTACCTGTAAAATAGATAACAGCAAGCTTTTTTGGAGTGGGATATTATGCTTTCAGCTATTGGTGAAAGAGATGTTCTCTAGAAAACAAAATGGTTGCCAGTTTCCCTTAGGTATTAAGTGATCATTTCAAACCCAAAAGGAAGGTACAGGAAGACAAAATGTAAGAAAACATAAACAAATTAAATATCATAGATGTCACATTGCAGAAAAATCTGGCTGGCTCTGGACCTTGCTGATGATAATACAAAAGATGAAATCATAATTAAAACCAAGTATCTTTAATGATTTTATCAGTTTTTCTTAACTTGTGAGTTTTCCAGGTATTTTTCTTGAATATATCTACTATGTGAAAAGCTATTAGATTTGGAAGAAACTTTATATGCAAATATATATCTTTGCATATGAAGAGTTTTATAAATATAAGCTTTATAAAAACACAGAGTACTCAGCACATTATGACTGTCAATATCATCTAAATAAATGATGTTCCTGGACAAAACGGTCCATTCTCCGTCTCTATTGCAATGACTTAAAACTAAAATCCCAGGAAAAATTAAAGCACCTGAATTAAAGCTTGAATTTCCAACCCATATTTGCAGTACTCTGGGAAACACTTCTTCCATTTAATTAATTTGCTGGAATATTCCACTATTAAAAACACAGCATCAGGCGCAAAACCAGGTGATGTAGATTGTGTTAAAAAACATCTGAATTATCATCATCACCACTTGGTCAGCTACTCAGTCACACTTTCCAGAGCCATAAAGCCTGGCCTCAGACTTGCAAAAACAGGCGGCTGCACAAGGTGTCTCCTTGCACTGAAATTACTTTCTGGCTGCTTTGTCAACAACATGGCTTCCCCTAGGCAAGTCTTGCTTGCCCTTGAAAGAGTTGCAAGACTCGTTCTGCACCATAAATATGATCAACGGATAGTGGGACAGATTTACAGCTCCTCAGCCCTGCTCTAATCTCTTCCTACAATATCATCAATACCTTCCGTTGCAAAATTTTCCCAGCACAACAGCATGAGGCTGAGAATGCTCCCATTTGCCCTCCTGCAACTGAGTTGGTGGTTTCTGGCTCTTCCTCGAGGATGGAAACTGAGGAATACATACAGCAGGCTTGAGGGGTGTGGGGGTCTCCACACGAGCTAATCAGGAAGGATTCCCTGAGCATCCCCAGCTGCCACTGTGACTTTGTCAAGGCCTTGGGACAACATGGTGACATTGCATAGGTCTCACCTTTATGAGAGGAAGAACCATTCCAAGTAGAAATGAAAGGACAGTTGTGCAATTGTGTGACACTGGTGGGAGATTTGGAAGGTAGAAAAAAAATCAGAGAATTCTGATTGCCTTGTGCTTCCTGGTTTAACTTAGCTACTTAGTTACTAAACCTCATCTTTGCCAGTGCACTCCTTGCTCTTCCTTTGCAGTAAGAGCTGTTGTGATGTCTGGAATCAATTAGCATAAAAGTGCTATTTTTATTAATGTAGTTTCCTTGTTGCAGCTTCTGTTGTGATTGAATGCTTTCAAAGGTCAGCCTGAGCATATCAACAGGAGGGTGTATCAGGCAATGCAGAAATGCACTGACAAGCCCTTTAACAACTGCTTTTTAAGCTGGGCAGACAGTGAAAGAAATCCAGTATGAAACGGCTTGGAATAGAATATGATCAGGATGATGAAGCCTGTAATATCCAACCAAACTCCAGCTGCCTAAACAGAAATCAAACTGCAATGATTTCCACATCATGAAAAACATTTAAAGCCAGTGTGTTGGATTAAATTACAAACTTTTACAGATGAACCCATTTTCTACTATTTTTTAAATTTCTCAGACTTTGCAAGAGCATCTTTGCATTCTACATGAAACTAATTTTGTTGGCTACTTACCAACAAAATCAAACAAGTTTTAATGGCATTTTTCATAGATTTGTTTCCTCATATCTATGGACTCTAATCCTTTTGCAAGTTTCCCTGATGAGGAGGACAACTGACCAGTTTGGTCAGAAATCAAACCACGACCTCTGATGCTGAAAGACATTCCTTTTGGATAGTTTCTGTGATATGAGCTCCACTGCAAGCAAACTAAGCAATATCCAAAGTTATTTGCTAAGGGCTTCTTAATATAAGAAGCCCACCTGTCTCATATGTAGTACAAAAAGTTCATCCTAATGCCTGTACTGAAGTGAGACAGGAGAACCTAAAGGAAAACAAGCAAATAAAAGAAAGGTTGATTTATTTTATAAAAACACAGTGAAGTATTTATAGTCTTAAACTATTCATCTGGACTATTCATTAATGGTCTGACTTGATGATCTTAAAGGTCATTTCTCACCTATATGATTCTGTGATATTTCTGCAGTAAATCAAAACATAGGTAGAAATTTTCCTAGAAAAATTACAAGACTAATGAAGTCCAGCAGGATGAGTTGTAACCACAGCTCTGTGTTTGGCAGCCATGCGTTTGAGTTTACCTGGTCAGTAGATGGGACAGGAGCAGTTCTGAGAAGGGATATCCAGAAACACACACATGTAAAACCTTGTCAAACCTAAAATAATCAAAATCCTTCAGCATACTACGTCATATCTATCCTGAAGTGAAGTGCAGTGTAAATTTGCTTCTGTTTTTTATTATCTTATATGTGCAATGCCATCTTCTACACAGGAAAATTCTAATAGATTGGTAATACATAGAAGAAAGTCTTCCAGAAAAACTCTGAAGGCCAATATTTAGCTGTCAGCTGCAGTTCCTATTTTTCAGTGCTTAGACCTTGTTGGAAGTGAAACCTCTTTAGATTATTTCAGATTACATCCTGAAAACAACGATCAAGTCTCAAAAAGTTCCTGACTTTATACTGTTTTCAAGTCTGACTTTGACAGACACATGTATAAAACCAATTCAGTAAGGAAATGTAAATTTTTTCACGTTTTTGTTTATTTTATATAGAATTTTGTGGGTGTATTTAACCATCACTTCAGGATGTCAGCTGTGATCCCAATTTTTGATATTATTAGCAATGAATTGACCACTCCAATCTTAAACAATTTCTTTGCTACATCCCATATCTTATCAGGAATATTAATAACTACTACAAAAATCATAACAGCACAGTTTTCAGATAAATGACTGATTTTTGAATTATTATTTTGTTAAATTCTGCTCTTCTGGTTGTCCATTAGTTGACAACTAATGACCTTGAAGCTGTAACTGTACATTTGATCTTAATTAAAGTCTGATCTCACTAGTAATAATGATTTTATTTACAGTATCTGAATCACAAAATCAATTTCTTTTTCTTAAGTAAAGAGTTCATTTAGGTAAAGTCAGCATTTAATAAAGGGGAAGCATGGACACATTATGTAGAAGATATTTTTTTCCTAATTACTTCGAACAACAAATCTCCATCTGTACAATCCTATGTGGTTAAAAAAACCCAAACAACTAGTATTGCATTAAAAGGGTCGTATTTGTGATTGCTTCACTTCATCATTTGAAAAGTTGTCTATATCAACAGAAATTAGCATGAAGAACAAGCATAGATATAAATCACCAAATGAAGGCATCTCTGTGAATATAACAGAGTGATGAGGGCCAGCATATCATGGTTGTTTAATTGCTTAATTTATGTGGACATCAGTGTCCAGAGAAAAACATTGGTTTTATGCTGGAAACATCACTGTGAGTACAGCTGAAATTACTTGAAAGTGGCTGAATGTATATTCTGGAAGCAATTGTTAAATCCAACCATGTCAGTAAGAGGTTTTAAAATTTATTCAAGCACCCAAAAGAAAGAGTAGCCTGGACAAGGTAAGGAAAAGAAAGGACAGAGCCCAAATGAACCACACCCTGCAAGACTTTGATTACAAACAAAATACCATTGCAGATTACTGCAACTGGTTTCAGTACAGGAGCAGTTGGAGCTCACCATAAAGCAGCCAGCAATGTGTATCTGGGATAAGCCACTGATTTCCCAACCCATTCCAACAGATTTCCCCTCACAGTGCTCCCTGGGCTCAGTGTGCACCACCATACCAGCCTCTCACCCCAGACACAGCTTCATCTGAAGTCTGTAATGTGGACAAAGGTACCACTGGAAGTGAGGAACTATGTATCCCTCTGTGGAAAACCTACAAGGAGAAAAGGTGATTTACATACATGGGGGGTTTTTTGCTTTCACAGCAAAAAGTGGAATCTGATTAATAATAAAACTTACATTACTTGTACCTGATGCTTATCTTTAAATCAGTTGCAATGGCATGGTGATTTCATTTGAATCCATAAAATCACCGGAGATGTCACCGGAGATGTCACCAGAGATGTCACTGGAAGAAAATGGTATTTCAGAGCATGCAGAGCGTTTCCAGGTTGGGAACTAGATACTACAGCCAATACTCCTGATAAGCAATGAGAAATGTAAGTAGAGAAATGACAGCCTAGAAATCTGAGATCCTGCAATATAATTGACTAGACCATCCTGAGCTGCTTTAGACAGCACTGCCTAAATTTGTTCTGGCTCTGGTTTGCTTCCTAGTGATGTTTCCTGGCAATTTGTGGACCCTTTAGTTCAGCCTCAGGTGCACATACCCTTGAAGTCTGTGGTATATATACACCATGGACATACCATGCCTTGAAGTCCTTCAAAAAGTCTGTGCCTGCCTCCAGGCATGCAAATGGAGCTTCTTCATTCCTCCAAGGGCAGCTCCTGGGGGTTTGCAGCTGACAGACAGTGCTCTAGCTCTTTTTTTTTTTTTAACACAGCTGCTACATGCAAGTGCCCTTCCCAGGTGCTGTGAGCTCAGCAGGTGTAGTCTGGCATCTATGGGCAGCACTGCCAAGCACCCCCTTCCTGCCTCTCCACGGAAAAAAAAGTCCCAGAGGCAGTGCAGTTGAGGTAAGAACATGTAGGCACTGGATATGGCTACATTATTTTCATACCCTCCTATGATCTTGTGATCCTAAGCAAGGCCCCTGGACTTCCTTATCTGCCTTTAGACCAGACTGTTGAGTGAGACCAAAACAAAACAAAACTCTGTTAAGCATGTCATTGAAATGTTGATTTTCCAGTTCTAGGAATATCCATCAGGGAAAAAACCCTAGCACTAAATAAAGCAAGCATGCAAGAATGAGGCAGAGGAATATTATATGAAGACATAAGTAATACACGGGGAGATATTGCATAGTGACAGAATAAGGTTACATAGTGGCTTACCTGTGAGTAAGAGCACATAGAAGAAATATATTTTTCATTCAGGAATTCTAGCACTGTAGTTTGTTACTTGTGTGTTCTGCCATAAATGGAATACACACATAATTATTTTTAGTAGCACTTGGCTTAATAATAGTGGTATGCAGAGATTTAGTGCATAACATTTTACGATAAGTTGCCATATAATTTGAAAGTAATGTGATGCCTTCTGCTTCTTGTGCAATGAGGCTGCTCAGGCTTTGGGAACAGTTGGGAGAATTGTTTCTGCACACAATATTTTGCTATCTGTCTCCTACAGCTTCTGAAATCAACATGCAGTTTTGCATGCAACATCATCTTAGTTGCAGGGCTGACCGTAGTAAAAGATATCTTATTTTTGTTATAATCTTTTAGGTGTCCCAGAGCTCAATGGATAACAACAACAGAGCCGTTGTAGAGAGTTTTAGGCACTGGCCCCAGAACTGCAATTAACTCAGAGAGACTGCAGAGAAAGGGAGGAAGATGAAGGCATGCCAAGGAAATAAGATGTGAATTTGAATCCTACATCTCAATGGCAAAGTGAGTCTGGATTCCATCACGTCACAGCACAAGTCTATCGGAAGCATTTTTGTTCACCCTAAAATCTCCTTTGAGATTCCCTCTAAATGATAGAGGATCCTTGCTAGCTGAGAACTGTTGCCACAGTCTCCTCCAAATACCATTATTTCACATACAAGTGATTAAGGGAAACGTAAGGTGCTTTATTTCCTCCAAGACTAGGACCATTCCATTTAAAGTAAGTGGAAAGGCTTCCCATGCCTCCGTTCTCATCCAGTCTGATCCCAGGGAAGCTCCCTCTCCTTCTGCTGTTGCTTCTAGTAACTCTGGCTTCTTACTGCTACTGTGCCTTGAATAGGGGAGAGTAAGAGAACATTTCCCATCCCTTTATCAGTCGCAAAATGAAAGGCAAAAGCAGAACCTGTGAAATGCACTCTCAGAAGAACATAGGGAAAATGTGACCATTGAAATTGCATTTAATGCCCTGTGTCATAATGTTACATGCCTGCACTACAAGCAGCAAAGGAAGGGATGCATGAATGATTTCAGGAAGAAGTCATTGCCAGAAAAATGGGAGGCAGTTTGAATCCAGTTCCTATTATTTAAACTCAGCACTATAATACCAGTAAGCAAAAAGCAGAAGCTGATCTCCTGCACTATGTACTACACTGCTTAAATATTATTTACCACATAGTATTTATGTCTAAACCGCTTGATATGTGCACCAGCCCAAATTACCTGGGTCCCAATCCTTGCCCAGCCAACCTGTCGCAGTTTCTCCACATCTCCTGGGGCTGATTTTCCTCCCCCAATAAACGAGGAACTGAGGAAGGGAGCAGTGTGTATATCCAAACCTGATCCTGCAAAATGAGGGTGGCATGGGGATACACGGCTTGATCTGTGATCTCGGAAGTACTTCCAGGTGCTGCATACTAAACATGCCCAAAAAGTGCTCTGGCAGAAAGCCTAGATCTCGTGGTATGGAAGAACTGTAATAAGCTGTTGACGATGCATATATGGAGATTGCATATACAAAATTTTCTAAAACTTCTTTAACTCAGCTTCTTCCAGAGCATTGGACACCCCATATGTTTTTTCTTAATTGTTCCCTCAAAACAAATTGTTAAATCCATACATATTTTGCATGCATCTTCATAGGGGAGGAGTAGAACAAGCCCATACACAGCGTTTTCAGGTTGAAAGCATCTAACAAGCATCAACTAATTATGCTATTTAGAGTAAAAAGAAGAGGGACTCATCTGCATAGCTATAGACAAGCTAGTTACCCTTGTCTCCCTTTCAGTCAAATGGCATCTAGGCAATACAGACAAGAGTCTGGGGCACTGTTCATCTCATCCTAAAGCAGCTACCTAAAGTACATCAGACATATGTGACCTAAAAATGATCTTTTTCTCTCTACTGACTCTAAGGTGAGTCTGCTCTCTCTGCCTTAACTATGGGACAATTTAGATATCCAAGCCTGACTGGGAATAACTTCATGTCCTAGATCAATTATATTCAGCTCAATTATATCCAGCTAAGAAAGCAACAATTTCAATAATTTAAATTGCCTGAAGAAGGAATAAGAAATTTCACATGTACAGTGGAATATATCTAAGTAAGTATTTGTAAAAAATATGCTTCTCCTATTAAATTTAGCAAATGGATTGGATATCTGTTGTTCTTACTGTGATTTTACATTCTAAAAGACTTGTTTACTCAGCTCTGCAGGGATTTTGTTTCGTGTTACAAATGATAACGCTAGTTTCTTCAGTCCAAAATGCTGATAATATTAGCTGATTTTGCTGCCCATGAAAGGCAATTTGCTTGACAACAATCTGGTGGTCAAAACTGATCATCCCTATATGCTTTCAAATTATATCATCACCATTAGCATATTTCTGTGCCATTTAAATATCCTGCCTATCTGCTTCTTCTGCAAGAAATCGTGTTCATTTGTTATGAAAAAAAAAAAAGCTTTACAAAGAGAAGAAGCAGCTGACATGTAAGTTAGTCATACTTCCTTGTGGCTTGCCTCCTGAAGACATACATGGCCAATCTGCTCATAAAATCCCCAGACACACTGTTAATAGTAAGGGACACAAAGGCTATTAAACTCTTGGCCAAACTTCTCAAAATTTTCAGGTAACAAATATAATAAGCTAAATATTAATTGGTTCAGCAATAATGAAGAAGCAACGACCAAGAAGAGAAAGGCAATGCCACATAACAGTTTGGTAGCAGATGATCCAAGGAAGCTTCTTGGAGCTAGGGCTGTAGCCAATGCCACAGTGAGCAGCACCATTAGCCATATGGGAGCTTAAGATTTGGAAGGATGGTTCCAAGTACAATCCCACCCCCTCATCTCCTGGCTCCTAAGGGAAAAGGGCAGCAAAGCATCTCAATTTCAAATCTTACCCAGTTTTAAAGAATATGTAATTTTTTTCCAGTCTTTGGATATGAGTACAGTATTCCCACAGCGAGCCCTCTGCTCCCCAGGAGCAAGGAAGAAAGAGTGACTATGACTCAGGATGGTGACACTGCCTTGGCACTGGTGGAGGCTCCACAGCAAAGCTCAGAGGTGATCCATGGCCCTTTAATACAATTTAGGGCAACCACCAGATGTCTTAAACTACAAGGAGAAGGAGTCATATGAAGTAGCAATGAGCCACTTTGTTGAGCAAAAAAAATGAACTCTCTATACTGAAAGCATGGAAAACCCTAAGTCTTCCAGTTCCAGGCTATCACAAAATCCCTCCACGAGGAGACAATTAGCTTTGCTCAGTGTGCTGTTATTGTTTACACACAGCCATAGATAGACAGATACATAAACAGTGCAGAAAACATTTTCTCTCACACAATGTATTTGTCCTTACATGGCAGCTTACTTCCATGCTTTTTTCTAATAGGGTTGCAAATGAGGGGGAAAAAAATATAGTGTGATCCACAAGGAGAAACAAGTTTGGCAGCAAGAAGAAAAGGAGATGAGTAATACTTCTGTTTCTGCTTTTCAGAAGGGTTTATTTGAAAGCTCTGTTGTGCCCGGAGTGTTGACTCACCCATGACACTTTTCAGCATCTACATTTACCCTGAAGCAGAGCAAGGTTCTAAATGGAGGAGTAAAACAGGGTTGCACTGGGGAGCAGTGAGGGGTTCATACAGTTTGTACATGGGCGTGTAGTTTGAGGAGCCATATAGAAAATCTGTTTTAAAAGTTAAATGTAAAAAGGAAAAGAGAAAATTTGCTTTCAACTCTCAGCCTGGCAAACTGAATTTAAAATATGAAAGCCAAAATGGATTTAGTTTTTCCTGTGCATGATTGCTGGTACCAAGGTGTCTGAGAGACAGATTGTCCTAGGAGGAATTGGCCTTATTAGCTCAGTTTCTTGGTCTATATTACTCATCAGAGTTAATAAGTTTAAAGATCAGTGAACCTCTTTTCATAGCCAAGGACATCAGATGTAGCTCTGAATGCAGCAAAACTGGGGGAGAACTTGAAATCCTGGCTAGTGCCTTTTCAAAGCAGAGCCACACCTTTCAGAGTCCTCTGTTTCCTACTCACAGGAAAAGACTTCTGCCTTCTCCCATTCCTGTTCTGCATAATAAAACTGAGTCATCTCTATGGACTGAAAGTAAAATCCCACTGGGGCAAAGTGCTTAGAAGAGTTCAGAAAACAGCCATTTCTAGGAACTGAAAAGTTACTTTCAATTATTTTAGTATATCATGCATCATTTTTCTTTCACTATTATTTGTGTTTAGTAATAGTCTGTTGCTTGCTGCAATTAATACTGTTTGCATTTAATTCACTGAAGCAAGTTGAATGCTGAAATGTTTTCAAGTGTTTCAAGTAAAATAGAAACTGACAACTGAGATTAGAAGTCATTCTCAAAAGAAAAACTCAGAGACTAATCTTGTGACTACAAGATCATATGAGTAATTTGACAGAGTATTTGGAAATATTTTGAAAGATCTGAGTATTTTGGAAGTTTACTTGAACATAAAACATGATACTGGAAATGTATTTAAATCATGTAAAATCAGAAATATGAAACATATGTATCCGTTTTACTTGTCCTATCAAGATTAGAAACCATTATGGCTTTGGTGATCCATAACAAAATACAAATAATGAATAATCAAAGCAACCCTATTGTCACTAGCAAGTGGTCAGAGACCATGTAAAAAATTACAATATCTGCAGAAAACAAAAATAGTTGCATAATACATCTTGTCTGATAATAATTTGCCAGCAAAAAAGGGAGCCAAATAGCAAAGTATGAGATGAAAAATGAATATCCAGAAAGATCAAATGTCAAACAGCATACAGGAAGATGAAAGAATGGGGGAACAAAAGCCCCAGGTTCAGGTTTCCAGGATCATGCATGAAATAGCTACAACTACGGCATGTCTGCTGGATGTTACGGCAGTTCAAATTATCTAGACTGAGTTAATAACGTTCTAGACTGAGCAGAAATATAAATTTCTTATCCAAATTATCTGAAAGAAAATATCTAACCTCCCAGACAGAAATATTACTACATTTTATATTTCATTCTGACAACAGAATTATAATTAATTCACAAAATGCAGCTGTAAAGGTGATGAAATACATATACATAAATCTATAGATATATGAAAGGCACTCAGAAAAGTAAATATATTCACAACTAACCACTAGCAATAAAAGTCTCCCTGGAGGTGTCTCTAAATCTCCTCCTTACTGGAAGTCTAAAACAAGAGGAAAGAGAGGAGGAGTGAGTTACCTTTCCTTCATACCCTTTCCCAGAACACTTGCCAGCAGCCACAGAGACTCAGGGATGAGCAGGCCACAAGGTGAAACATCCACTCAAGGTTCAGCCTCAATTCTGAATGGTTTCACATGGCACTGTGAAAAATGCTTGTTCTGCATCTCGGCATGGTAAAGTTCTCAGCACCAAATATCTTCAAACTCTTTCTAGGGAAGTACCCCAAATCCTGTGGGGTTGATTTCTGAATGTGCAACAACACTATAGATCATAATGTCTCTGAACTCACAATAAAGCACTTTTAACATACATGAGATCAACTGTGCTTTTTGGGAGCAGCTTACACACTGTGCTGCAAGCAAGTTTGTATTTAGAGATGAAATTAGTGTTAGGGAAAATACATGTTTTTTTCCAGTTTCATTTCCCATGACCGCACTGGTCCTCCAGTGAAGATGTTGGTGAGTAGAAGACAGGCACACTGATACCCAGGCAAATGAGTCCAGCCAGACAGTTGAAGATAGATTAAATAATAAAATTTTATCTATTTAAATCAGCCTCTCCCCACCAAATTAAACAGCACACCTCAGTTTTGACAAGGAAGAATGAATGTCACTCATGCACAAGAGATAATACTAATATCATGTATTACAGTACCCTCTAGTGACTCCTACCACAGCTGGGTTTCAGCTAGCATTCAGCACATCCTGGGATGGATCCCACCATGGCCAAAGTGCAAGCCCAGAGGTGCTCCAAGGTCATCCTTGAATTTAGAGAAATCACTCTCCATCTTTCTTTCTCAAGAAGAGTAACGCTGAGTGTTGAGTGTTCATTCACTTCTTGTTTGCCGGAGGATTTGACTTTCTTAATTCCAGGTACCCTGCTTTTAAACCCTATGCAAGCTAGCAAGCTAGACACTCACAATTCTTTGATCTCACAGTATGAGCTTCCTACACAGCAGGAAGCTGATATTTTTTCATGTCAAAATCCAGTCATATCTCAGAAGGAAACAAAAATAAGCTTTTTCTTCTCTGCCCCAGTTTTCATCACAAAACCTTTGGCCCCTGTTGCTTTCATAAGATCTTTCCTCCCTGTCTGACACATGAACTGTGGGAAATCTTTCCCAAGTGCGATTAAGCCCTTCGCATCAACCCATTCCAAAAGCTGCTTTGGATTCAGTGTCCCTCTATTCAAACACTCCCTTCCCCTCCCGTGGGCTTTAACTCAGGAGCTGGCAAAAAATATTAATATCACCTGAATGGCCTGGCCTTGAAAGGTCATCTTCAAAGGTATTGTAACTCCCTTCTTGACTGGTGTTCTGTACAGCAGACTGGAAAGAAAAGGAAACTTCAGCTTTGTGCCTGATTTCCTTACTTTTTAACCGCATTTCTTTGTTATTCCAGTTTCTTGAAAATAGTCAAAGAAATTGTCTGACTTAGATCACAGGTAGCACAAAGAGATTGGTATTAGCAAAGTGAAAGGGTCTAATGTCTGTAGGGTTCCATGTGTGCTATATATTTTCAATAGTTGCAAACTCCACCTGTAACGAGATCTAACTGCTTTTCTCTTCAAAGTTACAGACCTAAGGCTTTGAAACAGTTGCCTTTTAGCTAATGGACCATAAAGCCAGTCACAGTTTAGGCAAGAATGTTTTGAGAGTGAGGAAGAGCTTTTGGGAGAGAGTTTCAGGCTTTCTTCAGAAACTCTACATCTCATGGCTGAGCAGTTGTTCGTGCAGGCGTAGCTGGAAAAATGTGCCGAGCAGGCTGTCAGGGAGGCATAAATGCTTCTTGAATGGATTTATGGCTGGATACCTGAGCAGTCAGCACTACATTATGTGGTATTGAGTTATTTTAATCCTTTAGTCTGTCCACTTATGCCTTTGGTCCCATTCCCAGAATGGCTGAGTCACCTTTTTGAACTTATGGCAGAGACAGGCAGTGGCTGGGAAGGGAGCAGGATGCCAAGGTTTGGACCCTTGAGCTGGGTCTGCTGATGTTACATCATCAACATTCCCAGAACTATCAAGGAAACACTGTGCTTGGTCTGTTTTATTTAACACAGGAAGCCACTCCACAAATAGCTACACACGCTATTGTCCAGGGCTTGGATACAGCACCTCCAAATTCTCCAAGTCCCCAGATATCAGCTGATACTAAAAGCTTTTCTGAATTTAGTCTTGAGGATGAGCAGACCGCAGCTTGACAGGCAGCTCTCATGACTCAAATTTGATTCTAGGCAAATTGAATAGTCAAATAATCCACTGTAATTCACCCTAGTGTTTCAAAATACCACACACTCCTGATTGCCTGGCAAGCTACATCATGTAGGATGAGATATATTTTTTCAGCAGTTTCAAACTGCCAAAAGTTTGGTATTATTTCTCAAACAGGAAATAAATTAATGAAGGATATGAGAGGTAAATGAAAACATGTCACAGAATGAAAACATAGTTCAAAAGCTCTTAATAAATTAAAAGTTACAAAAGGCAATTTACAGAGTGTTTTATGTATGTCACTACGATGAGGTTTTATTGGTGTGATATCATAATTTGGCTGTCTCTGATCCCTTTCTTGGCAGCAATAGCTCCAAAGACATTATGCGCTGATCATGCCAGCTTAGAAACCTGAATGCCAGAGGTCTGCTTTATTTGGGCAGCAATCAAAAGGACTTGTAGGTTTACCTAAGAACTTCCACATCAATTCTTATAGTACCAGAACTTGGAGACTTTCTTGTTTGACTTTAATAATTGATTTTGTGCAGAGAAACTTAGAATAAGTTGTCAGGATTTGCTGCCTAAACTGCATGGTTTTCTGTTGTTTTCCAAATTTCCCATGAAATTATCTGTGTTTACAAATATGTCCAGATTTTACTTTGAACATTCTCCACTCCTCCTACCCCTAAAGAGAAATGAATTCTCAAATGTATTTGCACTTGCAAATTCATAGATTTATACACTTCATGCCACTTTAATCCCTATTAAACTAATTTGAAGTCATGTTATCCACAGTAAAATGGATTAGATAAGCCAGTTGATCAGATATAGAAAGGACTTCAGGCACTTTTTCTGTCTAGTGTCCATGAATTTAGAGTACTAGTTTCATACAAATAATTTTGTTCTCTTTAATTCCTTTGTGATTAAGCTAATTCACAAATAACATTGGTTGTTAGAGAATCATTAGTGTAAAGCAGAGTAGACAAGGCTTTTAATTAGGGCTTTTCATACCTCCTCTATCCATTTGGTAATAAAATTACTTCTGCATTAATTGGTTAGTTATTTTAATTTACACAGCAATAAGTGCTGATATACACTGGCCATAAACATCTTTGCTAAATAATTTTCGAAGTACAACTGATACTTATTTTCTGGAGAAGTGGAAGATGTTTTGTTTAAAAGCTTTCTGATATATGTGCTGTAGTTTGACAGTCATTCTAACAGTAACAAAATAGACTTCCAGGTGAATTTTAAGGAACCTAACATGCATTTCAACATTTTTTTTTATTTCTAATACAGTTTTTCTTATTTCTAAAGGAATGTATGAATTCTTTGGATATCTTAAAATTATGCAAAAGACTTTGCTGTGAAAAGAGGGTCTTTGATTGCAAAAGACTGGTTATCCACCAAAAACTATATTCTGTATTCTCAATTTTATTTACAGTTATGTTAGTTTTTCACACAAAGAAATAAATTAAAATACTTCAGCTTACTAAAGTGACTATTCATTTTAAATGGTTGTTGGGAAATCAAGTTCTCATGCATTTTTAAAATAGAACAAATCCACACTCATCAGGCCATGCTTTGGACCACGAGGAGAAGAGCTGAGTGAAAGTGAAAACAAGAATGAAATCTCCCAGTACAAGTACAGAGCAAAGAATTGGATACTCAAAAAAGACAGATTTTCATCTTAGGCATGTTGTGCATGTTAATCAAGTTTATCACACTTGATCATAGTTGTTAATATTAGCAGGCATTTCTGAATGCTTGTCCTGCAACAGGGAAGCACAAGTAACTAAGAAAATACAAAAATTAGTGAAATAATCTACAGCAGTATCTCTCATGCCAGGGTAAACCCATAGCAGTTAACATTTGGGGGAGAGGAACGGCAATTACTACTGAACAATTCTATTTTCTCAGCATCAATAATTTAGAAATTTCCGAAGCCAGATATATGTTTTTAGCTGAATTTATTTAGTTTATTTCTTTCTCGAAAAGAGACCAGAAGACAAAAAAATGCTTATTTTTTTCCCCAACTAAAACCAATCTCATTGAGGCATTTATTTTTACAAGTTACAGCACTCTGACACAGAAAAATCATTAAGTGAATGTCACCCATTCTGCTCATTGAATGAGGCCAACATCCTCTGGGAAGAAAAAGTGAAAATAACATGCAATCATGTGGTCACAGGCTGCATATTTGAGACATTTTGAAACTCTGGAATATTTTATTTTTTTTAAGATTTACCAAGCCCTTAAAACCCATTTTTGCATGCTGTGCTTGTAACTCTGCTTTGTCCACACTCCTCTTTTCCCACACCTTTTGCCTGTTACATCTGCCATGAGGCTGACATCCTTTGGGGCAGGAAATATGTCTATGGAAAAGTCTGGATGACAACCAGCATACAAACAGTACCACAGCAGGTGAAACAAGGCCAATCTAAGTCACCCTTTTAAGCCAAAACCCAGCATTTCAACAAAGAGAAATCCATTGCATTTGGAAAGACTATATTGGGATATGCCAAGCACAGAATATGCCGGGAATCTGCTGCTGTCAAGGTGAGTTTTGCACTCAGCCTTCAGGAAAGTTTTAACCCAAACAATGATAATCAACAGAGATAGTGACAAATGGAGAGGAAGTGGGGAAGAATAGTGACATTTGGTGCTGAACCATATGTGCGTGGTTTGAAAGACATGACTGAATTGTTTTTGGTGCTCTATTATTCTGACATTTAGAATGAGGCAAGTTTCCATTTCCATTAATGTACTGCCAACTCAAAGGGGAACTGTCGCAAATTTGAGACTAAAGAAAGCTGTTCCTCAAACTTCTCTTGAGCATAATCAATGTCCTCACTAAGCAACAGAGTAGTGTCACAGTGTAGACTCCAAATAATTATTATGCTTTCTGCCTCTTTTGTACCTTGTGATTATATGGAATAAACTGTCTTTGACAAAAGACCATGAATTTATACAGAAATGGAGAACAACCAATGCAAAGGGAGGAAGCTGACCAAAATTTTCTGGTTGTTAACCTGGCACTGAGAAAGTGATCTAGCCTTAGGTGGAGGATATTCAGGAGAAAGAATCCAAAAGTCTAAAATCTTACAAGTTTGGAGGAAAAGTGCAATGATCATCAATTTCCTTTGCAGCTTTTTAAAGAATCTTTGCTTATCTTTACCAAAAAAAAAAAAATAAAGAGGAAAAGGGAGAAGAGAGGGAGGTCCCAAGGTAAGCCTAGGTGATCCAGGATCTGGTGAGGAGGCTCTGGACTCAGATTTATCCCCTCTTTGAAACAGCTCCTGAAAGCAGCTGTTCAGCAGCTTTACGAACAACTTGAATTCAAAGGACTCTTCTGACCTTGTGTGATGAGACATGAGCACAATGTCACTGACATCACTTAGAGATCAAAACTGAAGGGATGATTTTTCACAAAATCATCCATGCACGTTTTATTTCCTAATGAAGGTTTCTCTCTTGTGACTACCTAATCTCTGGTGGTAGTGGCTCAATTTCATTCTCCCTAGGAGGCAGTGATTGTTCTTAAGTACAGGAAAAAAAATCAGACTGCCTGTCAGCTCATTGACTTACTGATTGCATGTAAAATTATTATTAATTTTTGTTTGGCAGGGGGTTGGGTGGTCTGGTTTTTTTTGGGTTAATCTGGCAGGAGTTCAAGAAAGTCTCCAGGTAATGAACTCCAGTGTTATGTAGCAGACTTGAAACTCAGTTTGCCATTTCACCTAGGAATAGCAGAAGAGCAAATGCACCAGGCTCTGTGCCCTGTTATCACCACTAACAAGTACAAAACCACAGCCCCAGGCTGATCTTGCTTCCCAGATCCTCTTACCATTCATTCCTGAAACTCTTCCTCAGTGCCTCAGAAATTCATTTCCTTCCTTACTTCATAAATTAGCTCATGACCATACATGACCTTAGTGCTACCCTGTGCATATCTCTTTTTAGTTTGTACCAAATTCCTCGGTTTTTATTGACTTGAACTTTTCAGTCCTTGTTGTGGTATTTCTCCATTTTGCTGGGATAAAAGAAGATATGGAAATATACAGAAGTGAACACAGTATGTATATTCCTTGATTTTATATAAATTATTTTATTGCCAGAAAAGGTACAGGACTGGCATCTGAAATTCTTCGTTTACCCACAGAACAAGTGATATAAAGATTAAATGCCCTGTAATAATGAAGTGTGAAATCCCTCTAAGCACCTCTCCATTTGGCCTCAGTATTGGACCAAATGGAGGAAACAGATCATACCATGAATGAGAGCTAAGAATAACCAGTAGAAATGTCAAGAGGCACAGTCTGAGTAATCACATCATTTACCTTACAAGGAATCATAGAGCTGTAGAATGGGTTGGGTTGGAAGGGACCTTAAAATCATCTTGTTCCATCCGCCCTGCCATGGACAGGCCAAATTTTCACTAGACTGCTCAAAGCCCCATCCAACCTGATCTTGAATACCTCCAGGAATGGGACATTCACAGCCTCCCTGAGCAACCTATTCCAATATCTCTCTCACCAACCTCACAGTAAAGAATTTCTTCCTAATATCGGATCTAAACTTGTCCTCTTTCAGTGTGAAGCCATTCCCCCTCTCCCTGTTGCTCCATGCCCTTGTGAAAGGACCTCTCCAGCTCTCTTGCAGCCCCCCTTAGGTACTGGAAGGTGCTCTCAGGTCTCTCCAGATCCATCTCTTCTCCAGGCTGAACAACCCCAACTTTCTCAGCCTGTCAGAAGAACGCAAACACAGTTCCTAGAAGACCTGGAGGTTTGTAAACTGAGCATTAAATATAACTCTCTTTAGATACTGGGTAAAACAAAAATTAGGACAAAAAGTCCCTCATGTGAGATGGGGTAATTAACAAATGCATGAAAAAGAATTAACAGAGAAATGAACAAACAATCCTCCCTCATCCTGTCACTGTCTGCAACGATCTCTGCCAAAAATAATACCTTACATAGTGATGCCTTCTGTGAAAACAAGCTGCAGCTTCTATGCCATTTGACATAAGAAGTCACAAAAGCATCCTCTGGAGCAGTTTCCCTTAGTTATCATTCTGCTCTGCATTTCACTTGCTGCCATTTGGTCCACAGAAACCACCCACTGAACATTTGCCTTTGAAGTGCACCACCTTCTCCTAAGTAGCATAAGTGACTTCTTGGGTCTCTCTCAATTTGACACAGACAGCTTCTGAAATCTCCAAGTTGTGAGTTACTTTTTTTTTTTTTTGTGGAATTGAAGCAACATCTTATGTTCAAACCAGCAGCCTCGGGAGGAAAGAGCTGCTGGCTTGGGTTAGCCTGCCAAGACCAGACCAAGAGTGAATATGACGGTCATGGACAAATGTTCAGAATATTGATAACCTCTGTTCAGTCCATTGCACAGCTGCAGACACTGATTTTCTTCAATCTATACCAGATTTTCTTTAAAAGTGATGGGATTTTTTCATGTGTTTAACTCATCATGTACAGAACACTGGAAAATTATCCAGGTGTACTACTTACTGCATCTCACAGTCCAATTTTGGATTCTCTGGAAAGTTTTCTCAGTCCTCTAAGACCAGTCATTTCTTTGTATGAAGGTTACTGTATTTTATATTCAGTATTTTTATTAGTCTTCCAGTCAAACAGTTTTCTTTCATCTGGCTGGCTGTTCTTATTGTATTATTTGAAAAACTTCTCATAAATCTTTACATTTTGTTTATGTTCCTTTTCATGAAACAATTGCCGCATGAAAACATTTGTTGCTGAATTTACTGCTATAAAGTTCAGAAATTTCACATGAAAGAAATTACAGGTGTTCTTACTGCCATTCTCAGGAGCACAGCTGCTAAATATTTCTTTACTGGATTATAGTGGAAGTTGGTTTTTGTTTATTTCAAGGAAAGCCCTTTCTGCCCATGCTTACTGTCTGGGTTATCATTTGAGAGAGACTTTGTGGACACACTAATTTCAATATAGTTTGGATGAATTCATGGCACTGAATATTCATACAGCGTATGATACAGACATTGAACCCAATTTAGTAAATGAATACTTGTAATTTCACCAAAGCCCCTCTGAGAGATTATTATGCAGATTTATGAAGGAATATTGCTGAAGCAATTCTTGGCTGTGTTTTCAGTCACTGAGGACTTAAAGTATGTAAACCTAAAATAATTTCAGACTTATTTACTGTCATTGCTTTCATCTTCTGAACCCTTCTGACATTATTTCTCTCACTGGTTTGTATCCAGAATCCCCTCTGCTATCCTTGCCCTTGAGCAAAGAACCAGTGTCAGAACACCTATGAGCATTGCCAAGTTACTCCTAACAATATCCTTGCTGCCATAATGCCAGTAATCTGCTCTGATCCTGCTTCTGCAAAATTGCGTTGCAGGCAGAGGCACATATGGACGCAGTCGTGTGGGCAGTATCACCCACCTGGAAACACAGACACCAACACACAACCACACTGTGGGCAGACTTTCACACTTCTTCTGTAGGATGGAGATTATCTCACTCTTTTGGGACCACTGGTCTCATAAAAGGAGGAATAGGCTGAGGAATAATGGAGACAGTTGACCCAACAGCATACTATAGTTCTTTAAAATTCAACGAGTGTACCATAGGTTGTTCTCTGTGTTACTGATTTTATGGGCAGTATCTTTTTTAGTGCCACAGACCCAGCCTCCCATTCCCTCTGTAACACCTTCAGCTCCATCCCTCTGTCTTGGAAAGAAACCTCATTGCCGCTTGCTGAATAGTTCTTAAAAAATTTAGATCAGTGTCCCTCACTCCAGCCAATGCTACCTCTCCTGCTCCACTCAATGAGGGGATTAGTCACCGCTGGACTAATAGGCATGGACCCAGATCCCAAATCATTATTCATATTGGTCATTTGTCCCTCATCAGTTGGAGTCCTACCTCACACGAGATGAGGTAACACAGGGGTAAAGTCTTTGGAATGTGGACCACAGGCTTCAGAAGGCTACAGCAACAGTTAAATTTTAGCATACTGTAAATACCACGGCTCTTCTCAGTTACATTTCTTGGTATACAGTATAGTAACATATGCTACATGGAAGTGAATCGTAAAGGCCAACTTCTGCTCTTGGATTCAGATCTCCCTGACTTCAGTGAGACTGAAAAGCAAGGGAGCCTGGTGACACCTGCAAGCAGCAAGTAACCATGGCAAAGTCTCCACGGGGGAGTGGAGGGAAAGATCAGCAGAGAATTCCTGAAGGATTCTCATGCTTCATATGAATTGTCACCCTGCAGCTCATTTGTGTAGTGAATGAGCACGCTGAACTCCTTCCACAAATTAATATGCATCATGGTAAAGGCAACTGAAGCCTATGGGCCAAAATACAGGAAAATCTGCGTATCAGAGAGACAGCAATGAAAGAAAAGTACTGGAGACAGACGATGATAGGAAAAGCACCTATTTTTTTTTCTTTTCACTAAACAATGGTTTATGAATTTATCTCAGAAAGTTTTCCTGTTTCATCCTTCTTAATTCTTTTCTTTGCATGTTTTTCTTTTTTCTTGGATTCTCTTTCTGTCTTAATTTCTTCATTCCCTGATCCTCTTTTCCTCCTTGTTCTTCTGTGCTTGATTGACTGTCAGGATAGATATGGGAAGAGGGAACTATCTTAGAAAATGTCAACGAGTAGCTGCAAAAAGACACATATTTGCACACTTTACATGAAACATATTCAACTCAACACAGATAGAATCCAAGAGAGCAAGATACAGAAGAGTAATTAAAGAAATCCTCCTCCTTTCTATTCTGAAGTCACTAAACTACCACTGGCACAAGTAAAACAAGAGATGATTGAAACTTAAGGATGGGTCCAACCACTCAGCACTGTGTGAGGGAAAGTAAACAAATTCAAGCAATTTTTGGAGAGTGAGTCATGGCTGTATTTGAGTCAACTAGACCAATAAATTGCACATGGCTTTAGGAAGATTTTCTCATTGTCAGAATATGGCCCTTCTTGCTGCACCCCCTCAACAGGCCCAATAAGCATCACAAGGGTTGGAAGGTTTGAGAGGAGCTTCTCTTCATAGCCTTTTAAACAGAATCAGTCAAATTCTGTGAATGGCAAATAAGTGGCACTACATCTAACAACTAAATGCCAGGAAGTGACGATGTTGTTCCACAAAACAATAACTCAGTCTTCTCTTGGGAGATCTTTCCAACACACATCTCAGATAAAAACCCATAGCTTGCAACATCTGAAGGCAGAACTGGCTGCACCTGACTCACAATCACCTTGGCTTGAAGATCATTTTTTGGGAGTGTTAACAAGAAGGAGTTTTGGGTGGTTCTCTCAGATAGTCCAGACACAATTTCCCAGCATTTAGAAAACTAGGCATGGTGTGTAGATCTTATTCAAAGGCATGTAAAGTTATTTCAGCAGAGTGTGAATATATTTTATCTTATATTTTTTTCTTATTTTATGTTTTATCTCCTATTTTCTCTTATGTCTAGTATATTTTTATGGTGCAGTATTTTCACAAGGGGTGATGAAACTTTTGAAATATATGGTCCTGAGCAGTAATGGAAAGGTTGTATGTTATTCTTTTGTTTGTAGTAAAGGTCATGCTTTAGGGGTTCCAACCTCTAAACTCCTGGTACAACATACTTGCTTGCTGCTCTTCCAACGGACCATGGACATTTGTTAAAATTTCTTCAGCTCTTCTAGAAAATTTAATTTGATAAATTCTTTTGAATAAAACACAGCAGTTTTGGGTCTAATAAATAGTTTCTTTAAAAAATCAACCATTTTTTGATTTTAAAAACCAAGTGTCCAAGTCTGAGGCATCCTAAGCAAAATTTGTTACTATGGATTTCGTGGCAGTGTTTGTAATATAAACGTAATTTTCCTCTTGTTCAAATGACCAAAAAATTGGATGCAAGTACTGGACACAAAAGATGCAGAGTCTTTTCCAGATTGTATAATATCCCCTGAGATCTGCTCTAAGTTCTAGCTGAGGGTTTTAAAAACCTATTCCTTCTGTTTGTACAAATTTCCTCTCATAAATAGCATGCTTCTGAGTAGAAACGCACAAGGCTCTAGAACATGCAAGCCTGATGCTTGCTCCTCTTCATGAAAACTTTAGTGTGTAGAAAAATAAATCAGTTACGAAAGGATTTCTGAAAAGTGGAAAAAGTGATGTGAGTACAGCTGCAGGAAATTCATTTTGTAATCTGAATAGCTGCTTAAGATTTTTTAATAACAACCACCTAGTTTTAATGGGGACATTTTCATATTGCTCATTCTGTATTCCTGAATACCCATCTGATACTTTGTTAGAAGCACTTGCAGCTTCATTTAGATGAGGCAGAACTATTCATTTTCCTTCTTTTTCACCTCAACAAGATTTGCCTTTTTTGACTCTGAAAAGCCCATCCCCTTCTGCTTGTCAATGCTCTCAAAACAGTGTGGGAAGATATTCAGTAAATCCCAAACACACCTTACTGCCCTGCTAACAACATCCATCATCGTTCCCTCTCCAATATCAATCTTCCCCTGTCTCTGCTTGCACTTGGTACCAGAAGGAGTTTGGAGAAGGTGACCTGCATGACTCCTATCTCAAGTTATCTGCCGTGGTCTCCCAGAAGTGATTCATGATCATATCAAATCCATCTCCCCAGTGCTGTTTTGTCCTTAAGGCTTCGGCAGTCGCAGAGACTGACTAGAGATTCCAATCAGCCATCTGGTGTCTGCCAACTGGAGTGTCTAGTCAGGTTACATGGAATGCAGGGAGAAATGTGCTTTGTATATGGATCCTCAATACGCTCCTCGCTCCCCGTGGGCCAAGAAGAATATTAAGCTGTTGAAACTCTGAAAGGCTGGGATGGCAGCAGAGGAAAACCTTAGATTTAAGAAGGAAATTTAAAGTCAGCTTTAAAGCTTGACTGCATAGAAGTGCTTGTAGAATGAATGCACTAGCCCTGTACTGGCAAAAGATGGATTTATTAGGTGGTGGGATGTTTTTCATCAGTTCCTTCC
Source organism: Phainopepla nitens (assembly GCA_013400175.1). Taxonomy (NCBI): domain Eukaryota; kingdom Metazoa; phylum Chordata; class Aves; order Passeriformes; family Bombycillidae; genus Phainopepla; species Phainopepla nitens. The sequence continues at coordinate 129,559 of VXBQ01011625.1, read as the reverse complement.
ACAATTCTGTGTTTTTAAGAATACGTTTCCTATTTATAAATTATTACAATGCTGTTAAGGGAGCTTATTTTTTTACTTTAAAATCTGATTGTCCTCTAAATAAAAGAAAAAAAAAAAGGAAACATTAGAAATATGAAAAACCCATTTTATGCTTTTTGCCAAACATTTTTCAGAGCAGGCTGCCTTGATCTGTGCTTTTGCATAGACTGTTTCACTGCGTGTATTTTGAGATGAGCCCTTCCCCTTAGATATCTCCCTTTCATTTCTCCCCTCTCAACGATACCACACAACTGGAAATACAAATGCTTTGGCCAGATCTGGTCTTACTACATTACTGAATCACATGAAAAGCCTTATTATTGATAAGCCCTTAATAATAAGCTTCCTAGTCAACTGGTTCCCTTCTACCATGACAAGTTTTATCATAGCCTTGCACGATCACAGCAGCCTAAAGTGGTCATTTGGGGAATTACTTTCCAAAGGTGGCAACACTCTCTGCCTTGGCACTATTTGCTTCTAGGCTGAGGGCACTGAGGGCATGCCCTCTGTAGCATCTTGGTGCCTCAGTGTCCCATCCTTGAGCACCAGAAGCAGTCATTTTGTCCCTGAAAAGCAATTTTCATAACACTACTCAGTCCTGAGTTATGTGCATCAGCTGTTCGTGGCCTGACTTGATGGGTAATATCACCCACGGTCTTGAAACTGAGAAGGAAATGTCCATAACTTTCACTGATTTAAATAGGAACCATAAACTGGCATTAAATTTGCTATTTTGTTTCTACAAACTAAGAGAGCAGACACAGGGCAGTTCGGAAATTTCATCCAACACCTGACAACCCTTCCTAGACAGAGAGTTGTTGAATGTGTGAGTACGTGGCTTGAGGTTTGGTCTAAAAATTGTGCTTTCCCTCAGAAGCTGGATTTTTATACAATTACCTGACCAGTCTTATTTGTGTTTAAGACCACAGATAAAGTGCAGATTCCTCTTTATATCTGTTCTTCAACAAAGTTTTTCCTTTTGCATTCCTCGAATAAGGAATACCTCTGCCTGTCAAAGGAAATTAGTCCAGTGGAGGCACAAATGGAAGAAGAATAAACAATTCCTCATAAAAATATGAAGGGAAAACAGAACAGTTTGCTGTTCCATGTGATTCCATATGAATTCTCCTTTAGGATATCCAGAGGCTTGAGTTTTGGATTGATCTTTATTTTGCTTTCTCATTTTGCCTGCTACTTTTAAGGAAAAATGCCTGCAGTGAAGTGTAGCTAGGAAAAAAGAAATGAACTATGAATTTTAGCCAAGCCCAAAAAAATCGTAAGAAATCAAGTCCTTAACTTCTGAAAGCCAGCTCCTTGAAACCAGCATGTTGAGATCAGTTGATCAGACCTCTTCATTTGCTCAGTTTTAGCCAGGGCTGCCCGTGTGTTACACACTTCCAGAGCACAGCTTTGCCTAAAAGCACAGCCCCAAAACAACTACAACAGAACAATAATAAATCCTGGGGAGGCAGTTCAGACTATATTTACTATATACCATCTGCACCAAGCCCAGAGAGACATTATGTTCCACATTCCCTGTCTGTGCTACAGAGAGCTTTTCTGATGTGTAAAACATCATTTATCTTGTCTTTGATTCCCTTCATGTGACCTTTTTCAGAGCATGGCAGTATAACATCCTCGCTATGGCAGGCTCCAAGACCATTTGAGGACAGGCCTCATAAAGCCTGCCTTTAACATTAATCGATCACTTTATTATGGAAGTAAATCAAAGCAGTTAAACTCACGTCTTCAGGGAGTTGAAGGTCAAACAGAGAAAAACAAACTTTATCCTGGGAAGAACACAGAAAAATTCTGTCAGCCCCATCCCTTTGTTCTTTGCCTTAGAGTCATGACAAAAGCACATACTACACACACCAGTGTAGGTAAGCACGAAGGCAAATATATATTAATATACACAAAGTGCTTGACTGTTTCTCACTGCCTCTTCATCTCTTTATGCCAAGCAGTTTTGCAAAGCCCTTCTTTCATGTCCTGGAAAGCAGAGGCTGAAGAGGGGGGTGGTCAAGAGGTGAATAGAGATGCACTTGCCTTCCTTGTAGCTCAGCCAGAGAGGGAGAGGAAAGGAGGGGAGGGGTGGTACAGAGGAAGGCTCCAACAGATCTGGTCTTTATTCATCCAGATCTGGTCTTTATTCATTCTTGCCCCACCCTGTACCTTGGCTCATACATTCTGAGATGTGCAGAAGGACCTCCACCCCTGTGAGCACAGGGGCTGCAGCAGCGCAGGTACAGCTGTAGGTGAGGATGAGCACATCAATACTTCCAGGGAGCAAATTTAGACTGAAGAAGTCTTACAAATAGGAAAATCTGCAACTTCAGTCCTCCTTCACTCTGCAAGGCTGGATAAACTGAAAACCACATCTCTTCTTCTCAGCTTTCAGCTAGCCCAGAAGGATACCGATCTCTGCCACAGCCTCTGTGGTGCCCCAGATGTGAGTGGCCACTCTGTGTCTTGGACTAAAACTGTATGGCTTGAAAAAGCTCCCCAAGATTGAGTGATAGGGCTATGTGAGGAGGAGGAGAAGGAGAGCCAAGAAAGAGTTGCTGCTTCACTGCATCCCCATCTCAGGGCAATGATGATGGCCAGGACTTGCTCCCTCCCCAGCTCCTGCAGTTCCTGAGGGGCTGCCACATCCCCCAGCCCGCAGGGAGCACCAGCTCTGCTTGGCAAGCACATCTGGAACTCTGGAGACCTGTCCCTTCCCAGGCTTGCAGTGGAACAGGGGTGCAAGGGCAGCTTCAGAGGTTAGGATGCCCTGTGAGTGTGACAGAGAGCTTCTGCCAGCCAAGGGCATGCAAGCAGACTTCAACATCACCTGGGACCAGCCTCTAATTTCTGTGCCTCAATTTTCCCTCACTAAAACAAGACATATCAAATGTTATTTTTTTTTCCGGTTTAACCTGTTTCATTTATGTTGGTTGTTTAAAAGAAAAAAGTCAGCACTTACTTTGCCTTTAGCCTTGCATTCTTCAAGTCCTGTGATCCGCTCTTGAAGTGTTCCCTTGACCTGTTTTGCTTTTTGAGTTACCTTGGATTTTGCAGGGCTTTACACACACATGGGCACACCCAAATGACATGGGAGGGTGTTGGTCAGTAATGAGTTCTCAAGTCAGGGGAACCTGACAGTTGAATTTATTTCTTTGTAACACATAGCCATTTTTTAAACACAGAAATTTGCTGACATAGTCAGTAATTAAGGGTGCAAGTACTGACCAACTATTATTTATTGTTTTTGTTCAGGTGAAAAGTGTGCTTTAAAAGTGTCACTTTAAAGAACACATGTGAAGACATTGCCCCTGTCCTGTAGTGTCACAGGAGGGCAAAGCATCACTGGAAGAAGACAGAGTTAGGAGAGGCAAAGGTTACAAAAGAAGATGATGCCACTGATCAGCTATGGAGTGTTCTTATCTTGGCATCTCCATTAGAAACATAATAAATAAGCTTATTTAAATGAGATTAAGGCAGTGGTTGACTCATAGGCAAGGTAACCACTCAGGAAAAATATGCATATGAAGGAAATCATTCCCAGTGCCTGGAAGCAAGGTTGGGAAACAAGTATTTATGAGTGAAATGACAAATAGAACACTGTAAGCAAAGCTGAGAGTGGAGTAGGAAACATGGTTGAATTTATGATAGATCACAGACAGAAAAGCAGGAAAGAAGAGTTCCATAGAATATATGTATCTATTGTATCTATTAATGGAAGGCCAAGGAAAGAAGAGCATTGTCAGTTTGAAATATAGTAATTTTCCAGGAGTTATGTTTTCCTATTTTTAAGTGATTCCATCGCTTTCTCTTTTATGCAGTGAATCATCTGAAATGAACTGGGACAGCTGACTGCACTATTAATTAGAGGAAAGTTGAAATGTAAAGTGCTATCAAGTACACAGCACTAAAAACCTAGTATAAGCGTACATATTTCAACATTTTTGTCAATTACAGTAGTATTAAGAGTATTACCAGTGGAAAAGGAAATCACAAAAAATATGTTTCAGTATCACAGCGATCCTTTTAGGCCTGAAGCTCTGGGAAAAGAAGTTGACTCAAAGATAGCATAATGCTGCCAGTCAGTGAGAAAAGGTCTTTTTTCTGAAGAACTCTCTGAAATTTAGCCAGGTTGATTGAATAGCGCAGAGTGGGTCACAAGGTTCAAGAGCAAGACTACATGAGCAGTCCCAGAGTGAGCAGCAGCTATTACTCTAACCACAGACAAAATGGAAAACTGAGGCTGCCCTAGAAATTACCAGCTCTTAGCTATGGTCATTTCTGATGGGAAGCATCCACAGCATTAGAGATGGGATCCTATCCTAAAATGAACATAGGAAATACAGTGTCCATTTGAAATAAATCAAGGGTCCAGCTCCAAATATTACAGCTGACCATTCTGTTGAGACAAGCCCAAGAGACACTTTGGGTCCAAATCTTCCTTTCCTTCTAGCAGGAACATCAATCTGAATTTGAATGCTATGGCTGGAGCCTGTATCACTTGAAAGGTTTTGTGGTTTGGTTTGGACAGGTATCCAAATTCCAAATGATCTGAACTTCCAATTAAGTTTGAAATATTTGTAGCAGGACTTCCTGAAAAATCCTGGTGCTTTCTGATTCTTAGTAAGTCAAGGAAACGGAGGACTGAGTATTCAAATATTTCCATCCCTCTGAAAACTGCAAATCCATGAGTCCAGGTAAAAACCGAAAATATGGAAGATTTTGTCTGAACAGTCTCAAACCCCAGCAGAAGTTTCTGCTGGATTTTTCTTTGAGTATTTGAGTATAAATTTAACTTATTTCCTCCCAACAGACTCATACACTATGGTAACAGTCAGTCAGTGTTGGAGAGCTTCCCTCTGTATTCACATGTGCATGTAAATAATTCCAATAATTTCCCTGGACACAAATTTCAGCTAATGGTTTGTTTCCAGCTATAATGTTTGTGCACACTCCCTCCCCAACCTGCCATTTGAGTGATATAAGATTTCTTTTTCTTTAATCTTGCAAACTGACAATGAAAATAGATTCCCAGGTTAAAAAAAAAATAAAAAACACACAAGGTTTTCCATCAGGATTCCCATCTGAAACAGTCCTTACTGCCTGAAAAGGTATAAGTATGTATCTATCTGGCTGAGCTAAAACCTACTCAGCATCCACTGTGTAGTTTGTTCCCAATGGGGCTGTTCTGTTATTTTGTCTAAGCACTCACAGTCCTGACTCCTCAGATTTCAGTGTCCCCCAGACTGCTGGAGGCCAAAGCCTGAACTTACTGGTAAAATTTTAAAAGACAATTTACCTTGTATTTATATTGAGGTGTTCAGCCTAACTGCTGGCCCCTACTCCTAAGAGTATTTGCAATCTTTTAATAGCTGGTGAGTGACAAAACATCCTCTTTATGCTGCTCTTTTACATTTGCTAAAACGTCTCTGAGTTACTGGATGAAGCTTAATGAGAAGAATTCGTTCACTTCAGGTTATAGCTTCTTATAAAAGCAGGCAGATTTACTGGAGTGCTACCATTCTAGATAGGAAAACTAAGCTTAAATGTCGGCTTTCAGACTGGCAGTCCAAAATGACCATGCTCGCAAATGGACTGCTTGTACACCTATGTGCTAGAGCTCCATTGGAATAAAATATGGTCAGGAGGGCTATTTCCATGATATACTGCATTCATAATCAATTTTTATATAATCGGTGCTTCTGCTCAAAAAAAAATAGAACCTTTCAGAAAAGGTAAAACACCACTGTTTAATGAAAAATATATAATAACTAGCTTGGCAAATGTTGTATGTGAAATTTCAACAGAAACCATAAATTATATTAAATGCCCAATAAAAATGTTCAATCAAAAGCTCATTTTAAGATACATTGCTAATGAACTGTATGAAATGATGCTTAATCAAAACCCGACACCTTGCAGGGGAGAGAGATTCCACAGGACCTCAGGAGCACAATTGTTCCGAACAAAAGATAACAATAGAACAGGGTAATTAATAGTCTGCACTCCTGTGGCGTTCTCCAGGGAATTCCAATTTTTAAATGAGCTCCATTGTTTTTCAAGAAAGCAGAAATTATGCTGTATGATACCGTTAATGTCTTGAACTTGATCAAACATTAAGGCATCATTTGTCAGGCAGGATTTGATTGCTCCAGAGTATTGATCATTCCCCTGTTTAAAGTTATAGAGTGAAAAGGAGAAAATACTTTTCTTGTAAAAGCTCATTTAGCAAAAGCATTGCTGTGTCCTTATCTTTTTTGTCTGCAATGTTGTAATTTTCAAATTGCATAAAACTAGTTAAAGAAAACCTCTAGGAAGAGTTCTTCATCACAGTGGTATTAATAAGAGATTTGGTGTGGTTATACTGATATGCACAACAGATTTTCATATTTGGTTCCTTTTCAATTGGCACCCTATAATGAGTATGTCATATTCATCATATACAAATTTCTAAATTTTCCTAGCCAAAGATAGAAAATGCTACTCTTCCTAGCAGAGCAGAAGAGAGGGGTAAAGTACTACAAGGACAGAATACTCAAATACTCAAGTCATCTTAATTATTGGCAACATTACAGCTGTAAATAGTTTCAAATTCAGTTCTGTGCATATTTTTCCTCCTCTTAAATCTTCATTCCTTGGAGCAACTTGGAAACATTCATTTTATATAAATGCAATTTTTCGAAACAGTCATAAGCTGCTATTATTATTAATCACGATATTCATGTTAGTACAAAAATGGATTTACTGAAGAGCAGAGGAAGATATAGCCCCCTCCCCTTCTCTTCATTACAGCCTCCCACTCAGAGATGTGTTCCTGCTTGCTCAGCCTGCAACGCTTGGGACTAGAAAGAACACAAACAAACTATCTCCAATAACACCTGAGAAATGTTAATGTCTTCAAAATTATGTTTCTTAACAGGAAAGTCAAGCTTTTACACTGGACTTGTGCTCCCTGAGACGACCAGCAGGTTCCATGGAGAGGCTGGGATGTAAATTTGTAGCTTACTGAAAGTGCCATGGCTGGTCCTCACACTGGCACTTGATTTCCCCTTCCCCTGGGGACAGTCACTGACAAGAGACCAACCAATATGTCACAGATTACTGTTTCTTTATCCCTGGCAACAGTTCTGCGACCTTAAGCACTTTTGAGAAGTTGTCCCACTCTCGTGCAAGTGGAGCAGCTCCATTCGGTGAGGTCAGAGGTGAGAAAGCCCCCGTGGAACATTCCTTCTTCTGGTGATTTCCAAGTCTGCTACAGCATTAAGAAAACACATGTTTAAAAAAATGGGTTTATATTAAAGACAGTTAGATGTGAGACGTTCCCACTGTGAAAAGCCCCTTTTTTAATGCATTTTCTGCTGGACTGGAGACAGCTGTACTGAGACGAGCAAACCAGGCTGAGCTGGAGGCTGGGAAAGGTATTGTATGGCTGCACAGGACAGCTTTCCCTGTGCCTCAGTACATGTGTCTCAGTGCAGACAAATAGTTCAGATTATTAAGCTTGGAAAAGCACATTTGGATGTTGATTTTTTTTGACAGAGGCATTACTGTGTCACTGGCACTTAAAAGCTTCAGTAGCAGTGGTCCTATTTTGGAGCAGCACGTGAGGGGTTTCCCTATCAGGGACCCTGAGTGTGGGAATTTTAATTCCTCCACACCTTGGGCCCCTCTTCTGCTGTAGGCCTGCCACAGACAGAGGAGTTACTTCTTCCACCCACTGCAGCCATGGCATAAGAGTCAGTCCCTGCAGGGAGAGGGGTTGGCTGCTCCTCAGCTTCTGTAGTGTGCACTCAGCAGCTCTGCACTGCCACAAGGGCTGCTCCAGCTGGCCTTCGGGGTCTCTACTCCACAGTCAAGGGCAGGCAAATGAATTAAAACTATGTGGAAATTCAGGAAAGACAGATTAAGTCAAGGTATTACTGTGCTCATCAATCTTTGTGTGTTTTCTGAGAAGGAAAAGATACTTCTTTTTCTTTACTTTTGCTCCTTATAAATGAATGTATGTACACAGAGAACTGTGAAGAGATTAGATATGCAGCCAAGATAAGGCGCAAAAAAAGCCCCTAGGAATGTGGCAAGGGATATCTCTTATATCTCAAAGCTGTCCTTTAACAAGACCACTTTTTGCTCTATCCAGCTATCAGTTCCAACTCTTCCTCAAATTTCTGCACTAAATATGATGCCATTGCTCTCTTTATCCCTTAAATGTTAATATAATTGCTGTTTGTATTTTCCCAACTAATAATTAAATGGATTTTCAAATTATTTTTTCTTTCCAATAATGAATGGCACTACATTTTTTTCTTTTTTTTTTTTTAATTTCAGGTATGATGTACCTTCCTCTCCCATTTTTAAACCTTTACTTACGATTTCTTTTTCATACCTTGCAGCATCTTATAAAATATAAAATAAAAAAAAAATGTAATGAAACATTCAGAAGTTTCTTCTCCTTGTGGGTTTAAGGAGATGGAACATTGTGCTGAATTTCCAGCCTGCATTTTATTACTTCCAAGAAGGTGCAAAGAATAACAATAAACACCTACCTGCACTTGGAAACTGACAAAGATAACGTGCTCAAAGGCTCTCTCACCTCAATTTCAAATCACAACTGGATGCCTCCAAGGCAGGGATGAGGACATTATGATATGTTGTCATTTTTTTTTGCATATGGGGGTTCCACAATCATTAATTTAAATATTTAGTGCTCATACAGTCTTGATTCATTATTGAAGTAGACCAAAAGCTGTTGTATTCTAACCAGAATGACTTGCTGTTGCCACCACAACTCCAACTAGCTGTGCTCACTTTTTTACTTTCTTTTAAGGAAAAATGTGGTTTACTGTCTGTGGTTGTCTGGATCTCTGTGGTGATTTCTTTTTCCACTTGTCTTGTCCCACTCCCTTTTTACTGCCCATCAAGATCTTCATTACGACACTCCTTCTCTTAGTTATATGCATTTCTTCTGGGTTACATGAGCTGCTCATGTTCACCAGGAAGCAAAATGAGATATCATCAGAAAACCCCAATTCTGAGCAGTTCTACCCCTCTTCCTCTATTGCTTGTGTTGGATATTTAGGACAAGTACTCCTGTGCAAACAAAACAGACCCTGAAGGAAGCACACCTGTGTATGATGCTGGAAGTACCACCAGGGCGCCACCCTCCTCTGGAGAGATGGGTCTGAAAATGAGGAGCTCTGGGACTGAAAAGGAGAGGTTCTAGAGGTTTGGAGAGTGATGCTCTAACAGATTCAAAAGTGAAAAGGGAAAATGGTACTGGTTAATCTTTTTTGAAGTATGGAAAGACATTTACATGTGTATATTAGCTGAAGAGAAAAAATTGTTGGTGACGTACCATAATAGGCCTTTTAGTGATGGTGTGTTAATAATAGGCTTAATACAGGCCATGGTGTTGGGTTTTGAATGAAATGATCTCTGAGATTCCTTCCAACTGAAACCATTCTATGGTTGTATCTTCTTGTCATCCCAAAGGTAATCCCTGTGTTCAAAAACAAAGGAGACTGTAAGACGGTAACATTTGAGTGCCCCTACAAAATACTTCAGGAGATAATTAAAGTTTCAAGGTCAGGTGTGTGCTTTTATTGATGTATATTAAATATTGTTCACAGAAGACAAGTCCCTTGGAAGTTTATGAGTCAATCATGAGCTCCATTGCATTCAAAATAAATAAAGGTTCAAATGCAATGTATTTAAATATTCCACTGTTAAAACATGTAGAATTCCACTGAAAATCCAAGTTTAAAGAGAAGACAATGCTTTTCAGAGTGTTCATGTAGATTAAGGGGAAAAAATCTATTCCAAAATTGAGCAGAAAATGAATCTGAAAACAAAGAGGACGGGGAAGTATGTGGAAATACAAAACACAGATGAATGTCTAAAAAAGGACTGGCATGTTGGAAATGTGAAGATCTGGGAGTTGACGCGGGGGACTCGGGGCCACAGAACAGAAGGAATGGTGCAGTGGACACACAGTGCTGCATGAAATAGAAATAGCAGAAATATGTAGCAGCACATCATAGTCACAAAGGTTAGCAGCGTAGAGAAACAACACGTGGATAAATATTAGTTGATATTTACTGCACATAATGTTTTAATATCCATAAAGATATTTGAACAGGTAAAACTATTCAAGCTTACCACAGTCATTGCCTAAAAACAAGCCCCATTTTGCAGATTAGTCATGAATGTACAAGATGCATGTATGCATTAAAGCAGATAAAATATTTACAATTCTAAATTGCAGATACAATGTCCCAGTACTGCCTGCTTTCAAACCATGCCTGAATCTTAAATTGATCGTGTAGATATTAAGACTGGGAACTATCTGACTTCCAGTGCTACCAGCACTAAGCCAGAAGATGTAATGGAAGGATACAGAGATTCACTTCATAAAGCCCAGCACTTTCCTGGGGAATACAAGATTAAAGTGAATCCTCCACTATGAGCACAAATGAAATATCCCTCTTGCACTAAGGCAGATAGGCCAGCAAGACCCTTTGAGACTAAAAAACATACAAAAAGTCCATGCCAAAAACAGGAAAAGGCATTCATGGGAGAGCTGTAACTGCATTGAAGTGCTTAATCAAGAATATTTCTAAATGACCGCACCTGATTGCATATACATTTTATATGCAGTCTAGGCTGTGCTAAATATTTCAGATGATGGATGTAAATACAGCTCTAGTTTATTGTTCTGTGCATTACACACTCTTAAATCTTATTACTTGTCTGCACTGAGTCTATAAATTTCCTTTGCCTGCAGCGCACTTTCCAGAGGACACCATGCCTCAGACACTCAGCTGTGGCAAGGCCAGCTCCTTCTTTCCAAAGGCTCTTGGTAGCACACCTTCCCTCATCAGAGGAAAACACCCTCAGCATCCCCCTCTGCCCCCAAAACCATATAGCCTTCATTCCCTTTAGGTTAATCTAACCAGGCTGAGCTCTTTAAAGCTCTTGGATTATTCACAAGCCCAGGCTGAGCCATTCACTACAGCGCTTGCTGGCATCACTAAACGAAAATCCAGCAGCAGGATCGTATCCTGATGGAAGTGAAACCAGAAAACACAAATGTAAGCTTGTTCTATGATAAAAGCATGGATAAACGGTGAACTCATTTACATAAAGTATTGGCAATAAATGGGTCCAAGAGGACAGTCAGTAATTGATACAAACAAATCCCAAATTTTCGGAAAATATGATGTGCAAAAAAGAGGACATTTCAGCTGCACTTCCACCAGCAAAGTTATGCCTGAGTTTGACTAAAACGTTATTCAATTTGGCAAGGCATTGTCCAGTCTCCAGATAATAATCTTATGACTATGGAAATAGAGCAGTGGAGGTACAGCAATGAAGAGAAACTCAGATTCAGGGATGGATATGCCAGCTGCTGGCACCTGGAACTGACTGTGGCCTGGCATAATCACACAGAGAAGCCAAATGAGGGAGGTGATGAATGCAGTATAACTAAGGATTTCATTTAAGCCACATAATCAGTTATGTTCTTTTCTAAATATTTTATCGGAGTGTTAATCAAAACAAATTCTCTGAACATTGTATTTCCAGACAGGAATTCTTCCTCAAATCTGTGCTAGTTCCAAACAAGGCAGAGATAGATAATAAATTGAATGATATACATGTAAGACTGGTTAGTCCATGATCACTGAAAGTTCACGTAGTCGTTTTCTATCGTATGTAAAATATTAAAGTAGTGCCAAAATGTGCTCTTCTTAATCGTATACAAACTCATTCAAATCTTTGCCAGTCTTTATATATTACCTGAAAATCCCCAAATTAAACTGCCTACTGGGAATTTTCTTTGCACTAGGAATAGAAATTTAAATTAGTACCTTATTATAATCTCTGTACTTCAGATTACCTTTCATGAATCTTTATCTTCAGATTAGGTAAGATTTGCCTCTGTCTGAATTTTTCTGGTGCAGTCCACAGAGAAACGGAAAGATTCAGGAAATATCTGTTACCATTTAGTGTTGCTTGTACTCTGAAACCACCTTAAGGCTTGAATATATGAATATTTGCTCTGAAGTCGACATTAAATGTTCCTATTGAAAGTCAAAATGTAGTGCACTGAAATATCAGCACAGCACTGTCTAAAACCCACCTCACTTCTAATTTCAAAGGGATTTGGTCTCTCAGGCAGGCACTGAGCTCCTGAAGCGATGATAATTTGGCCCCACAACAGCAGTGGGGAGAGCAGAGGCTGGAGGTATGTAGGGGTGCAGTATTTCGGGGAGTCACTAGATGGTGGTAATGCTGACACCCAGATACCATTGTCAGCTCTGCTTAGCCAAAAGCCAGCTGAAAATCTTTATCCCCTGCTGTGAGACCTCTCCTTTCAGAAGCAGTGTACATTACTAGTGAAAACATCCTATCATAACTTTTCTGTCTGTAAATTATTTCTTGGCTGTAGTTATTACCTCAGTCTAGATCTAAATTTTGAAATCTTAGTCTAGACTCCTCAGCCTTTCTTCTGGAGCTCCAGCAGACAGGGACATGCCAACTGTTCCCCTTCCAGTCTTTGTATCCTTGGAGATACCAAATTCCCCTATGACTCTGCCATGGCTTAAACTCAGCTGGCAAATAAGCACACACAGGAGTTCCTTTACTCCCCTCGGTGGCATACGAAAGAGTATAGGAAAAGTGAGAAAACATGTGGATTGAGATAAAGACAGTTTAAGAGGGAAAGGAAAAGCCACACATGCAAGCAAAGCAAAACAAGGAATTCATTCACCACTTCCCAAGGTCAGGCAGGTGTTCAGCCCTCCCCAGGAACGCTGGGCTCCATCACATGTATCAGTGACTTGGAAGACAAGCACCATCACTCCCAATATCCCCCCCTCTTCCCTCTCCTGCCAACTTTATATGCTGAGCATGACTGCACATAGTGAGGAATGTCCCTTTGATCAGTTGGGGTCAGATGTCCTGGATGTGTCAGGATGGTGAAAAAGGCAGAAAAGGCCTTGACTTTTTGTTGTTGCAAGCCCTGCTCAGCAATACCAAAATCGCCTCTGCATAGTCACGACTGTTTCCAGCACAAGTCTGAAACACAGCCCCATACTGGCTGAAAAGAATTAACTCTATCCCAGCCGAAACTTGAACAGACTCTAATCCAAAAGGTCTTCTCATTTCCAACCATTTGTGAGTCGAGACGGATGGGGGTCCAGGAAACAGTGATGGACATAGCTGTGCATGTGGGAGCTGCATGGTCTGTTCCAGACGAGGCACCACAGGTTGCCAAAGGCCAGCAGTTCAACCCTTGAGCAGTGGCAGAGGAGGTGACATCTTTGATCAGTGAGGCGAGGGAGAGCTGCAGCAATATAGGGAAACTCCAGCAGGAGCTCTGGAGATGGTGGCTGGCTGCTGCCCCAGCAGCATGGGGACCTGAGGAGATCCTCTCTGTGGTATCTGCATGGCTGTGGTGCATATCACTCAGCCTAGACAAGCTTCACCTTATGCACAGATCCCATTACTGCAACAAGAAGGTACAAACATCTTCCTCTGCCCTGCATTTTGCTGTTGGGATTCATCATTTTATCGTTCAACTGCACCAAAAACTGTTGTGTTTGAAGCTGATTGTGTCTTTGCTGTTTCTGTTGGTCAGGACTGTTCTTCTGGATTAGTACAGAGAATGAAAAGAATGTAATGCATTGATTTTTTTAAAACTTACTTATGATCTCTTTCAGCATACTATAATAAAAGTTCTGCATCAGAAGACCATGTTTTGCTTTTTATTCCTTTCACAACTCTAAGAACTTGCTGCACCCTTTGCAATGAAGGCAGTGATCAGTCTTCCTGCTTCTGCTACAGCAGTTCCAAAGTAATTGGTTGGTTTAATCCTCCATCAACTGGCAGAGTATGAAATATGCTATGAGGAAACAATGTGTCTGGAAATGTGTTTATAAATATGCTAAGTGCATCCTCAGATTTTTTTTCTGATTCTTTAGCGTTGTTTCAAAAGCAGTCTTCTTCATTATTTCTTCAGAAATGCACATGCTTACCTTGAATAACTCATTATGAACTTCGGCACAAAGACCTTCAGGAGTTTAAAGGAAAAAAAATCTGTTATTCAAAATAACCTCATCTCAGCAGACAGTTTTCCTGTAGCCAGTCTGGGTGCAGTGTGAGTGTTTTGCAGGTGCATTCTTGCTGACCTTGGATGTAGCAAATAGGTGTAAATGACATTCAGGCCCCTCTGCTGCTGTCATTATGGGTTCTTTGTTATACTGCAGGAGTCACATTAGCATTACACTGAGAGTACAGTATTGCAGGTGAAAGAGAAAACTGAACCTCATGGATATTACAGTATAACAGCTTTGGCTCAGACTCCAGAGGCAGTGAGCCAAGCGATAACAAAATGTAAGTCAAATTAAATACAAAAAACCCTCCTACATTAGCATTAAGGATTTGACTTGCACTCCTTAAGAAAAAGTGTTCTAAGTTAAGTCTGCTTCTGTCTGAGTTTGGAATTAAAGCAATACAGGAAACTTAAACTTTCAAAAAATGGACAATTGATAATTTGGTTTGGTTTTGTGTTTTGTTTTAATTCTGCTTTAGACAGTTTATAAACAGCATATACTAGATTTTGGGTTCAAACCTTCATTTGCTTAATCATAGTATTTTTTTACCAGGAAAAACTAAGGGTCTGATCTATGACTTTTGTAATCAAATTTAGTAAACTTTGAAGCAGGAGATGATAACTCAGGAATACTCATAAAAAATGGAAATTGAAATGCCTGAAAAGAATATATGCTGGAATATATGCTGAAATAACCTCTTCACAGTGTTGTTCAACTTGCATTAATTTCCAGAATTGCATGAATCCATTGTGAGTTCACAATTTTGCAGTGAGAAATATAATTTTCTAGTTGATGGACTCTTGCTTAACCATATAATTAATTGGTAAACCTTAAAAAATAAGCGTATGTTTTAAAAGCCAGGGAATGCAAATTTTTAAGTATATACAAATCCCCCTAAAAAGAATGGAAGGACTAAGATGAGCAAAGAACACAGTGTCAGACTTGCTGCAAAACTGGACTGTATATCTGATCTGCCATTCCTTTTTAACCACAGTTGCATGCATAAAGCACAAGTAATCTAGGCAGCAAGCTTTGACTTGGAATACAAAAAAAAGGGGGGGATGATAAAAAGTCCTTCTTCTTCTTCTTCAGACAGAAATAAGAAAATACCAAAAGCTACATAATAGCCTATTCTGGTGGTGAGGAAGGGACAGGGCAAAAAGTCATTCTTCATCCACAGGCATGTCAGAACTAAAACAGAATGCAATCAAATTATAACTCTAAATGTGTTTTTTTTTAAAAAAAATTTTCTTATTTCCTTTTTTTATTAATTACCAGACCTTGCGAACCGTTGTATTTCAGAGAAACAAGTCAGCCAAGATGTTTGCTTATAATTAAAGTGACGAAGAAACATTGAAATAATGTCCTAATTCAATAAAACTTAATAAAAATGAAAATAGAATACATGTGCTGACAACAAATAATGCGAACATGCTTGAAATACATCAGGCAGGAGTCAAAAAGGACACTGAAAAACCTGCAGCCTACTGATAGCCTGAATGGCCCTGCACAGAGTGAAATGTTTACCTATCAGCCTCTCCTATGGAAATTTATGTATATGAAGCCTATGGGAAATGATCTTGGCTTAAATTGAAATTGTTATGTCATGGGGAGACAAAAGTGCCCCTGAGGCTTCCTTTGTTTAGTTCTTATTAACTGAATTCTAAGTAGAAATGAAAAAGGTTGGCATTTATTTAAAAAAAAAGAAAAAAAAGAAAGAAAAAGGAAAAAAAGAGGATTGACATGGAGAGAAATTTAAAACCAAAATCAATTTCTTATTGATATTGAATAACATCATTCCTCACAACATTGCATGTATTTTCAAACTAGTGGAATATGAAAAGGAAGATTTCTGTTTCAATATTTTTACTGTTTAAAAATTTGCTTTTGCTGACTGTCACAAACTCTCAAAGGTCACAGAAGAAAATAGTTCTTTCTAACCAACACTCTGTTTCTCCAATTGATCTTTGATCTCTTTTTTTTTTTTTTAATTGAGACCAAGCAGCAGACAATAAAATGGAAGTCAATAAACAGGTCAGCTTCTCTCCAGCCCTGTGGGCATTCCTCCGTTTGTCTAAAGAAACCCTAAACCTCCAGTCATATGGCAAATGTCCTGGCAAAAAATAAAAAAAAAAGATTGAAGTGCTAAGAGAGTTTGAAAAACAGTCTCAGTCCTTGCGATAAAAAAATTCATTTGGTGACTGTAAAATGAGAAGGCAGCAGGTCTTTTCATGTGCTGTGCACAGTGAGAGGCAGAACCAGGCACCTGAGCTTGAAGCCATCCAGGGGCTATCTTGGGCTCACTGCCCATGGCCACATTCTCATGCGAGGGAGAATCCATGGCAATCCATGGGGTTTTGTCCATTTTTACAAATGCCCGCCATTTAACCTCCAGGTGAATCAGAACACCCCTGCAGCATTCTGTCCAAATATGCACTGAAGGTGAAGTTGCACTGACATTTCACAATAACTGACAAAAGCTCCAATATCCAGGAAAGTGGTGGAGTTCTTAGGTGAGCTCATGTTTCCAGCTGGCTCAGGGACTGACATGTCCTAGGGCTTGTCTTAGATGCTTTCCTGTGTTTGGTGTCCCTCTGCCACAGCGGCTGCTGTCCCTGTTCATGCTGATTAGTGTGTGGGACAAGTCCATCCGCCGCGTGCTGAGTCACCACATTAATCAGTGGTTTGCTGCCTCTTGTCTGCTCCCTGCAGGGAGGCAGGAAACACACTCAGTATCCTTGAAACTGGGATCCAAGATGTGAACAGGATGCTGAGCTACTCATCCTCTGAGCATCCCGACGCATAAGACTCCCTGGAGCATCAGCTGTGTATGAAAATCCCTTTTCACCCGTGTGCTTACAGTGGGTGAGCACTGATGTCTCATTGATGTCATCGCTCTGGAGCCAGATGAGATGCGCTGTTTGGCTGAAGGAAGGCTCTTGGTTGCCAGCTGATTTGCAGGTAGCACTGACTTACAAAGCCCCAAACAAGCCTTCTCTGTGTTCACATCCTCTTCTCGCCCTCTGTGAGTCAAGGGCAATGAAGTAGCTTAGGCACACAGTTAAGGAGAGTTTCTGGTCCTGAGCAGGCTTTTTTACTCTTTTGCACAGGGATACTGTAATAATTTACCCAAAACAAGGAAGGGACAGACATTTCCAAGACTGAAATAGAGGCTTCATTAAGAGTACAGTGTACACAGATTCTTGATCTGAATGGGTCGAGCAGGATGCAAGCTCACTCCAAAAAGCACAGATTTTGGGGAGCTGTTGAGCAGTTGGGTTCAAGATTCCTCTCAGACACCAAGTGGGAGCTGGATGGGGGAGATTGGGGTAGAATTATGTGTCTTTGCACTGAAAGAGTGACATCGGTGTGGAATCTCTCATTCTTCTGGCCTGCACAGAGGGTCCCCCAACCAATACATCCTTAATGAAAGCAGAACCTTTGAGCAGCTTCATCTACAAGCTTTGGGCTGGCCCAGGAGGCTGTTCAGCTGTGTCATGTCTCCAGGCTTTCTCCCCATGCAGCAGTTGTTCTTGTAGGTACAACATGCCAAGTATAATCAGTTAAACTAACCATGAGGTCTTCTGAGTGACAATCAGGCTGTTTCCACACTTTCTTTCAGTGGCAACAGCAGTGTGAACAATCCTGCTAAGAGGAGGTGGGTGAGCCGTACGACTTCAAGTTGCTGCTGATAAATTATTAATTCTCCAAGAGGCTTCTGAGAGTTGAAAGTTGGGGAGGAGATGTAACCTCCAAGCATCTAGGGATCATTTAAGAAGGACCTGCTCCTGATAGAGACAGTGGGAAGAGACAAGATTATATGCAAAGTGCTGACCTGGGAGCAAGTTGAGCATGTCTTGCTTTCCTGGAAGGTTCTGAATTTGCCAGAGTTGTGTGTAACCATATTAAAAAAAAAATGGGCCTTACAGACTTTGTCCAGAAATTATGCTAAACCAATCCTGATATAATTCCCTTGTAATTGCTTGTTTCCCCCTTAAGAGTAACTGAGAAATCTCCCAGGTGAACAGCACCAGAAGCCGCTCCTGTGCAAGCTGTCCATCAAGGCAGACTGGCCCTCCTGGCTCAGGTTCAACAGCCTCCAGTCGTGTATTCATTGTCACTACAAGACAATGAGGTTTAGCAAAATAAGGCTGATGGCAGCAGCTCTGTTAATCCTGCCCTAACCTGTGCTAAAATGACACCACGTGAAAATGCCAGCCCTTGCAGGCACAGGCTAGGTTGTTATAGGTTCAATGCTCAGTGAACAGTAGACTGTAGTAATTCAATGGCTGGAAAATCCCCCTTATCATAGTAACTGAGAAGTAGGAGGGTCTTAGCTCATCACTTCCCACCTCAGCACTCTCAGGCTCAGGTTGTCTAAAGTCCTCAATAAGACTTCTTTTGAACTGCATGATGAGTCTGATGAATTAGAGAATTCATACTTCCTAATGAAGACTTCAGGGCAACTAGGTACCATAGGAAATTAATTTGGTACATTGTTTGTGTCAGATCCTGGATATTCCCACCAGTTCATCAGAAATTCAGTTCAAGCCCCCTGCAGGAGTAGGGTTTTCTGATACATGGGAAGTCACCTTCACGTGTTGATGCACCATTGAAAGTTCACTCAGAAGCACACAGTAGAACCTGTGTAACTCAAAAGAGAAACAATGGAGTTAAGGCAGAAAATCCAGATTTGCCACTAATGTAAGTGATGAACACTTCACTGGAGCACTCTAAAACAAAGGCAGCGTTAAAATTCCAGATCACAAAGCCACACCCCAGCTTTAGTTTTCATCCTCTAAACAATGAGCTACTGTCATCCTCTTATCATACCCAAGGGAGAAGAGAGGAAAGGGGAGCTCTGACTGCAGAGCAATACTCACATTTGTTTGTATATCCCTAATCTGGAGACAGATGGTATGTTGCTATATATCACCATATTCAATTCTTTACCTTTCAAAGGCCCCTGAAAATAGAAATGTCTGCTTACTGGTTTGTACAGATGCTGAACTAAACAGCAAGAATAAGGCTTGCTGAATTTAATCTAGAAAAGGCAGCTACCAAAGGAAATATTCAAAATGCATTTGAAGGGATGCTATGAACTAGTAGTACAGGCTAAGGTTGTTATGCATTTATATAAAATGCTATAAATAGCATTTCTCTTAGAATATTCATGGCTTATAGCTGAATCAACATTCCAGGCATAATGATTGCTTTGACCAGGCCAAGTCAAGTGGTACATTGACCTGTGGCTCAAGAACAGAGCATCAATAAAAATAAGAGCAGCAGCAAATGGGTGAGGGAATTCATGGTCTAGGTCTGTTCTGTTACTCACCCTGATGATGGAATCACCCCTATAGAGGGTGTTTCCTGACTATTAGGACAAATTTAAAGTCTTGTACCTCTGCAGAGCAGCTGAAGGTTGGTTTGCTGCAGAGGTAAGAGAAAGGCTGTGGTTTTAACCCAGCTGAAATATAACAGGAGATCTTCACTGCAGCCTCAGGTAGGCATAATGGGCTGCTGGTGAGGTGCAACATCCCAACTCAGTCTCTCCTGCCATGCCCTTGCCTGGTTGTCAGCCACGTTAATAAGGCACACTGGAGCACAGAGGCACATCCTGCCTTCAGGCATGCCCTCACATACCACTGTGCAGCTACATGCCATCACCTGGCCAGCAGAACATGGCAGCTGGCAAATCAGCAGCTCCTTTAACATACCTGTCGGCTGTGCACAAGCCCTCTGAGCCTCGCAGCCATGCGTGGTAGGACTGATCAGCTGGAGTGCTTCCTGCACTGCACCAACAGGTGCCCAGCAGAGCCTGGGAAATATCAGCTCTGCAGAGTGACCTGGCAGGACAAAATCTTTCAATTCCAGCTCAAGAAGAGTTTGGGATGAAGGCCTGACTGATGTTCTTTGTGCAAGCCTGAACAGAGTCTAATGTCTTTATAAATCCTCTGCATGATTTTAGATCTGATGAAAGCTAGACTGTCAGTTCAGCGCAGGACAAATTCACCCATGTACAGGAGCATTCTATGAGGCCGTGTGCCTTCTGTGCCAGAATATGGCTTCACTGAGACTCAAGAGTCACATTGGCCTTTTCCAAGCACTCTGCACAGGGAGGAATACCTCTCTAAATGAGAAACAGTTCTCCATTTAGTAAAAACTCTAAGACTAGAAATAGCTTGCATGATTGATATGTCACATGGTACGTCATGTACTGTATTTCCCCCCCAGGTAATCTGCTTGAACAAAGACTTGCTTTTGTCCTCAAGTTCTTTTGCCTCCTTGTATTTCTCATTCTTCAGCAATGCCCTCCATGCCGGAGAGATGCTGTGAAGCTTTTCCATATTGTGCAATGTTGTCAAAGAAATTTATGGTCCAATATTTTGGTTTTTGGGGAGGCTGCTTCTCCCCTTTCTGTTTTAGCAAAGAATTTACTCTGGTCAAGGTCATGTGAATTTCAGCAGTGGGGATACCTGACTGACAGGATACCACAGTGTGCCCCAGACATGTATTGCCTTTCAAAATACATGACAACAAGGTGTTAAACCCATACTCAGTCTGCAGCTTTTTAATTTCAGGTTTGGCTGGATTTGCACACTGTAGAGACAGAAATTTGGTAGTTGCTTCAGAAAAAAAAAAAAAAAGATAAATAATTGATAAGTTAGAATGAAAGCATGAATCCATATCAATCACTCACAAAGGTTTATACACAGATAGGTGTGTGGGAAAACTGGAAGAACTCAATCAAAACTGATGTGGAAAAGGAATGACTGGCTATATTGACAATGAGGGATAATAACTATAGAGATACATGGCAGGAAGACTTACAAAAGGGAGCCTCAGAACTAGTGACACAATTTGAATGAGAAATGTCTCAGGAAAACTTAAATGTCATTGCTGTTCAGGTTGTCAACAGTAATGCTGTCATTTAGGTAAATGCTACATTATTTTATTACAAGCCTTTAATTACTGTTTTTGCATTCTAAATATGTTTTGTTAAGCCAAATGTTAAGGTGACCCATTATTATATATTAAAGGCAAAATGGCAGCATAATAGCAGGCTAGTCCAAAAAATCCTCAGTACTGTGAAGCATTCATGGAGCTCACCCTGGACAGCCACACTCAGTGCTTCAGTAACACATCAGGTCTGTTGTTTGGTTTGTCACATCTTCCCACAAGTGTGAAGTTCAGCTTCCCTCCATACATCAAGGGCATGATGGTGTATTTCTAAAGACTGTGGAAAACTGACTAAAAAGCAGTGGCCATTAGTTCCAGGATGGACTCCTGGCAGAGTCCTAGCCCTCTAGAACTTAGATTTGATGGAAGTATTGCAATCAGTGACTTTTCAAAAGTAGGCTTCACACGTCAGCAAGTACTCCTTAAGGAGAGGTTGCATCCCATAGCCTTCCAGCCCAGGCTTCCTTAAGGACATTAATTCATCAGTCTACTTCGTAACTGACAGCTGAACTGTGAACTTTGAGGGTTTTTGCACTGCCTGTGAGATTGTGCTTCCAAACCCTCAGACAATGCAGTGGAAAAAAACTGGAAAATGCAGTTATACCTCAGTCCCATCACATGACTTTTCTGTTCTTGACCCCAAGTTCACATTCAACTTAACTAAGAAAATGAAACATATATATAACCAGGAAAATGGGCCTGGGGGAGGGGCGTGATAATGGCCACATGCTGCAATACAGAGAAGAACTGGAGCAAAGTATTAACGCGTGAAAATCCCAGTTCAAGGCAGGAATAAATCAAATGGGCTGCAAAGACTGCAGTGTATCCAAGATACTCCCTGTGAGGTAGACAAAAGAGGCCATCCAGGGATTTGTAGAAGGGACCAGTTTCAGCCCTGGGGAAAAAATAAAACCAAGCCAAACCCATTCTATTGAACAAGAAACAAATATCACCCTCTGATCTAGTTTTCTTACTTTGAGATTTTTTTTCTTGACCTGCTGCAATTTTACAATGAGCTCTACAACTTTGTGGCTGGTCTGTTGCTTGAAATAATCTGACTCATCAAATGATGCACTTTTACTGCTGTTTGCACTACTGTAACAGCCTTATCTACAGTACAATAGTTCACTGCACTACCTAAATAAATAAAAAAGGCTATCAAGTCAAAGCTATAAGTTAAAGCTACCAAAGACAGAAGGATATTTTCCCTTTAGGGGTCCAAAAGAGAACTTGCATAGTGTATTAAGTCCTTAATAGAATTGCTGTATGTTTTCCATCCAAAGTACAAATGATTCAATCCTTGCTGGATTCACATATGTGGAAGATTGCATATGAGACTGCTTCTGTCTTCCAGAAGACTCAGTGTGAAACACAGAATTCAGACTGGAAAGAGGAAGGAGAAAAAATTAACTGAATTTGATCATAAAACTACTTTTGCACAGACCATACAGAAAGGACATGGCAAAGTGGTGAGAAAAACTGCAAAGAAGGTATGCAAAGAGTTGACACAAGCTGATATAAAGAACATACTTAAGTCCCTCCAAAATTTGTTCCCCAGTCTCTGTATGGAGACTGTTTTTCAGCACTATCCCAAATACTGTATAAGACTGTTTAAGCATAATCCCTGCATATTTCAGGCTGTTTTGTTCAGTGCTCAGCACCAGGCAGGCATATGAAGTGTATATGAGCAGAAATAGGAACAGGACTAAATAGTTAAGGGGAAGGATTCGTTACTGCTTAATTTCATCAAGTATATCAATATTTAAGAAAGCAAATTATGAATATAACTGACAGTCATGGATTTGTTCAAGGTTGAACACAGCCCTGGAGTCAAAGATTAAATAGCCTTTGCCTGATATGATTCATCATCATGAACCTGTGGATATAATGGCAACCAAGGAGTTTCTGGCCAAGGAGAGAATTCATAACATATGACAACTCAGTGGAGTTCCAGTTACGTTAAATGTCTTTTTTCTTTAAATATAGACTACCCATATGAATATCTATTCGTTGTTCCATAAGGGTCGATTATCAGCCCTTTGCAATTATTCTTCCAGCCTGTGAGGCTCTGTGATGCCTTTTTTCCTCCCACATTTGGAGCACAGTTCTCAAGTGTTCATTTACAGAGAAACCCTCCATAGTGAACAACCACATGATTTAATTTCACATCCAGGGTTGAACTAGACACACAAAAAAGCAGGTTAACAAACGCAGGTTTTACACATAATGATGATAATGATCCACGTAAATGGGACTTTTTAGAATCAATTACTTTGCTCAGTAAGATTTTTAGAAAATCAAAATCACTATTGATATAAAAAATAAACTAGAATATCTTTGCTCTTGAGAGAAGTGACTGCTAAGGTCTGGCTGCTGAAAGCAACCATCCTATTTCTTGCTTGGAATAATTTTGCTCCATGAAATGTAGCTATCCTACATGCTATGAATAGCTATGTGTCTTCTTCATTTGCATGAAGGACCTCTCTTAAAAACAAAAAATACACAAAGAAGAGTAACAAAAATTACACTAGAGATGAAAAAAAAAAAGAAAAAAAGGCATTTAAATTTCTAAAATACTTTAAAATTAAAACTGGGCAGAGGTCACACAAAGTAAGTAATTTTTGTTAATAGGAATGAAACCCAACCTGTTGAGTTGACTCCACTAAAAAACAGCAATAAGGAGGTTTTCATACAAGGTGTCCTGGAATATGATTTATTAGGACATGTATGAAAAAACAAGCCAGTTCTGAATACATGAAAGTATTACTACAGTCTTCTCAGATGTTCATGCTGACTTTTGAAGGAGATGTTTTCCCCCTCCTAGGGAAGCCTGAAAATTTTGCTCTATCACGTACAAACAGGCCATTATATACTGTATTAACCAAAGCCAGCAGTGCTTGGTAGACTTGATCATTGCCTAATTTTGTGTCCTTTGGAGGAGTTATGCCATGACCTCTCATTTTCCCAGTACTCCAGGGAATGTCTCCTCCATCTATGAGTTACTTCAGGGGAAACTTCTGTGTGAAAGACTAACGAAAGCAGCAAAACTCATTTTGATGCGCTTTTGATGTGCAGTGGGCTCTGACATAAGTTCTCACAGCCATTTCAGCATAAAGAAAAAAACCATTCCCATGTCTGCTTTTTTTATTACATATTAAACCTCAGCTCCCAAAACTGTGATCAGAAATAGAAGCAATGACCAATTCTGCTACGTGTCTCTGATAGTAATGGAGAAACAGAAGCCGCACATAGATGCATTTGGAAAAAAGGAAAAAAATACAGAAATGTTCTTCTGAGTCATTTGGGTAAAATCGTGTTTTGCAATTTTAAATAAAAAAAGATATTTAGATTCCTTTTTACAGACTGGAAAAATATTCACCGAGTGCTCACATTGAAATTCATGCTGACATGGCTGTTTAATTACTTATGGTGAATTAAAGGATCAAAGTCCTGAGGAACATAAAATAAGTTCTCTTGTGCTTTAAAATTATGGATTTTACTAAAACAGGCTGAAATATTCAACTTCATTCCCTTTGCAAGTCAATAAACAAGGTAGGGGCAAAAGCTCCCTCTCACAGGCATTTCTTCCTTAGTACAAAATCAGTTTTCATTTACCTTAATTTGTTCTGTTTGCTGAGAATTACTGGAATTATTAAAGCTCAGACTTGAAATTTAAGATCAAATTACTTTCTCATTAATTTAGCAGTATAATAATCTCACACACCAGTGGCATCTTCTTTTATCAACATCTACATATCTCCTGTTCATCTCTGGAGTGGCAAGCTGCCTATACTATCTGTGAATATATACATTTGTCTGTAGTCTGGAGAGTGTACATAACATTCCTCATGGCTGGGCCATCCCAGTCCTTGGTCACAACTTTCAAGTTGAGAAAGTAACTGGAGAAGTAAATCCTGTGTATAATATCTTCTTCCCAGATTATATTAATGCTAATATTAGAAGGATTTTTCTAAAGCAACAGAATGCAGGGCATAATCTTCTACTGAAACCAGACATCATGAAGTGAGAAGCATTTGAAAGTTTTACTAACAAAAAGTTTCTGCTAATGACCTTAGCTATCTTGTTTGCCTTAAATTATTTTTGATAAACCTTTTACTATCCCAAACAACATTCCTTGTCAAGAATGCTGACAGAGCTGGTCAAGGACTCCTTATGAATCAAGAAAGGTCACTTGTGACATCAGAACAGGACTCAGGAGCTGCTGGTGGGTTACCACTTTAGCCCAATGGGAGTAGGAAAGCCCTAGGCAGGTTTTGATTGCAGAAGACAGACTTTCAGACAACAACTGGGATGGAAGCCCCACAAATAGACTCAATTAATTCATAGGTTCTTTGAATACTATGACCTAAAGCAAGTGCTGTTACCATGTACACATCAACATCAAACCCCTCACACACAGGGGGATGACAAAAATGTTAAGATAAACTCCTGAACTCCCAGAACAGAAATTCACGAGTTCATAATAGAAACATCACAGACAAGAAAGCACAAATCTGATCTCAAAATGAGCATGAACAAAACCAGCATCAAAAACAGTTAGCATATGAAATGAAAGGATTTTACTATTGTACTGCACCACTGGAGAAAATGGATGGCTTTGCAATACCTGTGGGAACAGATAAGCATTAATGACAGCACGGGAAAGATGAAAGAGATTAACTAAGTATTCTGGCAATGTGTCCTCCTCACCTTGACCTACAGTGCAATGCAATACCACTCACTTTTTGCATAAAATACTTAACATGTCTCATAAAATGTTTATAGGGAGTGTCAGCCGAGGTAAGGGAAGACTATAGAGAAATGCAATCCCCAGAGCAAGTCATAAGTAGTTGAGATAAAAGTTTGCACAATTTCCTGTTCTCCCTTTTCTGTCCCGACCTCTTGAAAAATCTGCAGATTTTTCTTGTTGTTTTCCACTCTTTTATGCCTGGTTTCACCCTTTAATGTCACAAGCTAATGTGAGATGTCATGTATTTATTATTTTAATTTACTTATCACATAAATTTATTCTTCTAGTTGCTGCTGAGTTGAGTTTACAGCAGAAAGAAAGTCAGTCTCCTGCACCTGGCAACCTCCCAATTTTGTGTGACTCTGGTAAATTCAGTGCTGAAATACTCTCAAAATAAAGAGAGATCTATCCAAAATTCTGCAAGTGGAAGTCTTACAAAAAATTTTCTTTGATATATCCTCTCTACTCAAGACCCAGAAAACAGACATACTTGGTTTCTCCTGAGGGGCAAACTAGCCTTTCTACTTCTGCTGATTCCTAAAACTGGAAGGAGAAAGGGAGAAATTGGTGGGAAGACTGTGAGAAAGACAGTCTTTTTTTGCTGAGAGGAAGCAGGTAAATAACAGGACACAGATCAAACTGCCTCACCTCCCCAAGTCCTTGCAGTGAGACTATGGAGGACACCACCAGGAAGAGTAGGAACTTGAAGCCATTCCAGTAGCAGAGCCATGTGGAATGAGCCACAGGAAGTTTTCATTTTTATAAGGTCTAAGCGCGATTTTACAGTTGGGTTTAGATGCAGTAGCAGTGTGGAAAACAAATAAAGGAGATAACAAAGTCTGGGGAGGTGCAGTGCATTCCAGAGTGCCAAGTCCATCCTGCTATAGTGTTCCTAACTCTGGTGTCAGTGGAGCTGTGCTTGCAGACATCAAGACTGACTTAGGTTCACTTCCAGCTATCAAACATGCCAAGCTACACCCAGTAAAATGGGAAAATAAGGAGGAAAAAGTGACAGGAATGGTGATAGGTTGCCATTAAAAAAATATATATATATATAGCTGAGCACGGAGCGAAAGGCAAAAATCCAGCAGTGTGTTGAAAAAAGTAAGAAGACAATGGGCCAGGGCAGGGGAGAGGTGGTCTGTGGAGTAGGACTGCAGGGCTGCAAGGTGACTGACCTCTGCTCTTGTGTCAGTACCAGCCAGCAGAGTGAGTGTAGCTGTGGGAGGTGCACCCAGGCAGAGGAACTCTTCTGCAGTGTTAGGAAGTCTCCCCCTGAAAAGAGAAGGGTGTTTTTCACCTGAAGTAGTTTAGTTTGGATGGAGCATCCCTGTGACCAGATCGCTCTCCATGAAGCTGTGGAGTTTGGGTTAGAATTTCTAGAAACCAAGTTTCATTATGAAAGGAACCAAAACAGCCCACACCATGGACAGGGATTAACCTCAACACAGCATGCTCTTCATCCTCCTGGCCCATCACTAGGATTGACAAGAGTTTGACTGAAATCCCATCTTGACAGGAAGCAGCCGTCACATCCTTCTGGAACAAGATCTCTCCACCTGCTGGCCATCGTTTTGGGAAGTAGATGGCCTGTAGTCCAGCAGTTAGCTCTTCTAAAGCTCCACTTTAGAAGAGCTAGCTGCTGGATTACAGGTCTTGCTGCTAACTGCCGGATTACAGCTCCTTGTTAAATAAACTCAATGGCTGGAGGAAGAGAGAGAGAAAAGATTTGTATCTTTGCACTCCCTCCATCTAAACAGGGCATTGCATCAAAAACTGCAGGAATCTAACCAGGAAGAAAAGATACTCCTCCATTTCCGAGATGCGTATTTTGTTAATTCTACCTGCTTACCCTCCTTGCATTGAATGGGGCAGGAGAGCCTTCTGAGTGAGACAGGATGTGTCCAAGAACCACAGAGTCAGCCTAGTTGTTTAATTAGTGGGGTCATCTAGTCATCTAAGACCATGAACTGGGGAAATTGAGTCACAGCCAAACTTCCACAGTGAGTTGCAGAGCCCTGAACTGTGGTACTGTAAATAAGAACTGAGCATCATGTGGGATGAATACTAGAGTATTAAATGCACTCCTTCACTTAGGCTCAGAGACCTTTCAAGGATTGTATTCTGAAAAAAACACCTTTGTAATGTCTACTAGAGATATTAAAGCTACATAATTTTGAGATTTCATGACTTCTGTGTTGTTTTATTGGAAAATAAAATCTTCTTTCAGCCACTAATGAGAATAAAGTATTTATATTTAATAAAGTTTAAGTGGTAGTGGAGAAAAACTGTGTCATAAATTGAGACTTCAGCTCCTAATTTGCCTTCTGAAGCTGTACAAGACCATTTATATACTGAAGGAAGTCACTGCAGTACCTAGCCATCTGTATAACCCTCCATCTCTATTTTGCTTATGTGAATTATAATGGAGATTTACAGGAATCTGTGGTCTGCAGAATATCTTTGTTTAAAACGTAATTGCCATGTATCAGCACAAGTTCTCCTCTGAAGAGGCCCAAGCATCTGGTGCAGATAAATATTCCAGACAGTACTTTCTTTTCCACCTGACATTTTCCTGCTTGGGTGCATGAAATGGGACAGAGCAAGGCAGATCAGGAGATATTTTGTGAAGCAGCAGAAATTAACTAGCCAATTTGGTTATCTATAGTTATTTCACACCACAAGTATTGAACCTCTTATGACTTAACTTTTTGGTGATGAGATATATGCAAAACAAGTTTTATATGGACAACGGTACAGTCCGCTGGGAAAATAAATGGAAAGATGACATTTGACTTAATGCAGAGGTTGCTTTATTTCTCACTCCATGTAGCCTCTGAGGATTTATTTAATCAATAATGGTATCCCATTTGATCACAATATTCCATCCTTTTAGTATAGGAATAATAACAACTCCCCAAAAGGTGTCTGGAAAGCAAGAAGTTTGTTGAACAGGTCAGCCTTGCATTCTGCTGCACTTTTGGAACATAGGTCTCCTTCCTAATGTTTCTCATTAAATGGCAATCATCTGGTAAGGAGGGGTATGTGCTTTGTATATCCCTGCTGGAAACAATTATGTTCTTATATCACATGTATATTTGTGTATATATGTGTGTGTATGAATATGTATGTAAATAAACGTGCATAAGTATGTACAAGCTGTAAAACAACATGATTTCTCCTTTGCCTTCTGAATCCTGATATATTAAGCTTGTGGTGGGCTCCTTGAAGGTGAAGAGTTCTAGTGCAAATCTTCAAATAACCTTGTTTTTACCAAGCTGTCTCAGTGGTCGGTTTGAAAAATCTCATTTTACTAAGAAATTGCTTCAGAGATGGAAGGTCACATTGGCTTTTCTTTCTGACTTGCTAGTTACATGCTGCTCTACTGTAGTAACAAGGTTAAGGCCCTGGAATCAAATATAAGAATGTTTGCTATGTGAGGGAAAAGGAAGATTCTTTTAGATTTGATATCCTGACTTGCAGGGCTTGCACACCAGAATTTTTGCCGTGACATCTGATCCCATTTTATGTATTTGTCAGTGCTGCTCTGCAAGACATATTGAGCTTGAACACTAAAATACACTGATGGCTGCTGAAGGGTAGATTGATTTAGAGTCTCAAGACAGACTTCACACAATTCATAACTCCTACAAAGCAAGGTGGTTGTAGGTCTGTTAAGCCCATGTTAAATCACATATCTATAAGAGGTGATGAACACAATAAGGAGGTCAGATTTCCACTTTTTAGATACCCTTGAGCACATGGTACCAAAGTGTTTCACTACCCCAAGAGAAATCTGGTGGTTAAACTGTGATTTACCAAGGGAATAACTTAAAATTTGCACTCACTGATTTGGAGTGCAAAATCATGAATTTGGGCCCAAAAAACAGTGCAGGCATATTTTAAAATAGTTACAAAAAATGATATTTACTTTTGTGTTGAATTTTTTGACTGTCTTTATAATTTTTTCAGTGGTTGCTTATGTTTTATGATCCTAATAAATAAAGATCCTAAATATTTTCTCCAACAGAACATCACTTCCATTACAAAAAATTTCTAGAGAGCTAAAAGACAGATATGGAGTGGAATACAAATACCTAAGCACATCTGTTTATTGCTATTTTAATTGCCCAGCAAGATGCTTTATTGAATGGGTCACCTATAGGTCTTTTGTTACATCTGCAAGCTCTATATTGACCTGTCAGACACAGAGGGTCTAGAAAATGACAGTGTCTATGCTAGAGTCCTGAAGAGTCCTCTGGATCACCTGAAAGGTTTGGGGTTTTTTTTAATAAGTTTTTTTTTTTTCTAAAGCACCTATGCAAACATTACCCAAAATGTGACAGAACTAGACTACCTCTAAAAACGAATTGCCAAGTTTTGACACTTGACATTTATTGCATGTCAAGTTTGCCCCATGACATTCCCACCTCTCCAATGCAAAAAATATGATGATGATGATGTAACTAGGATGAAAATTACTACACCATTTAATTTCTTAAATAGAATAGCATAGTGAAAGCAAAATTTTGGCTCAACAAAGTCCCTGAGTACATAATTAATCCCACTACAGAAAAACGACTGCTTGTGTGCTCCAAGATAAACATATTGTTAAATGCTACAATAAGCTGAAGCCAAAGAAAATAGGTATAGAACAGTCAAAAAAGATATGTTTGTGGAAATGTAGAATAAGAGGAAAAACAAGTGAAAGCAAGACATTTCAATCAATCAACAGGAATAAGCATGGGGAAAGAACCTGAAACTATTTTCTGGGAAGGAATATTTGAGAGGTTTTTAGCTAATTCTCATTCAGGTGGAGAAAGTTATCAGCAAACAAAAGGGAGCATTTGCTGAAGAAGCATTTTGCAGTGAGCTTTATGATATTTTCCTTTGAGATACTTCATCATATGAGTTACATTCACCCCATCAGTGAGCTGCAATACTGTAGGATCTGTGGAGCCCAAATAAAACAAGATGTCTCAAATCAACTAAGAAACTGAGATCCCCTGCCAGGGGACCAAAAAAATGCCCAAAACCACAGGACAAAGGATAAGTAATGAGGCAAATCACAAATTTGATAGTAAATACACTTGTGATTTGCAAGCTGTTATGTTCACTTTGCAGAAAGGAAAGTGTATGGATTTGTCAAGCAGCATTTCACAGGAAACACTTCCTTCAGCTTATAGTTTCTGCTACTAATGTGGTTTGTTCTGGGTATCGCAGTTGAGACCACACGTTTCTCTGAGCAAAGGTAAACCCCCCTGTCTTGGTCCTTGTTTGTACTGTCAGAGAGCTGAATCACGCAAAGTTTGGGCTCACTCACATGTACTTCTGGGGTAAAGCTGAAATTCCTGTCTCTTTTTTCCAGCTGACTTCGCCTCCAGCTGTTACCCACCTACCAGTCGTTCCTTGCCAGCAAACTCCTTCCAAGGCTGCTTTCTAATCCAGATGTGTTAAATTTATGCCTTTGGCATTCACAAGCTAGCTAGAGGACAGGTAGCAAAGCAAGAGATGGAATACTGTACGAAGAAGAAAATTCAGATTAAAATGTGCCATATAGTCAGGATAGATCATTCAACCAGCTGGGCTAAATGTCAAAGTGACTGACACTTAACTCATGCAAAACTCCCACAGATTGGAATAAGAGTGATGCATAAATAGTGACTTCAGGATCAAGTCTGTTCTTGGGAGCTATGGAACGCTTCACTTCTACTGCAGTCCTGGAATACACTCATCAGCATCCAAGAATCTGCCCCAAATTCTGGCTGTGTTTTGCAGAGCACCAAAGACTGCAAAATTCTCATTTTATCCCATGGCTGAACAAAACCTTTATTTTGCTTTTCTCAAAAAAAGAATCATATGTATGTTATTAATGGTATTAAGGATAATTTAACTGGTAGAGAACAACAAATACACTTCACCTGCAGTTTTGTGTAATGTAGAAAGAAAATACGCCACTGTTATGGTAACCAAGGGGCTGAAACATTGTTGTCCAGAGACTGGCTGCATTATTTGTAGCCATTTTAGCCTAAATCTTCTTGTTTTCTTACTAAAAAACAGTTTAAGTAAAACAAGAAGTGTGCACAGACTTTCATCCTGTACTATTTTCACCATAATTCCCTTATAATCAAAATCTTCTGGACTGAAAAAAAAAAGCCTCTGTTCTTAAAATAAATTAATTTTAATAACTATACACATTATGGACAATAAAGATGATTGAATATTTGAGCACCACAGCTATGCAGTCCACATAAAGCCCACACATAGTTCTTTGTCTCAAGTAACTAACCTTAACCTAATGCAACTCACAAGTTTGGAACCTTTCCATACTATTTCTAGGAGGACCCTCATGAAGTATTCTTAATTTCTGCAAAACTAGAAAAGACTTTTGTACATTTTTTGTAATGTTACCAGAATTGCTTAAGCGATTTTTCAAAACAGAAACATCAATGAAATTAATAAAAATTATGATGAGATTTAAAGATAAAACAGCTTCTAGTATTTCAGGATAGGCACCAACATATTTCAACTTTTTCTGAAGCTGATTCCATCACCTACAGTACAAATAATTTTATTTTGCCGTGGAATGTGAGCATATATGAAGATGTAAAAGGGAAAATATTGCTTTCCTCCATTGTCCCTGCTCAATGTGGCAAGTGCCTCTGTCACGTTAGTTAGACAAAGTTTGTACCTACCCCAGAATAAACCGAACTACCACGTTTCACCCAGACAGGAGGCAGCAGTTTTAGCAAAACTCTTTCTCTTTAGCCTCTGTGAGTGATGGAGAGGGAAGAGTTTCTCCCATAAACTGCAGAGTTACACAGTTTCAGCGCCTTACCAGTGCGACAGCGCGTCCATCACTGCTGGCTCCAACGGAGCACGCAGCCCCAGTGGAACAAAGCACAGGGCTGCATCCAACAGGCCGCTATAATTCCCTGGTCTGTTGGTTCAGCAAATGAATGCACCTTCATTGGCAGAACAGTAATCTAGTTTTGTCAGAAATATATATAGTCTGTCTTCTGCAAAACCTGCACCATTAGCACATAACCCAGAGCTTTTAACAGCTTCACCTTTTTCTGTAATTTCTTTTGGATAACACTTCCCTGAATATGTAGTGTCAGTCAAGTATACATTTTTTATAGAATCTCAGAGTATAAGAAAATGATTCAGTGCTCATATGAACCCAGGTTCTTACTTTCTTTGTGAGGGGTGCAACGCTCAAAGGATTTTTGGCTGCTTTTCATAATTACTCCTTTTCTTGGTACTCTTCGTAAACACTTTGACACCATTCTCTTCACTCACTTCACACCTGGATGTTTCAGGAGCAGCAACCTGACAGCTCTCTCTGTCTTCAGCTGAATAAAAATGTATAGTTTTCAGTTTTCATGACCTCTCACAGAATTTCACGCAGAGCTGCCCAAAAGGAATTAATCAGCTTTTGAGTTTCACCCCAACTTACACTGCTTCAAAGTAATTTCACCTCTGACGCCCCTTGCAGGTTCCAGTCATATTCACAAACTCCAGCTTGCCCCAGTGCTGGTCTTCCAGCTCCATAGGAGTGCTGGCAGGCAGGAGAGCAGCCAGGGAGTGCTGATGGTGTCACAGTTTCAGGGGGGACCAGAGTCAGATATGCCCAGCCTATAACTGCAGATATGCCCAGATGCTATAACTGCAGCACCCTTCTGTATAGGAACACTTGTTCTTTATGAGAATGTTTTATGATTAACTCAAAATCAGAGAGACAATAAATTAACATTTGACAGTTGTACTGGTTTTGCATGGCCTGGTTTTCGGTACCAGCATGGGGGGGCGCAGAGGTGGCTTCTGTGAGAAGCTGTTGGAAGCTTCCACCATGTCCAGTAGAGCCAATCCCTGATGACTATGAAGATGGACATATCACTGGCCAAGGCTGGGCCAATTAGAGATGGGGGTAACACCTCAGTGATAATTCATTTAAGAAGAATTCAAAACAAAGGTCAGGGCACAGTTGTAATTCCAGTCAGAGAAGAGGAGGTGAGAACATGTGAGGGAAACAACATGGACACACCAAGGTCAGTGGAGAAGGACGGG